>JARQOD010000002.1:461765308-461827417 GCA_033576555.1 Oophaga sylvatica | reverse complement strand
GAAAAAAGGGGGCGGTTCTAATCGAACAGGTTAATGTGAGAGGCTCCTTAAAGGGGTTGTCCACTATTTTAAAAATTAAAACCCCCAATGTATCCCCGGGGCCCCTAATGAATTTTGTAAATTTACGTCATGTTGCTATTTTGCCTGTGATCGGCGCTATCGTGGCCACTCACAGGCGCACATGACCCCGGTGCAGCCAGCTCTTGTTCCGCTGATGTCCCTTCAATTGCTGGAGAAAGCGGGGGTCCCTCTTCCTCTTCCGCGCTGGCTGCCAGGCTGTGGGCGGGGTTACCCCCCGCATCACACCCGGCATCCACCACGCACCCATTCATTAAAAATAGGCCTGTGGATGTGAGTGTGACGCCGGGGGTAACCCTGCCCACCACCCAGTAGCCCCCGCGGGGACCCAGGCTGAGTCACGCCTCACTTGTTGTGACATCAGCGTGGGTCACTTTGCTGCCTGTTTGTAGCGCAGTCACGGGGGCAGTTTTAGGCAACATGAGGTATTTACAAAATCCTTTTAGGGGCCCACGGGGGGTACATTGGGGGTTAATTTAAGTAGTGGACAACCCTTTAATCCGGAAAGGGGACAAAAAGGGGACAACTAATGACATCTAATGGTCAAAAACTGGTACAGCACTTATGAAATACTTGCTGCACAAAATGGGCAGAAAAGGGACCTTTCACCAGTTTGGGCCATGTTAAACTGACCACATAATGGAAATACTGTTTCCCAGAGATAAATAAAACGTTTTTATTTTTTATTTTCTCTCCATTGCAGAGATATTAGCTTATAAAAATTTAGGTTACTAGTATATTTTCTCTAGTTTTGGGTAACCTATGCTGCAGTTTAATAGTGTTTGGGGACAGGATGGGTTTCCCCATAAAAAAGTAAATATCCCCAAAGGGCCCTCACAGCCACTCATGCAGTAGGATGGCTCCCACACGCCCCACACACAGTTTGACTGACCCCACACATAGTATAATGCGCTCCACAGCCTCCCCACACAGTATGATGCCCCACAGCCCTCCCACACAGTGTGATCAGAGCCCTCTCAAACCTCCCCCACATAGATTGATTTCACCACAGAACCCCCACAAAGTATAATGGCCGCCCTGATTCCCCACATACACTATGATGATGGTATTCGCTGCCCCATCACACAGTATTGACCCCAAAGCTTTGCACATACAGTATGATGGACCCTACAGCTCCCCATACATAGTATGACAGCCTCCACACATTATGATGGACCCACAGCCCCTTACATAGTATGATATCGCTATAGTATGATAGATCCCATAGTCTCCATACAGTAATTATGATCCTTCTCCCTCACCCCACCGAATGGTGCATCCCACAGCCCCAACACAATATGATGGACCCAAACATACCCCTCATAGTACAGTCATGGCCAAAATGACACAAATATTAATTTTTACAAAGTCTACTGCTTCAGTTTTTCTAATGGCAATTTGCATATAATCCAGAATGTTATAAAGAGTGATCAGCTTAACAGCAATTACTTGCAAAGTCAATATTTGGCTAGAAAATGAACTTTATCCCCCAAAACACATTTCAACATCTTTGCAGCCCTGCCTTAAAAGGACCAGCTAACCTCTTTTCAGTGATTGCTCCATTAACACAGGTGTGGGTGTTGATGAGGACATGGCTGGAGATCAATCTGTCATGATTAAGTAAGAATGACACCACTGGACACTTGAAAAGGAGGCTGGTGCTTGGCATCATTGTTTCTCTTCTGTTAACCATGGTTATATCTAAAGAAACACATGCAGTCATCATTGCAATGCACAAAAATAGCCTAACAGGAAAGATTGCACCTCAGTTAACAATCTATCGCATCATCAAGAACTTCAAGGAGAGAGGTTCCATTGTTGCCAAAAAGGCTTCAGGGCACCCAAGAAAGACCAGCAAGCGCCAGGACCGTCTCTTAAAAGTGTTTCAGCTGCTCAGAGACTCTTGGAGCAAGGCCTGGTCTCAAGGAGGGCAGCAAAGAAGCCACTTCTCTCCAGAAAAAACATCATGGACAGACTGATATTCTGCAAAAGGTACAGGCAGTGGACTGCTGAGGACTGGGGTAAAGTTATTTTCTCTGATGAATCCCCTTTTCGATTGTTTGGGACATCAGGAAAACGCCTCATTCGGAGAAGACAAGGTGAGCGCTACCACCAGTCTTGTCTCATGCCAACTGTTAAGCATCCTGAAACCATTCATGTGTGGGGTTGCTTCTCAGCCAAGGGAATCCGCTCTCTCACAGTCTTGCCTAAAAACACAGCCATGAATAAAGAATGGTACCAGAATGTCCTCAAGAGCAACTTCTCCCAACCCTCCAAGAGCAGTTTGGCGATCAACAATGCCTTTTCCAGCATGATGGAGCACGTTGCCATAAAGCAAAGGTGATAACTAAATGGCTCAGGGAACAAAACATAGAGATTTTGGGTCCATGGCCTGGAAACTCCCCAGATCTTAATCCCACTGAGAACTTGTGGTCAATCATCAAGAGACGGGTGGACAAACAAAAACCTAAAAATTCTGACAAAATGAAAGCATTGATTGTGCAAGAATGGACTGCTATCAGTCAGGATTTGGTCCAGAAGTTGATTGAGAGCATGCCAGGGAGAATTGCAGAGGTCCTGAAGAAGAAGGGTCAACACTGCAAATATTGACTTGCTGCATTAAATCATTCTAACTGTCAATATAAGCTTTTGTTACTCATATGTTTGCAATTATTAAATTTCTGTCTGTGATAAAAACATCTGTCAAACACACATAAAAACCAGAGGGCAGCAGATCATGTGAAAATATAATATTTGTGTCATTCTCAAAACTTTTGGCCATGACTGTATGATGTACCCCACAACTTCTTTGCATAGTTTGATAGAGCCCACAGTCCCCACACACAGTATGATGACCTTACAACCCACTTAAACACAGTATGATGCCCACACAGCACCAGCCACATAATATAATGGCCTCACTATAGTTCCCACCACACAGTGAAATGACAATACATTCCCCTACAATTACTGATTCATAAACTAAAAAAAAAAAACGCTATAGTCTCACCTAACTCTGGATCCTTACAAGCCCACTGATACAGTCAGTGTCCCAGCATCATGAATGATGCCACCTCCATCTTGACTTTGGTCTCCTGCATTCTGTAGGCCTAAAGCAACCTGCGTCCTACAGAACAAAAAGTGGTAGGATATCGAGACCAAGGCTCCCTGCTCTACTGCAGAGCTTGACAGTACTGGCTGCTGTGCATGTGGATACAGCTCCCTCTGCCTCTCTGGTAGATATGCTACTGATGGCAGCCCTGTTGCAGAAAGGGAACCTGAGCATTTGTCTAATTTGCAGTAGCTTGTCTAGCAGTTTGCCCACTCTTGCAACTTACCTTTCACAGTTATGTGACAGTCCCACACCATTCTTCTGGCAAACTCCTTGCCAGAAGAATGGTGTCGGACTGTCACATAACAACAAAGCAAATAATTCCACACCTATCTGTCATATACCATCTTCACAGTCAAGAAGCAGTCTCTATGCTCCTTTCTGCTATGACAATCCTTACTTCTCTTATGGTGGAACTGTCTCATACAGATGGGTTGGTCTATACCTGGGAGCAACATGACCATGACTAACGCTCAAACTAGTACTCTTTTCATGCTCCACTGTGGTACTCATTAAACTCTAGGATAGCACACCTCAAGGGTATGTTCACATGTAGCTTTTCATGAGTTAGTTTCTGCCTAAAAAATGCAGGTTATGCATGTTTTAGTTGCGGCTTTTGATGCGTTTTTGATGCTAAGCCATTTAATTTTAATTAGGAAAAACTGCAGTAAAAACGCTGAAAGTATTGACTTGCTGCATTTTTAGAAAAACATGTGCCACCTACTGTATGTGTGTCTGTGATCTGCCGGCCTGGCTGAACAGTCAAAGCATGAAAATTCCAATCAACACTGCCCTCAGACCCCTTCTTCTCACCAGCAACTCTTTGCATTTAAGTAAAAGAACACAGTACAAATCCCATTTCTACTATTTGTACTTTGAGCACCTTGTGTTAGTTAGGGCGGCTATGATATAGGACATATCTTCCATATAGTGACAATCCTTGAACACATTGGCGTCTCTCAAATGATGTGTCACACATTGTATTCCAAGGGGTAACATTTCACCTTGCGGAGAGCGACATGTCAAGCCTGACATGCCAAGGTGAGAAGACTTTTTAGCCACAATGCTCCTCTGGGAAATATGCAAATTGTTCAGAGAGGAAGAGGACTAGAACTCTAGTGCCACCTATTGGAAGTAGCAATCCTAAAAGTCAATATCGACGTCTCATGACTTAGGATAAAAGCCCAAACCAAAATCTCATTGACCCCTTCTCCAAAAAGTTACCCCTTGGATCTCGATGAGACGCCTCTCACCCAGCCAGACCAGATCTCACACTTTGCATTGACGAGGGCAGTACACCGAAACACAGTGTCTGCAAATTGAGATTTTTGTTTTGGCTTTTATTTCAAGTCATGTGGCAAGGCTTGTTTAAGGGTCGATATTGACTTTTAGGCTATGTGCACACGTTGAGGATTCTTAGCGTTTTTGCCTCGGTTTTTCGCGGCAAAAACGCTTACCCAACGCAACTCATTATATCCTATGGGATTCCGCAATGATGTGCACATGCTGCGCTTTTTCCGCGGTGCAATCGCATCGCGGATAAAAAAGCAGCATGCTCATTCTTTTTCCGGAATTGCGGTGATTACTCCACCATAGGAATGCATTGAACCCAGAGGCGTAGCTAGGGTTTCGGTTTAGGGGGGGCGAAACTTCTGAGTGGGCCCCTAACCAGAGAACCTCAGCAAATGACCGCGCTGTTGCCAAAAATAATCTATATATAAAAAGACCAATATTGATATCACCGCCGTATGGTCAGTGGTAAATAATACCAGTCCTACAGAACATATAATAGATTACAGCAGAGGTACAGATAATGACTTACCGCTGACGTTCCTTCTGATGGAATTGTTCACTTTTCATGTCTTTTCCATCTGGCCCAGACCGACATAACGACTCCTCCAGCCAGGACTCGACTACAGAGATTACAACAAAGACACATTTCACTTCTCATATTTTCAGCACCATCACGATCACCGATTGGACTATTCTCAACCTGTACAAACTCCTCATCCTGCTGATACCCCAATACTGAGCTGCTGCTGTCATATGTGTCCTTATTACTGCACCTGATACCCCAATACTGAGCCGCTGCTGCCGTATGTGCCCCTATTACTGCACCTAGTGTGTGGTTCTGTGTGACCTCTAAATTCTAAAGCACCCCTCTAGAATATAGTACTGCTGGGTGCAAGTGCCCTAGAAAACAGTGCCCGCATTTTGTCCTCTAGAATGTAATATTGCCCCGTGTGCCCCTTTGACAGTCACAGTAACCCGAGTTCCCCTATAACAATAAGTGCCCACTTTACACTTAATAATGTCCCGAGTCTCCCCCCTGTACAGCTCCCCTATACACAGTGTGATGCCCCCTCACTGGATATATACTGACCCCTTAATGTCCCCAAACTAATGGCTTCAACACAGTATGATGCCCCCCCCACTATAATCCCCACACTGTATGATGGCCCCCTAGATAGCATCCATATAGCATAATACACCAGATAGTCCTCAATATAGTATAATGCACCCCCATAGGCAGCCTCTATATTATAATGCACCCCCATAGACAGCCTCTATATTATAAGGCACTCCCATAGGGAGCCTCTGTAGTATAATGCACCCCATAGACAGACTCTATATTATAATGCACCCCTGTAAGCAGCCTTATTTATACTGTACCCCATAGGTAGTCTTACTTATAATGCACCCCCATAGGCAGCCTTATTTATAATGCACCCCATAGGCAGCCTTATTTATAATGCACCCAATAGGCAGCCTTATTTATAATGCACCCCATAGGCAGCCTTATTTATAATGCACCCCATAGCCAGCCTTATTTATAATGCACCCCATAGCCAGCCTTATTTATAATGCACCCCATAGCCAGCCTTATTTATAATGCACCTCCATAGGCAGTCTTATTTATAATGCATTCCCCATAGGCTGTCTTATTTATAATGCACCCCCCATATGCTGTCTTATTTATAATGCACCCCCCATATGCTGCCTTATTTATAATGCACCTCGATAGGCAGTCTTATTTATAATGCACCCCCATAGGCAGTCTTATTTATAATGCACCCCCATAGGCAGTCTTATTTATAATGCACCCCCATAGGCAGTCTTATTCATAATGCACCCCCATAGGCAGCCTTATTTATAATGCACCCCCATAGGCAGTCTTATTTATAATGTACCCCCATAGGCAGCCTTATTTATAATGCACCCCCATAGGCAGCCTTATTTATAATGCAACCCCATAGGCAGCCTTATTTATATTGCACCCCCATAGGCAGTCTTATTTATAATGCACCCCATATGCAGCCTTACTTATAATGGACCCTGTTGTGAATGGGTTTGAGATGAGTTCTGAGCAGAGGCTCCCTCTGGTGGTTACAAGCGGTACTAGTGAGGATTGTGAGGACTGGGAATCAGGTGTTACTGACTGGTTTTATATAAGGGAGTCATTTTCCCATCAGGGTTGCCGGTGATCAATTGTTCTGGTCTGAATCCTTCTTTCCAGTTTCCCTTGTAGCCTGCTGTGTCGTGTCTGCATCTCCTGCTATCAGATAAGACAATTTCTTCTTTTGTGTTTTTGCTATATTTTTGCATTTTGTCCTGCACTTCTGTGGGGGCCTTCAGGGTCCCCTCCGGGGGCTTTTGCCCTCTCAGTTTAGTCCAGCCACTGTATTTTGTACTTTTGCTTTTTCCAGTTTTTTTTCAGTGGCTGCTGTGTTGATTTTGTTACACCAGAGAACTAATTTAGGTGGTAGAGGTCGTGTGATCTCAGGTGATTTTGAAATTAGTAGAGTTGGTGTTTTTCAGGGTTTTCTGAGATTGCAGTAAGTGCCCTTCCTATCCTTTTCTATTTAGATAGTTTGGGCCCCAGCGTTTGCTCATACTATTTTCTTTCTGTGTCAGTATTTCCTCTTGTCTAACCGCCATTACATGTTTGGGGGCTTTCTATTATCTTTGGGGTTCTGCTCCGGGGCAGATAGCTTTCCTATTTCTATCTTTAGGTGTAGTTAGTTTCTCAGGCTGTGACGAGGCGTCTAGGACCAACGTAGGAACGCTCCACGGCTGCCTCTAGTTGCGGTGGTTAGTCAGGGTACTGCAATCTCATAGATTCCAACTGCTCTGGTGTATTTCCTTTTTTACCTGCACTCCTCAGCTACCGTAACATAACAGTATCACCGGCCTTAAAAATTGTATGGTACTCACAGAAGGGAAAAAATATTTT
This sequence comes from Oophaga sylvatica, assembly GCA_033576555.1. Lineage (NCBI taxonomy): Eukaryota > Metazoa > Chordata > Amphibia > Anura > Dendrobatidae > Oophaga > Oophaga sylvatica. The sequence goes on along the minus strand of JARQOD010000002.1, from coordinate 461,819,993 downwards.
GAAGGAAGAAAAGTTGTCAGAGATATTTTTCTGTTTGTTGCATTTTTTTTTTTTTTTCCCTCTGTATCTCTGGGTGCTGGGGAGGATCTTTTCTCCCAATGGAGTTTGCACAGTTGTCTGGCCGTGTGGATCAGCTTGCCACTGAGGTTCGGAGTATTGCTATCTATCTTGCTGGGTTGCCTGTTGTGGAACCTAGGATCCCATGCCAGATTTGTTTTTAGGGGATCGAGCTAAGTTTCAGAATTTCAAAAATAATTGTAAATTGTTTTTTGCCTTAAAATCTAAGTCCTCAGGAAACGCAGCGCAGCAGGTTCAAATTATCATCTCTCTCCTGCGCGGCGATCCTCAGGATTGGGCTTTTTCTCTGATACCTGGGGATCCTGTTTTGAGTGATGTTGATGCGTTTTTTCAGGCTTTGGGGTTATTGTACGATGAGCCTAATGTCACTGATCAAGCTGAAAAAGCCTTGTTGGCATTAAATCAGGGGCTTGATGACGCTGAGTTATACTGTCAGAGATTCCGTAGGTGGGCAGTCATGACCAAATGGAATGACGACGCTTTGGCGGCCCTTTTCCGGAAGGGTCTGTCGGATAATGTAAAGGATGTTATGGTGGGATTCCCTGTCCCCTCTGGTCTCAATGATTCTATGTCATTAGCGATTCAAATTGACAGACGTTTGCGTGAGCGGAGAAGTATGCGTGGAATGGTGTTGCCTTGTGAGCCAGCTGCTGAGCCCATGCAGTGTGATAGAGTGGTGTCTGGGGCACAGCGTCATGAGTTTCGAAAGCGCAATGGGTTATGTTTCTACTGTGGTGATGCCTCTCATGCTATTTCAGTCTGCCCTAAGCGGGGAAGACATTTTGCACACTCAGTTGTCTTGGGTAGTGTTCAGACTAAGTTTTTATTAACTGTCACTCTGATATGCTCTCTGTCCTCATTTTCTGCTCAGGCTTTCGTTGATTCTGGAGCAGCTATTAACCTGATGGATTTGATTTTGCTAAACGTTGTGGGTTTCCCTTGATACCCCTACAGAAGTCTATTCCTCTACTGGGGATCGATTCTACCCCTTTGGCTGAGAATAAACCCCAGTTTTCTACTCAGGTGATAATGAGGGTTGAACCTGATCACCAGGAGTGCTGCAAATTTTTGGTTCTATATAATCTGCATGACATTATCGTGCTGGGTTTCCCTTGGTTACAGTCTCATAATCCTGTTTTGGATTGGAAATCTGTGTCTGTAACCAGTTGGGGCTGCCAATGTGTTAATACCAACACTCCTGTTTTTTCTGCCTCCCCCCCGGCTGAGGATGTTCCTGACTTTTTGTTTGATTTTTCTGATGTGTTTAGCGAAAGTAAATCTGCATCCTTGCCTCCCCATAGGAGCTATGACTGCGCTATTGAATTAGTGCCGGGTAGTAAATTCCCTAAAGGTCGCCTTTTTAACTTGTCTGTACCTGAACATGACGCTATGCGGTCTTATATCAAGGAATCATTGGAGAAGGGTCATATCAGACCATCCTCTTCACCCTTAGGTGCCGGTTTTTTCTTTGTGGCCAAAAAAGATGGTTCATTAAGGCCGTGTATTGATTATCGTCTCTTGAACAATATTTACTGTGAAATATCAATACCCGTTACCCTTGATTTCTGACCTGTTTTCCAGGGTGAAAAACGCTACTTGGTTTACCAAGCTTGACCTCAGGGGGGCGTATAACCTTATTCGCATTAAGCACGGGGATGAATGGAAGACGGCATTTAACACCCCTGAAGGGCATTTTGAGTACCTTGTGATGCCCTTTGGGCTCACTAATGCTCCTTCCGTCTTCCAGTCCTTCATGAATGACATTTTCAGGGATTTTGTGGACAAGTTTCTGATTGTTTATTTGGATGATATCTTGATTTTTTCTAATGACTGGGACTCTCATGTGAAACATGTTCGAACTGTATTCCAGATTTTGAGAGAGAATGCTCTGTATGTGAAGGGATCAAAGTGTCTTTTTGGCGTACAGAAGATCTCATTTCTGGGATTCATTTTGTCCCCATCTGTTATTGAAATGGACCCGGTCAAGGTTCAGGCCATCTGTGATTGGGTCCAACCTACTTCATTAAAGGCTCTTCAGAGATTTTTGGGTTTTGCCAATTTTTATCGTAAATTTATTGGTAATTTCTCGGTTATTGTTAAACCATTAACTGATTTGACCAGAAAGGGTTCTGATGTGGTGAATTGGCCTCCTGAGGCAGTCTCTGCGTTTCAGGAACTTAAGCAGAGATTCACTTCTGCTCCTGTTCTACGGCAGCCTGATGTTTCTCTGCCATTTCAGGTGGAGGTTGATGCCTCTGAAATTGGGGCAGGTGCCGTTTTGTCCCAAAAAGATCCAGAGACCTCTAAAAGTAACCCTTGTGCCTTTTTCTCTCGAAAATTTTCTCCTACTGAACGTAATTATGACGTGGGTAATCGGGAGTTATTGGCCATGAAGTGGGCTTTTGAAGAGTGGAGACATTGGCTGGAGGGAGCCAAACATCAGGTGGTGGTCCTTACGGACCATAAGAATCTGGTCTATCTGGAATCTGCCAAGCGACTCAATCCTAGACAGGCCAGGTGGGCCTTGTTTTTCACACGTTTTAATTTTGTGGTTTCCTTTCTTCCTGGCACTAAGAATGTTAAGGCGGATGCCCTCTCGAGGAGTTTCCTTGCGGACTCTCCTGAGCTATCTGATCCCTCTGTTATTTTGAAGGAGGGTGTAGTTCTTTCCGCCATCTCGCCCAATTTGAGACTTGCTCTGGAGGGGTGTCAGGAGGATAGGCCCGAGCGCTCCCCTGTTGGAAAGTTGTTTGTCCCGGACCAATGGAAAAAGAGTGTGATGTCTGAGATTCATTGTTCCGCATTGGCTGGGCATCCCGGAATTTTTGGTACCAGAGACTTGGTTAGTCGGTCCTTTTGGTGGCCTACCTTGTCTCGCGATGTCAGGGAATTTGTGCAGTCCTGCGGGACTTGCTCTCGCTCCAAGCCTTGCTCTCGCTCTAGTGGTTTGTTGATGCCATTGCCTGTGCCCAAGAGACCATGGACCCATATCTCTATGGATTTCATTTCCGATCTTCCTGTTTCTCAGAGAATGACCACCATCTGGGTAATTTGTGATAGGTTTTCCAAAATGATACATCTTGTGCCATTACCTAAGTTGCCTTCCTCCTCTGAATTGGTGCCGTTGTTCCTTCAGCACGTGGTTCGTTTACACGGCATTCCTGAGAACATTGTGTCTGACAGAGGAGTCCAGTTTGTTTCCAGATTTTGGAGGACTTTTTGTTCTAAACTGGGTGTTCAATTGTCTTTCTCCTCGGCATTTCATCCTCAGACCAATGGTCAAACTGAGAGAACAAACCAGACATTGGAGACTTATCTAAGATGCTTTGTGTCTGCTGATCAGGATGACTGGGTCTCTTTTTTGCCTTTGGCTGAGTTTGCTCTTAATAATAGGGCTAGCTCTGCCACTTTGATGTCTCCGTTTTTCTGTAATTCTGGGTTTCACCCTCGATTTTCTTCAGGACAGACGGAGGCTTCTGTCTGTCCAGGTGTTGACTCTGTTGTTGAGCGTATGCAGCAGATTTGGGACCAGGTAGTGGAGAGGTTGTCCCTCTCTCAGGAGAAGGCCCAGCGGTTTGCTAACCGGCATAGGACTGATGGTCCTCGGTTTAAAGTGGGGGACTTGGTCTGGTTGTCCTCAAAGAATATTCCTATGAGAGTAGCATCTCCTAAATTTAAGCCTAGGTTCATTGGACCTTATAAGATCATGGAGATTATTAATCCTGTTTCTTTTCGTTTGCTTCTTCCAGGGACATTTAAGATCCATAACGTGTTCCACAAGTCCTTGTTGAAGAGGTTTGTTGAGCCAGTGGTTCCTGCTGCTGTGCCTCCTGACCCTGTTTTGGTTGAGGGCAATCTGGAGTATGTGGTTGAGAAAATATTGGATTCTCGTTTTTCTAGACGAAGACTCCAGTATTTGGTTAAATGGAGAGGTTATGGTCAGGAAGACAATTCTTGGGTGTTTGCTTCGGACATCCATGCTAAGAGACTTATCCGTGCGTATCATAGAACTCATCCTGACCGACCTGGTTGCTCAAATGAGGGTTCGGTGACCCCTCCTCAAGGGGGGGGGTACTGTTGTGAATAGGTTTGAGATGAGTTCTGAGCAGAGGCTCCCTCTGGTGGTTACAAGCGGTACTAGTGAGGATTGTGAGGACTGGGAATCAGGTGTTACTGACTGGTCTTATATAAGGGAGTCATTTTCCCATCAGGGTTGCCGGTGATCAATTGTTCTGGTCTGAATCCTTCTTTCCAGTTTCCCTTGTAGCCTGCTGTGTCGTGTCTGCATCTCCTGCTATCAGATAAGACAATTTCTTCTTTTGTGTTTTTGCTATATTTTTGCATTTTGTCCTGCACTTCTGTGGGGGCCTTCAGGGTCCCCTCCGGGGGCTTTTGCCCTCTCAGTTTAGTCCAGCCACTGTATTTTGTACTTTTGCTTTTTCCAGTTTTTTTTCAGTGGCTGCTGTGTTGATTTTGTTACACCAGAGAACTAATTTAGGTGGTAGAGGTCGTGTGATCTCAGGTGATTTTGAAATTAGTAGAGTTGGTGTTTTTCAGGGTTTTCTGAGATTGCAGTAAGTGCCCTTCCTATCCTTTTCTATTTAGATAGTTTGGGCCCCAGCGTTTGCTCATACTATTTTCTTTCTGTGTCAGTATTTCCTCTTGTCTAACCGCCATTACATGTTTGGGGGCTTTCTATTATCTTTGGGGTTCTGCTCCGGGGCAGATAGCTTTCCTATTTCTATCTTTAGGTGTAGTTAGTTTCTCAGGCTGTGACGAGGCGTCTAGGACCAACGTAGGAACGCTCCACGGCTGCCTCTAGTTGCGGTGGTTAGTCAGGGTACTGCAATCTCATAGATTCCAACTGCTCTGGTGTATTTCCTTTTTTACCTGCACTCCTCAGCTACCGTAACATAACAGGACCCCATAGGCAGCCATTTATAATGCAGTCCCCCATATGCAGCCTTACTTATAATGCACCCCATAGGCAGCCATTTATAATGCACTCCCCCACATGCAGCCTTATTTATAATGCACCCCATAGGCAGTCATTTATAACGCAGTCCCCCATATGCAGCCTTATTTATAATGCACCCCATAGGCAGCCATTTATAATGCACTCCCCCATATGCAGCCTTACTTATAATGCACCCCATAGGCAGCCATTTATAATGTACTCCCCCATATGCAGCCTATTTATAATGCACCCGCATATGCAGCCTTACTTATAATGCACCCCCATTACAAAAATAATAAATCCAGTACTCACCTCTCTTGCTCCCGGCTCCTGTGCTGCTCACTGCTCTCCCTCTCAGCGTCTGACTGCCGGCGCCGGGCAGTGACGTCATCGCGCCCGCTGTCAGACGCTGAGAGGGGGATTATGGGAGAGAAGGAGCGCTCGCTCCTTCTCTCTCACAATGCGGTCAGCTGTATCGGCTGGATGCCGATACAGCTGACCCTCCGATGACGGGCGGGGGGCCCACTGCTGGCACCGGGCCCCTCACCGCCTGCTCAGGGGCCCCATAGCGGCAGGCGGCAGAGCAGGGAGATCGATTCTCCCTGCTCTGCCCCAGAATGTAACTGTGTCGGCGTGCTGTGCACGCTGATACCGTTACAGTAGCGTAGCTCCGGGTGGGCCCCCTCAGAGCGCAGGGCCCGGGGCCACCGCCCCCTCTGCCCCCCCGGTAGCTACGCTACTGATTGAACCGCTTACTTTCTGCATGTGGCTATGCCCACCATGCGCAAAGTAAGCCTTCCCGCCTCTCAGCGTCGCTCCCGGCCAATCCCGTTCCCAGTAATGCATTGCGAGAATCACCCCAGATGATGTAGCGGTCTCGCGTGATGCTACGTCATCTGGGGTCATTGTCGCTATGCATCCTTGGGAACGGGAAGGCTGCAGGGATGCCAGAAGGTGAGTATAGCATGATTTATTATTTTTTTTATTATTTTTACATTAGATCTTTCTACTATTGATGCGGCATAGGTGGCATCAATAGTAAAAAGTTGGTCACACTTGTCAAACACTTGTTTGACCCGTGTGACCAACCTGTCAATCAGTTTTCCAAGCGATGCTACAGATTGCTTGGAAAGCGCTAGCATTCTGCAAGCTAAGATTACACTTGCAAAACGCTAGTTTTTAGCGGGAATACGCATACCAATAAAAATGCGTATTTCCCGCGGTAGGGAGGTGCGGGATTGCCGCGGAAATTACCGCGGCAATTCCGCAACGTGTGCACTTAGCCTTAGGATTGCTAGGTGGCACTAGAGTTTTAGTTCTCTTCCTCTCTACAGAAACAATTTGCACATTGTAGTTATACATTTGTTGCAATAATATGGAGCTTCCCAAGGCAGAATAGATGCTCTGCATAATAAGTATATATCTAGTATACAATATTACTTGATATGAGAGAACTCTGGGAATTATTACTTGCTAAGGGTGCTCTTGAGGGACATTAAGGCAGCACAGTGGCTCATTGGTCAGCATTGTAGCCCTGAGGTCCTGGGTTCAAATCCCATCAAGGACAACATTTGCAAAGAGTTTGTATATTTTCCCCATGTTTGCATTAGTTCCTCCCACACTCCAAAGACATATTGATAGGGAGATTAGATTATGAGCCCCAATGGGGACTTTGATTAAGTATACTACTGCTGCCACATTTATATGCAATTATTTAATTTATTATTATACTTTGCTTATATAGCACCATCATTTTTTTGCATTGCTCTTTATACCTTAAGCATACTACAAGCAAGGTATGAGTTTAATAAGCATTAAAGGACCTTTGCACACTTGCCTTTAGTTAAGGGCAAAAAAGTGCACTTGGAATCGATAAATCTGAGGGGTCAGCTCCAGCATTTAAAAACTAAAAAGAGCTGAATAGAATCTGTCAAAAAGTCATCAAATCAGTTAAAGCAGAAAATAAAAAGCAATATAGTTAAGGAAAGCAAGATAAATTCTAAAAAATTCTTCAACTACATAAATACACAAAAACAAGGTTCGCACATGTAGATCCCCTAAATAATGGTAATGGGGAGTTGGTCATTGATAATCAAGAAAGGCAGAATTAATAATAATAATAATAATAATCTTTATTTATATAGCGCCAACATATTCCGCAGCGCTTTACAGTTTAACAGTTTCAAAACACAAGTCATAGGTAACAACGTTAACAATACAATAATTAAAGCAAAATAAGCCGACCCTGCTCGTGAGAGCTTACAATCTACAATGAGGTGGGGGAGATACAAAGTACAGGTGTGTATATACAATGGTGCATTTACAATGATGGTCCAGCCATCTTGAGGGAGTGAGGCATGGATGGAGATAGTGAATGGGCTACACATACACACTTAAACATAGAACGACTTTGGTCAGTGAATGTGATAGGCCACTCTGAACAAATGTGTTTTGAGGGAGCTCCTGAAACCATGCAAATTGTGGATAGTCCTAATTTCTTGGGGTAGAGCATTCCAGAGGATTGGCGCAGCGCGGGAGAAGTCTTGGAGTCGGGAGTGGAGGTATGGATTAGTGCAGAGGTTAGTCGAAAGTCGTTTGCAGAGCGCAGCAGTCGGTTAGGCCGATAGATAGAAATGAGGGAGGAGATGTAGGGGGGTGCTGCACTGTGGAGAGCTTTGTGGGTGAGAACCAGTACTTTGAATTGGATTCTATAATGAATGGGCAGCCAGTGTAAGGACTGGCGAAGAGCGGACGCGTCCGAGTACCGATTAGCCAGATGGATGACCCTGGCTGCTGCATTAAGGATGGACTGGAGAGGGGATAGTCGAGTAATGGGGAGGCCAAGTAATAGAGCGTTGCAGTAGTCCAGGCGGGAGTGGATCAATGCTACAGTGAGGGTTTTTGTTGTTTCCATGGTGAGAAAAGGGCGGATTCTAGAGATGTTCTTTAGGTGTAGACGGCAAGAGCGGGCAAGAGATTGTATATGGGAGGTGAAGGAGAGATTGGTGTCAAACATAACACCCAGACAGCGAGCCTGCTGCCGGGGTGTTATTATGGTGCCGCCCACAGAGAGGGAAATGTCAGATTTAGGGAGGTTAGTAGACGGCGGGAGCAGAAGGAGTTCAGTCTTGGAGAGGTTAAGTTTCAGATAGAGAGCGGACATGATGTTGGAGACTGCGGACAGACAGTCGGTGGTGTTCTGTAGAACAGCGAGGGTAAGGTCGGGGGATGACGTGTATAGTTGTGTGTCATCGGCATAAAGATGGTACTGAAAGCCAAATCTGCTGATGGTCTGTCCAATTGGGGCCGTGTAGAGAGAGAAGAGAAGGGGGCCAAGGACTGAGCCCTGGGATACACCGACAGTGAGAGGAAGAGGAGATGACATGGAGCCAGAGAACGAAACACTGAAGAATTATCAAATGGGTTCTTCAGCTCTGTATATACCTAAGATGAGAGAGAGGCTGATGTGGTCAGTCTTAGTGCCCTAAATTCCTTTCCGAAATATGACGTACTATTACAGTTAGGTCCAGAAATATTTGGACTGTGACACAAGTTTTGATATTTTAGCTGTTTAACAAAACATATTCAACATACAGTAATATAATCAATATGGACTTAAAGTGAAGACACTCAGCTTTAATTTGAGGGCATTCCCATATTATTTGGAGTAAGGGTCCTGGAATTACAGCTTTTTAATATGTAGATGCCTCTTTTTAAAGAGACCAAAAGTAATTAGACAATAAATATCAAAGGCTCTTTATGGGCTGCATGGGCTATTCCCTCGTCAATCCATCATCAATCAAGCAGGTAAAAGGTCTGAAGCTGATTCCAGATGTATTTTCATTTGGAAGCTGTTTGTTAGCACCCAGGCTCAGCGAAGCAAGCCTCCAGGAGTGGACCCTCTGAATCATGGTACCGAGGGCCTCCAGGCAAGCGACCAGGTGGAGCCGACCCCTGTATAGGGATCGTTAGGAGCAGGCCCAGAGGTTCGGGTACCACGATAGCCGGTGACGAAGAGGGACGGCTCTCTATGGAAGCAGGGAGACCTGTTATGTTTAGGTAGCTGAGGAGAAATAGCAAAAACGGTAATACACCAGAGAGGCTGGAACCTATTGGATTGCAGTAACCTGAACTAACCACACAACTAGAGGTAGCCGTGGAGCGTTCCTACGTTTATCCTAGACGCCTCGTCACAGCCTGAGCGATAACTACACCCAAAGGCAGAAAGATGAAAGCTATCTGCCCCGGAGTAGATCCCCAAAAAAAATAGGAAGACCCCAAACATGTAATGGCGGTTAGACAAGAAGAAAGCACGGACACAGACAGAAAATAGAATGAGCAAACGCTGGGGCCCAATCTGTCTAGACAGAAAAGTACAGGAAAGAATTCTGACTGCAATCCAAAAAACCCCTAAAAAATACCAACACTTCTGATTGCCAAAAAACCTGAGATCACACGATCTCACCCACCTAAATCAGATCTCTGGTGTAACAAAACCAAGCCGCAGCCACTGAAAAAACAGGAAAAAGCAAATGAACAAATAACAGTGGCTACAGATAAACTGAGAGGAGCACAGGCCCCAGGATGGGACCCGGCTGAACACCAAAAGTGTAGAAAACTATGCAAAAAGCAAGCACAAAAAGAAAAGCAAAAATATCTTATCTGAAAGCAGCAGACGCAGGCAAGACTCCAGCAAACTTCCAAATGAACCAGGAACCACAATTGAGACAAGAACAATTGATCAACGGCAACCATCATGGGAGGGAACCTCCCTTATATCAGTCCAGTCAGTGATCCCAGATTGCCATTCCTTGCTGGAAGGTTCAGTACTGTCTGTAACCACCAGAGGGAGCCTCTGCTCAGAAACCATCTCTGGCACATTCACAACAGAGACCCCTCTACTGGACAGACAGGGTACTGAGCACCAAGGCAGAGCAGAGAGGGAAGGGCCTGGAGTAGGACTTAGAGCGAGGACCGCGGGACAACGGGATGGAGACAGGACCACGGTACAGCAGAAGACAGGGCTGGAGTAGGACTGCAGGCAGGAGAAGTATGAAGCAACAGGAGGGAGCAGGGCACGGGAGACGGGACCACGGGACAGCAAGAGACAGGACCGGAGTAGGACTGCAGGCGGGGGAGTACGGAGCAATAGGACGGAGCAGGGCATGGAGACAGGACCACGGGACTGCAGGAGTAAGGACCGGAGTAGGACTTCAGGCAGGGAAGTATGGGGCAACAGGACTGAGCAGGGCACGGGAAATGGGACCATGGGACAGCAAAATCTGCAGGGACACAAGCAGGGGATGGGTGAACCACAGAGAACAACACGAACAGGCCTAACATGCAGAAAACACACAAAGATCAGGCGCCTCCATTACAGGGCATTATCAGGGCGGCCTGATATACACCATAGTAGCCTCCTATTGGTCCGGCGGTGCTTCCAGGTCAGGGCACCGCGGGAGATCAAGGAGGCAGAGGGAGACGCGGCCTACGGCGCATGCGCATAGCGTGCAGAGACGCCGTCGGCCGTGGACCAGAGAGAGCAGGAGCAGGATGGCTCGGCTGTCAGCCGGAGGGAGGCTGCGGCGCTGGAACGGAGAGATGAGTATGCAGGGGCGCGGCAGTGACCGTAACACTGTTGCTGTGAACAGACAACATGTGGTCAAGGAAGTTCTCAGTAAGAAAGTAACAGAACATCATTAGGCTGAAAAAAAGAAGAAAAAAATTAGGCAAAAAGACCCACAAACAAGCAACCACTGAAGTCAGTTGCAATAAAGGCCTGGTAATGCAACACAAATGAGGAAATCCGGCGTTTGGTAATGTCTATGGCTTCCATACATCAGGCAGCCATTGCCTGCAAAGGATTCTCTATAATGTATTATAAATTATCATTTTATTTATGGCAAAGTTAATTTTTCCAATTACTTTTTAGCCCCTGAACTGAGGCTTTGCAGAAAAATGGTTGCAATTCCTAAATGTTTCCCAGAATATTTTTGTAAAACCCTTTAATTAAACCTGAAAGTCTGCACTCCAATTTTGTCTCAGTTGTTTCATTTTAGATAAAGAATAGTAACATGCAGATCCCAAATCGTTAAGATTCGGTGACTGTTCAAATATTTCTGGACCCAACTGTATGTTATATACATGTCATGTATAGAAATCAATGGCTGAAGAGAGGTCACTAGGATTTTATGAGTTAACTCCTCTCCCGGATGTAATTTTTGCACGTTTTCAGCAAGACTCTGGTAGCCATGCTCCTTGGAAACAAGTTATACGTTATATAAAATGAAAGTTCTCATAGCAAGAGAATGACAGCAGATAGAAAAAACAAGACAATTGGAAACTTGCTTATTTTCATGCTGTCGAACTAATTAATGCAATTTAATAACGGGCGAATGCCTCCTTAATATTGAAGATAGTGGCGGACCTATTTTATAAAAAGCTCCCTTTGACACAGCATATTACAATGGATAACAGCTGCAAACATCTCCATAACTATAAAACTTTACGTTAACGTACCATGGGTAATGCTTATGGCAGTTTGATTCTGTAGTGGAAATATTAATAATGTCTTGTTCTTATTTTTCAAGGCTGTTACACTTGGCTACATTAAGAAAAATTCATGAAGAACCTACATCCAGAGCATAGGTATGTAGAACGAGAGAGATGGCATATTTCAGTCTTGTTATCTGCGTAATTGGCTCCAGAGCCTCTATAAATGGTTGCTGTGACCCAGTATTTCTTGGACTTAACTAAAAAAAGAAGTCAAGAGTGTACCTGACTGACACTACAGTCATGGACAAAAGTTTTGAGAATGACACAAATATTAATTTTTACAAAGTCTACTGCTTCAATTTTTTTATGGCAATTTGCATATACTCCAGAATGTTATAAAGAGTGATCAGCTTAACAGCAATTACTTGCAAAGTCAATATTTGGCTAGAAAATGAACTTTATCCCCCAAAACACATTACAACATCATTGCAGCCCTGCCTTAAAAGGACCAGATAACCTCTTTTCAGTGATTGCTCCATTAACACAGGTGTGGGTGTTGATGAGGACATGGCTGGAGATCAATCTGTCATGATTAAGTAAGAATGACACCACTGGACACTTTAAAAGGAGGCTGGTGCTTGGCATCATTGATTCTCTTCTGTTAACCATGGTTATCTCTAAAGAAACACATGCAGTCATCATTGCAATGCACAAAAATGGCCTAACAGGGAAGAGTATCGTAGCTAGAAAGATTGCACCTCAGTCAACAATCTATCGCATCATCAAGTACTTCAATGAGAGAGGTTCCATTGTTGCCAAAAAGGCTCCAGGGTGCCCAAGAAAGACCAGCAAGCGCCAGGACCGTCTCTTAAAAGTGTTTCAGCTGCGGGATCGAGCTACCAGCTGTGCAGAGCTTGCTCAGGAATGGCAGCAGGCAGGTGTGAGTGCATCTGCACGCACTGTGAGGCGGAGACTCTTGGAGCAAGGCCTGGTCTCAAGGAGGGCAGCAAAGAAGCCACTTCTCTCCAGAAAAAAAATCATGGACAGACTGATATTCTGCAAAAGGTACAGGCAGTGGACTGCTGAGGACTGGGATAAAGTTATTTTCTCTGATGAATCCCCTTTTCGATTGTTTGGGACATCAGGAAAACGCCTCATTCGGAGAAGACAAGGTGAGCGCCACCACCAGTCTTGTCTCATGCCAACTGTTAAGCATCCTGAAACCATTCATGTGTGGGGTTGCTTCTCAGCCAAGGGAATCGGATCTCTCACAGTCTTGCCTAAAAACACAGCCATGAATAAAGAATGGTACCAGAATGTCCTCCAAGAGCAACTTCTCCCAACCATCCAAGAGCAGTTTGGCGATCAACAATGCCTTTTCCAGCATGATGGAGCACCTTGCCATAAAGCAAAGGTGATAACTAAATGACTCAGGGAACAAAACATAGAAATTTTGGGTCCATGGCCTGGAAACTCCCCGATCTTAATCCCATTGAGAACTTGTGGTCAATCATCAAGAGACGGGTGGACAAACAAAAACCTAAAAATTCTGACAAAATGAAAGCATTGATTGTGCAAGAATGGACTGCTATGAGTCAGGATTTGGTCTAGAAGTTGATTGAGAGTATGCCAGGGAGAATTGCAGAGGTCCTGAAGAAAAAGGGTCACCACTGCAAATATTGACTTGCTGCATTAACTCATTCTAACTGTCAATATAAGCTTTTGTTACTCATATGTTTGCAATTATATTTCTGTCTGTGATAAAAACATCTGTCAAACACACATAAAAACCAGAGGGCAGCAGATCATGTGAAAATATAATATTTGTGTCATTCTCAAACTTTTGGCCATGACTGTAGAGGAAAACAGAGTCCACAGTGATAGAAAAAGCAAAGATGTCCACACACTTAAGGCTGTTCCTCCATTTGATGCAGATTTTGTTCTAAATTATACACTATTTTTTCCAGGGTCATAGCTTGCTAAAAATGTCCTTTTTTTCTGTGGCTAATAGAATGCCTATGGATTTACACTCTTTGTCATGTACTCACGTGTGAAGCGTGGAATACTTCAACTTACAAAATACCTGATTATTCAAGTAAGTGTAATTTGTAAAAATCTGAATTTTTGGCAGAAAGATCGTGAAGTTTACACGTTCTTGTGCGTTTTGCATATTTACCTCACATTTCTTGTAGCAAGATCAGAAAATTCAAAACAAAATAATATATGCCAAAAACAGTCTTGTATGGCATTATACAAATTACCTTATTACTTTCCTTACCTAATTAAAACACACAGACACATTGATTTAGGTGGAGAATATTTTGGCCACGGCATTTATTAAATCAATAACATACAATAAAAATGATCAATAACTTCCAACTTAATAAATCAGCTTTAACCTAATACCGCACCTCAGCCACAAAAGCTCAAGCACGTTAACCCAGAACTTTCTGTTCATTCAGCTCCCTGAACAACTAACCCCCAGGCCGTGACAATTAAAAATTGGGAGGGACGTACCTTGAACCCGACAGCCAAACAATACAGATTCTTTTCACATCCACACTCTACCCACACACGGATAGACTCTTTCTTCGGCAATCTCCTGGCTTTGCGAGGAACTGCAACAGCAGACATAGGCCAAATTACAATGTCGGATCATGCGCCAGTTTTGCTGGATCTCTGCCCGGCCTCCTCGGCAAGACGGGAATGTCACTGGAGGCTAAATAATTATTTACTCAAACACCCATTACATAAAGCCAAACTTCAAGAACAGTTGGAGGATTACTTTACTCTAAATAAAGACTCGGTCCCTTCACTCTCCTCAGTTTGGGAGGAGCATAAAGTTGTAATGAGAGGGAACTGCATTTCATTAGTATCACACTTAAAAAGAGACAGTAATCATCAACAGATGACCCTTTCGGCACGTCTCAAACAGTTGGAACAGAGACTGTCTATGCAACCCTCTAAACGTACACTTAAAAAAATTGTTGAGGTAAGGGGTGGGCTGAGGGATCTCGCTATCCAGAAAGTTGAAAAAATACTATGAGAGGGGTAATAAGGCCCATTCTCTCTTGGCAGCTCAGATAGGGGAGAGATCGATTCAGGCTTCCCCCTTTGCCATCAAAAATAAACAGGGGCACCTCATATATGATCCACAGAAACAAGCAAACATATTTCAGGATTATTATTCCCGTCTATATTCATTACCCTCCACTCTACCCAATGACCAGATTGATAAATCTGAAAGACTCAAAACTTACTTGGACTCCTGTCAATTACCAACCTTGAGTGTGGAAGCCCTTTTAATACTAAATAACATAATAACTGAAGAAGAACTGGGGAATGCAATTAAAGAATTGCCCCAGGGTAAGGCCCCAGGACCTGATGGGTTCACATATTTATATTACAAAACATTCCAGAAAGAACTAATGGCCTTTATGTTACCGCTCTTTAATTCCTTCATGTCGGGTTCTCCCATTCCCTCCTTTATGCTGAGTTCACATATCACGGTAATACATAAACAGGGAAAGGACCCTGCTGATTGCACCAACTATCGTCCTATATCCCTACTAAATGCCGATCTTAAAATATTTACTAAAATCCTGGCTAATAGATTGAGTTTGTTTTTCCCAGATTTAATCCATAAACATCAGGTCGGCTTTGTAGCAAATAGGCAAGCGGGTGATAACACTAGACGTACTATAGATCTTATTGATGTCCTTGAAAGAAATGGTCAGTCTGGTCTTTGCTCAGTTTAGATGCTGAGTAGGCATTCGACAGACTGAGTTGGCCTTTTTTAATTTGCGTCTTTACACAGGTATGGCCTGTCGGGTCCATTTCTTCAGGCTATACAGGCTTTATATTCCTTGCCCAATGCTGTGGTTAAATTCTCCCATGCATCTTCCTCTCGTATCAATATCTCAAATGGATCTAGACAGGGTGTCCTGTCCTGGGTATTTTCCTGACTGGCTCTTACAACTCCCTTTATAAATATAATTTCCCGGCCTTCTTTCAAGAGATTAATGGGTTACTTTCAAGATGGTCTAAACTTCCTCTCTCACTTTTTGGTAGAGCAAATTCGAAAAAGATGTCTATTATACCTAATTTCTTATACATGGTGGAGGTTTTGCCGGTTCCGATCGCATGAGCTGTATTGAGGAGGTTTCAGACAGTGCTTCTAAATTTTTTGGGGAGTCAGAGACGATATCGAATAGCTAAATCAGTCCTCACATCTCCAAAAACGCAGGGCTATTGCCTTTCCAGACATCTGGAGATATTAATTGGCCGTGCACCTTAGAAGGATACCAGTTTGGGCCTCCTTGCGGGCTTAAAGCAAATGGGTAGAAATCAAGAAACTTTGAATGGCTCCAGCGCATTCCAATTCATTGCTATGGGGAGATGGGAGTACATGCCCCTCAGTGCCTCTACTGGGCTCTATGGCATTTACAATGAAAATTTGGAGGATAAGGAGCAGGGCCTTTCCATTGATCTCCCCCAGCTTCAAGCACAGTTATTTTATTACGCGGATATTACCCCTTTAACATAAATATTCTTCTTTCCCAGAATCATAGAGAGCGGTTTAAACTCCCACTTAGGACCTACTTCCATTACTTACAAATCTGCCACCTGGCCTTAACTTTATATAAAAACACAATGTTCTCTACCCCCACTCCCTTTGAATGACTCTGTAAAGATAAACCCTCTACAAAGCGTTTGATCACGGACATTTATAATATACTGTTCACTCCACCATCAGACCCCCCTCCTAAACATGCTTACTAGTGATGAGCGAGTTTACTCGTTGCTCGGGTTTCCCTGAGCATGCTCGGGTGGTCTCCGAGTATTTTGGCGTGCTCGGAGATTTCGTTTTCATCGTCTCAGCTGTATGAATTGTGACTGCTAGGCAGGCTGATTACATGTGTGGAATGCCTGTTTTTTAGGGAATGCCTGGGGAGGGAACTTCCGCTTCCTGTCTGAAAAAGGAAAATCTTTTAAAAAATAAACAGTTTAACAAAAAAAAAATGGGAAGGAGTGCGGACCAGCAGCTCCACTGGTGATTTCTCACACACTGGACCCGCAGCGCTAACACTCCCCCCTCATATAGGAACACCTGTTACTATTTACTTTTAGCCCATCCAATCATGGGGCGATCACAGGGCAGAGCGCTCATCTACCCCAGACACCACCCAATGATTGGACAGCCCCACTACCAACCACTACCCTGCCACTAATACCTATAAGCTCCCTAAAGATTCGGCGGGAAAGCACTTTTCCCACCAATTAACCCCTTCAGGAGAAAACACAGAGCACAATAGATAATGCCATATGTTCTCCTCCTGAAAGTCCAGAGACCACCATTCTCAAGCCATTTTTTAGTGACCACAAAATATGTGTTTTCAACAAAGTATAACAATTTTAGAAGCCATCTTTTAAATTTTGATGACCTGGCATTGAGGGTTAAAGTTCTAGCTAAAGATATCTAATATCTTACCACTTGAAATTTTGAATTATTGATTTTGGAACCTGAATCACTCAATTGCTTTCAAAAGCATCCATTAGATCAAGCAAGGAGGTTTGGGGCAAATTTATCAACAAGATATCATCTTGAGCCAATGTAGTCAATGTGTGACTTGGTCCATTTCCTTTGTTTTACAGTGATGTCTTATGAAATTTCCAAATTGTTTTAGGCACATATTAAAGAAAATCTGCCACTGGATAAAACACTGACATTGGCTCCGCATTGGGGCTGGGTGTCAGTCAGGGATGGGGGCGTGATTATAGCCGCCGCTCTCTATACACAGAGTGGTGACTGAACCAGCGGGGCTGCCACCATGACTGAAACCGGAACACTGCTGGAGGGAAATAAAGTCAATTTTCTCCCCACAGAGTACGGCTATGTGCTGGCGTCAAACAGCTTAATAAGGCTAGTAGCCTGCAGATTAACTCCATATCTGCAGGTTAATAGCATTTTTTTCTGTTAACAGGTTCTCTTTAGGCATACATATCCATTATATATTCTCAATAACGCAAAGCAAATCGCTATTTCAGAAATATGAGAACTTACTCAAGGTTTCATTTTGCAATTCAAAAAACTTATTTAAATCCAATGCAATTTTTAGAGCTTTGGCAGCATTGATGTTAGATCAACTCTTTCACTCATTGTATCATCTTACGTCTACTATTTAGACTACATATAAACTATGTTCCAAATTATTATGCAAATTGATTTTAAGTGTCATAGCGTTTATTGTTTTTTTTGTAAATGGAACCCATTGATGGTATTGTGTCTCAGGGTTCTTTGGATCACTGAAATCAATCTCAGATACCTGTGATAATTAGTTTGCCATGTGAGCCCAATAAAAGGAAAACTGGATGTTCCACACTATTAAGCAGGCCAGAGTTTTCAAGTAAAATGGGAAAGAAAAAGGATCTCTGCTGCTGAAAAACATCAAATAGTGCAATGCCTTGGTCAAGTGATGAAAACATTACATATTTCCTGAAAACTTAAGCGTGATCATCGTACTGTTAAGAGATTTGTGGCTGATTCTGAGCACAGACGTGTTCGTGCTGATAAAGGCAGAATGAGGAAGGTTTCTGCCAAGCAAGTTCATCGGATTAAGAGAGCAGCTGCTAAAAAGCCATTACAAACCAGCAAACAGATATTTGAAGCTGCTGGTGTCTCTGGAGTCCCTCGAACAACAAGGTGTGGGATCCTTCAAAGGCTTGCTGTGGTGCATAAACCTACGATTCGGCCACCCCTAAACAGTGCTCACAAGCAGAAACGGTTGCAGTGGGCCCAGACATACATGAAGACTAATTTTCAAACAGTCTTGTTTACTGATGAGTGTTGAGCAACCCTGCATGGTCCAGATGGATGGAGTAGTGGATGGTTGGTGGATGGCCACCATGTCCCAACAAGGCTGCGACGTAATCAAGGAGGTGGAGGAGTCATGTTTTGGGCCGGAATCATAGGGAAACAGCTGGTAGGGCCCTTTAAGGTTCCTGAAGGTGTGAAAATGACCTCTGCAAAGTATGCAGAGTTTCTGACTGACAACTTTCTTCCATGGTATAAAAAACAGAAACGTACCTTCAGGAGCAAAATCATCTTCATGCATGACAATGCACCATCTCATGCTGCAAAGAATACCTCTGAGTCATTGGCTGCTATGGCATAAAAGGAGATAAACTCATGGTGTGGCCATCATCTTCCCCTGACCTCAACCCTATAGAGAACCTTTGAAGTATCATCAAGCAAAATATCTATGAGGGTGGGAGGCAGTTCACTTCAAAACAGCAGCTCTGGGAGGCTATATGCAAAGAAATACAAGAAGAAACTCTCCAAAAACTCACAAGTTCAATGGATGAAAGAATTCTGAAGGTGATATCAAAGAAGGGTTCCTATGTTAACATGTAACTTGGCCTGTTAGGATGTTTTGGAGTTAAGTAGCTTTTTTGTTCAGTGAATGTGACCTCCTAATGCTGCAAATTCCACAAATGAGCATTTTCAGTTCTTTAAAACAGATCAAATGTTCTGAAATTCTACTGTGCCTAATAATTTGGAACTGTGCATTTTGAGTTTTTTTTCCATTTTGGAGATTATACTGTTATCATTGGGAGGTTTCTTCAATAAAATTCGATGTATACTCTAACGGTTGATGACTTTTATTAGACTGACTGTCATTTGCACCGACCACTTAGGAAAATCAGAGAAAAATATCATTTGCATAATAATTTGGAACATAGTGTATTATATGGTAGATAAAATGGGCAAACACTCCAGAGTCTTCAGCTTTTTTATGGAGATTAATATTAAAGGTTATTTGTCATTACGATCAACCCTCTCAGCTGTTTATAAAGGCATGTACATCATGGAAAGTTGAATAAAATGATATCTTGATATTTGTGATTCCATGTGAGACATGTAATGACTGACCGTCTGCTCTCCTGATCTACATGTCTCACATTGGTAAAAGCCCCTTTAACTCCTTCCATATGACATACTATTCCGTCCATGTGCCTTGGGGCTTAACTCACATAGACGGAATAGTACGTCATATGCGATCAGCCGCGCTCACGGGGGGAGCGCAGCTGATCGTGGCCGGGTGTCAGCTGATTCTCACAGCTGACACCTAGCACTAAGTGCCAGGAGCGGTCACGGACCGCTCCTGGCACTTTAACCCCCGGAACGCTGCGCTCAAACATGCCGGTCGCATAGGGAATCATCACGCAGGTAGGGGGCTCCCTGCATGCCTCCCTGAGACCCTCAGAACAACGCGATGTGATCGTGTTGTTCCGAGGGCCTCCTCCCTGCAGGCCCCTGGATCCAAGATGGCCACGGGGTCCTTCCAGGTCCTGCAGTGAGGTGGCTTGTCAGTGCCTGCTGAGAGAAGGCACTGACAAGCGTCCTGCACTGCCTGACAGATCGCCAATCTGACACAGTGCTGTGCAAAGTGTCAGATCAGCGATCTGACACTATATAGTGATGTCCCACACTGGTACAAAGTAAAAAAAATAAAATAAACGTGTAAAAATATTTTTTTTAAAAATCCCTAAATAAATAAAAAAATATATCTTTCCCCAATAAACGCATTATTATTATGTAAATAAAAAAACAATAAAAGTACACATATTTAGTATCGACTCATCGGTAACAACCCGCCCTATAAAACTGTCCCACTAGTTAACCCCTTTAGTGAACTCCTTAAAATAAAGGCAAAAAAACAATGCTTTATCATCATACCGCTGAACAAAAAGTGGAATAACACGCGATCAAAAAGATGGATATGTAAACATGGTAACTCTGAAAACGTCATCTTGTTCCGCAAAAAAAAGGGGCCCCATACAGTATCATCAGCGAAAAAATTAAAAAGTTATAGCTCGCAGAATAAAGCGATGCAAAAATAATTATTTTTTATATAAAAATGTTTTTATTGAATAAAAGCGCCAAAACATAAAAAAAATATAAATGAGGTATCGCTGTAATCGTACAGACATGAAGAATAAAACTGCTTTATCAATTTTACCACACGCGGAACGGTATAAACGCCTCCCCCAAAAAATTCATGAATTACTGGTTTTAATTCATTCTGCCTCCCAAAAATCGGAATAAAAAGCGATCAAAAAATGTCATGTGCCCAAAAATGGTACCAATAAAAATATCAACTCGTCCCTCAAACAATAAGCCCTCACATGATTCTGTGTGCCAAAATATGGAAAAATTATAGCTCTCAAAATGTGATGATGCAAAAACTAATTTTTGCACTAAAAAGCGTGTGACAACTGCCAAACATAAAAACCCGCTATAAAAACCCGCTTTAAATAATAAATCAAACCCCCATTTGTCACCCCCTTAGTTAGGGAAAAATAATAAGATAAAAAATGTGTTTATTTATATTTTCACGTTAGGGTTAGGGTTGGGATTAGGGTTAGGGGTGTGTTTGGGTTAGGGTTGGAGTTAGAATTGGGGGTTTCCACTGTTTAGGCACATCAGGGGCTCTCCAAACGTGACATGGCGTCTGATCTCAATTCCAGCCAATTCTGCATTGAAAAAGTCAAACGGTGCTCCTTCCCTTCCAAGCTCTGCCATGTGCCCAAACATTGGTTTACCCCCACATATGGGGTATCAACATACTCAGAACAAATTGCACAATAACTCTTGGGGTCCAATTTTTTCTGTTACTCTTGGGAAAATAAAAAATTGGGGATGAAGATATCATTTTTGTGAAAAAAAAAGATTTTTTTATTTTTATGGCTCTATGCTATAAACTTCTGTGAAGCACTTGGGGGTTCAAAGTTCTCCCCACACATCTAGATAAGTTCCTTGGGGTGTCTAGTTTCCAAAATGGGGTCTTGTGGGGGTTTCCACTGTTCAGGCACATCAGGGGCTCTCCAAACGCAACATGACACCCGCAGACCATTCCATCAAAGTCGGCATTCCAAAACGTCACTACTTCCCTTCCGAGCCCCGACATGTGCCCATACAGTAGTTTTTTTCCCACATATAGGGTATCAGCGTACTCAGGATAAATTGGACAACTTTTGGGGTCCAATTTCTCCTGTTACTCTTGGGAAAATGAAAAATTGGGGACTAAAAGATCATATTTGTGGAAAAAAATATGATTTTTTATTTTCACGTTCGGGCGTTATAAACTTTAGTGAAACACCAGTTGGTTCAAAGTTCTCACCACACATCTAGACAAGTTCCTTAGGGGTCACAACAACTTTTAGGGTCCAATTTCTCCTGTTACCCTTGGGAAAATAAAAAATTGGGGGCGAAAAGATCATGTTTGTGGAAAAATTATGATTTTTATTTTTACTTCTCTACGTTATAAACTTCTGGAAAGCACTTGGGAGTTCAAAGTGCTCACCACACATCTAGATAAGTTCCTTAGGGGGTCTACTTTCCAAAATGGCATCACTTGTGGGGGATTTCCACTATTTAGGCGCATCAGTGGTTCTCCAAATGCAACATGGCGTACGATCTCAATTCCATCCAATTTTGCATTGAAAAGTCGAAGGGTCGCTCCTTCCCTTCCGAGCTCTGCCGTGCGCCAAAACAGTGGTTCCCCCCACATACGGGGTATCAGCACACTCAGGACAAATTGCACAACAACTTTTGTGATCCAATTTCTCCTGTTACCCTTGGTAAAATAAAAAAAAATTGGATCTGAATTAAATATTTTGTGAAAAAAAGTTAAATGTTTATTGTTTTTTAAACATTCCAAAAATTCCTGTGATGCACCTGATGGGTTAATAAACTTCTTGAATGTGGTTTTGAGCACCTTGAGGGGTGCAGTTTTTAGAATGGTGTCACTTTTGGGTATTTTCTATCATATAGACCCCTCAAAGTGACTTCAAATGTGATGTGGTCCCTAAAAAAAATGATGTTGTAAAAATGAGAAATCGCTGGTCAACTTTTAACCCTTATAACTTCCTAAAAAAAAAAAATTTGTTTCCAAAATTGTGCTGATGTAAAGTAGACATGTGGGAAATGTTATTTAGTAACTATATTGTATGACATATTTCTCTGTTTTAAGGGCATAAAAATTCAAAGTTTTGAAAATTGCTAATTTTCCAAATTTTTGCCATATTTCTGTTTTTTTAATAAATAAATAAACACAAGTTATACCGAAGAAATGTTACCACTAACGTGAAGTACAATATGTCACGAGAAAACAGTCTCAGAATCACCAAGATCCATTGAAGCGTTCCAGAGTTATTACCTCATAAACAGAGAGTGGTCAGAATTGTAAAAACTGGCCCGGTCATTTACATGCAAACAACCCTCAGGGGTAAAAGTGTTAATTGAAAATATGCTCTGGAGGCAGATTCTCCAGGAGATCTGTGTCTGGCCCACAGATCTTTTACAGTTGTACTCTACAAATGTTCTGGTTGCTTTAATCCTATGTTCACAAAACCTTGTATATTTATGAATATGGAACTGCAAGTGAAAAAAGCAATAACTTTGAAAAAGAGATGATCAAATTAATCCAAAGTGGATTGAATTAGTGATGAAAGTCATAAAATTCACAGATCCTGGATAATTTTAACAATTTGTGATTCATTTTCTTCCTGTATATGTGTATGCCAAGATTTTACATTTTCACAATGTGTAGCTCTTTAACCTACAGTACTGTATATATTCATGAATCTATATTTCTTTGTCTTTTCAAAAATACTAGAAAACTTCTATATTTCAGTGAAACAAGCTGATATGACTATAGTGCTCTGTTATATGCATCATATTTCTGGCCTTAGGCCGGAGTCACACTAGCGACAAATACGGACGAGTGTAATGCGAGAAAAAATCGCATTGCACTCGGACCAATGTTAATCTATAGGGCAGCTCCCAGCAGACGATTTTTTCTCTTCCGTTTTATACGCATGAGAGAAATCGCAGCATTCTGCGATTTGCACAGTGTTACGGCCGAGACTCGCCAATGCAAGTCCATGGGTGCGTGAAAAAATCGGATTACACACGGACTATGCGTGTGACTTGCGAGAAATATGGAAGACTTCTCCAGGTGACAGGAAATTCAATCATCCATTATCAGGAAGTTTTGACATTCAAATTAACCTGGCACACTCCACACCAAACCATGAAGCACGCCTCCACGGAGTCTAGCATCATGGCCAGACATATAAATTTCGAGATGCTTATTGCATTTGTCCAGGAGAGGCCTGAGCTTAGGGACCAACGCGACACTCATTATGCAGATCGCACATGGAAGGAGGCGCCATGGAGGTCAATCTGTGGCCACATGTTCCCCGATTTTGAGGATCGACCTCGTGAGGTGCAGCAAGAAATTAGTAAGTAGAATCATATTACAAATGTGAAATAAAGTTTAACATGAGTTAACAAAATACCTTAAATGCAGCATATGTGATGTGTTTACTATATGTGGCATATTTAATACTATTCACATGCTAAAAATAGCAGGCCACATTACACTGAAGCCTACAGTCATGGCCAAAAGTTTTGAGAATGACACAAATATTAATTTTTACAAAGTCTACTGCTTCACTTTTTCTAATGGCAATTTGCATATACTCCAGAATGTTATAAAGATTGATCAGCTTAACAGCAATTACTTGCAAAGTCAATATTTGGCTAGAAAATTAACTTTATCCCCCAAAACACATTTCAACATCATTGCAGCCCTGCCTTAAAAGGACCAGCTAACCTCTTTTCAATGATTGCTCCATTAACACAGGTGTGGGTGTTGATGAGGACATGGCTGGAGATCAATCTGTCATGATTAAGTAAGAATGACACCACTGGACACTTTAAAAGGAGGCTGGTGCTTGGCATCATTGTTTCTCTTCTGTTAACCATGGTTATCTCTAAAGAAACACGTGCAGTCATCATTGCAATGCACAAAAATGGCCTAACAGGGAGAGTATCGCAGCTAGAAAGATTGCACCTCAGTCAACAATCTATCGCATCATCAAGAACTTCAAGGAGAGAGGTTCCATTGTTGCCAAAAAGGCTCCAGGGCGCCCAAGAAAGACCAGCAAGCACCAGGACCGTCTCTTAAAAGTGTTTCAGCTGTGGGATCGGGCTACCAGCAGTGCAGAGCTTGCTCAGGAATGGCAGCAGGCAGGTGTGAGTGCATCTGCACGCACTGTGAGGCGGAGACTCTTGGAGCAAGGCCTGGCCTCAAGGAGGGTAGCAAAGAAGCCACTTCTCTCCAGAAAAAACATCATGGACAGACTGATATTCTGCAAAAGGTACAGGCAGTGGACTGCTGAGGACTGGGGTAAAGTTATTTTCTCTGATGAATCCCCTTTTCGATTGTTTGGGACATCAGGAAAACGCCTCATTCGGAGAA
Source organism: Oophaga sylvatica (assembly GCA_033576555.1). Taxonomy (NCBI): domain Eukaryota; kingdom Metazoa; phylum Chordata; class Amphibia; order Anura; family Dendrobatidae; genus Oophaga; species Oophaga sylvatica. Next base: position 461,795,132 of record JARQOD010000002.1, on the reverse strand, counting down.
GACAAGGTGAGCGCTACCACCAGTCTTGTCTCATGCCAACTGTTAAGCATCCTGAAACCAATCATGTGTGGGGTTGCTTCTCAGCCAAGGGAATCGGCTCTCTCACAGTCTTGCCTAAAAACACAGCCATGAATAAACAATGGTACCAGATTTTCCTCCAAGAGCAACTTCTCCCAACCCTCCAAGAGCAGTTTGGCGATCAACAATACCTTTTCCAGCATGATGGAGCACCTTGCCATAAAGCAAAGGTGATAACTAAATGGCTCAGGGAACAAAACATAGAGATTTTGGGTCCATGGCCTGGAAACTCCCCAGATCTTAATCCCACTGAGAACTTGTGGTCAATCATCAAGAGACGGGTGACCAAACAAAAACCTAAAAATTCTGACAAAATGAAAGCATTGATTGTGCAAGAATGGACTGCTATCAGTCAGGATTTGGTCCAGAAGTTGATTGAGAGCATGCCAGGGAGAATTGCAGAAGTCCTGAAGAAGAAGGGTCAACACTGCAAATATTGACTTGCTGCATTAACTCATTCTAACTGTCAATATAAGCTTTTGTTACTCATATGTTTGCAATTATATTTCTGTCTGTGATAAAAATATCTGTCAAACACACACATAAAAACCAGAGGGCAGCAGATCATGTGAAAATATAATATTTGTGTCATTCTCAAAACTTTTGGCCATGACTGTACATGTTGAAAGACACACAATGTGATTGATACTTAATTTATTTTTCCTTAAATTTGCAGTGAATGATGTCACTAGATGCTGGCGGAGTTGCCGGGACCAGTATCAGCGGGAACGGCAGCATTTTGGGCGGAGTGGCGATGCAGCCCCCAAAAAAAGAAAATACATATATTTTGACCGCTTGAATTTTCTAGCACCAAGCATGGATCTGACACCGTAAGTGCATGCATGAAGGTACACCTTTTACACATGCTGTAAGTGAAAAAATTAAACTTGTTTGTAATGTTAAATGTTTTCTATACAACAGAACTGAGTGAAACCTTACCGAAAGGGAGACAGCTTCAGACTCCGAGGTCAACATTGACCCCGTTGGTGAAGGTGACGAAGTGGCTGGCCCATCTTCGGCACCCCCAGACACCAATCAACCCCCACCAGCAGCAGCAGCATCTTCTGCAACACAGGAGGCTAATCGCCAGGATGAAGAAGGGGGCCCACAGCAGCAGTCCAACTGTGCCTCTGGAGATGTCACCCCTGCCTTCAGGCATACCACGTCGTGGCCGGCGCAGAAGGGTGCTTTCCACCACTGGCACAAGGAGTCAAGTTGACACAGGGGTGTTGGACTATTTGTCCAGGGCTGTCCATGACGATGGGGAGGAAGCGTACTGCCGCAGTCTGGCACGACACTTGACGTCCCTTCCGCGTTCGGTGAGGCTGCTGGCCAGAGGTGCCATACAAATCCTCATCGACGCCTGTACACCCCCAAACAATCCAACTCCTGTCTTTCTTTTTCTGGAAAGGTGGCAAATGTCAGCCAGCAACCTTCTGCCGCTGCAAGATATACAAGAGCAGCAGGCAGGAGCAGTAGCTTCAGCACCTCCGCCATGTATGGCATCCCAGTCACAGGCCACCCAAACCCAAACCCAAGTCCAACCCCAATCTGGACACATGTATGACTATATAGCACCTTCCCAATATGGTCACTTGAGCAGACCCACTGTTGGAGGCTGGTCCCAACATGTGTCTGCTTGACATGGCCATATTGGGGGGTATGAACCAATGGGTTATTCCCTTACCCAGCCATACCCTCCACCAGACACAGGATCGCACCTTGGCCCAGAATCCTGTGTGCCCAGCTACCATACCCCAGGGTGATAGGTTGGCCAACCATCTAGGCCTAGTTCGGCACATGGTGACCTCCTGCCATCACCACCACCCCCAACTTACCACAACCTGTAATTGTGTTTTGTGGTGTCCTGTATTTGTTATTTTTTTATAATCTTGTATATAATTTTTTGCATTTTTTATTTTCTTTTTTTACTTACATTTGTCTATTGTCATTAAGATATTTCTTATTGGCCCTGATTAGTAGACCTTAACTGCCATATGATGTCAATATGGTGTCAAGAATGTTTACAATAACAAATGTTGAAGTTAAAAAATTTCAAACAACATGAGTGTGATGTATTGTTACATTATGTATTTTTCATAAAAGTATATCCAAAGGTTTATCTGAAAAAAGTACACACTTCAAACAGTAACATATATCTAGATTTAATTGTTAACAAATGGAACAACAACTACATAGATACAACATTCGTTGCCAGGAAGTAAATCCCTCAGGTGAAACAAAATAATTGCTTAATACATCACGCACTTTTAGACCAGAGGGCTGACGACGTTGATGAAGGACATGTGTCGTAGTAGTCAGCTCAGTACTTGCATACTCCACTTCATCAGCACCATTGGATGGACACTCATGGTATCTAGTGAAATTATGCAGTACAACACACGCTTTTATAACAACATTAACATTGCCTTCACCAAGTTGAATTGTGGATTGCAGAACCCGGCATTTGGCACACAGAATGCCAAACGCACACTCAACCAGACATCGGGCACGGGAAAGACGATAATTAAATATAGTGCATCGGTGGTTCAGGCCTCTCCGTGGATAGGGCCTCATGAGGTTGCGTGATAACTGAAAAGCCTTTTCTGCAACCATCACATAAGGCAATGCTTCAATATTAGTCCTTGGTAGGTTACGTGGGGGTGGGGATTCAACTCATTATTGCGCAGCCGCCGACCCACAATGGAAGAATTTAAGACTCTGGAGTCTCCAGTTCTTCCATAGGCCCCAATATCTACAATTGTAAACCTGTAGCTACTGTCGACCAGGGCCAACAGTACTACAGAAAAATATTGTTTATAATTATAATATTGGGAGCCTGAGTTTGGCAGCTTACGCATATGGATGTGCTTCCCATCCAGGGCTCCAATACAGCGTGGAAACTGGCACGTCACCTGAAATCCACGTGCTATATGCAACCAGTCTTACATTTTGGGCTCCCCCATGACCAGTTGATGGAGTTGGGACCAGATTTCTGCGCATGTAGACCTGACAATCCCTGAGATGGTTGACTTTCCAATTAAAAATTCTAAATGCAGTGCTGCATATGAGAGCCCAGTGGAAAGGAAGCTAAAAGTAAACAAAAAAATCAAAACACAATTAGAAGCCATGCAATGAAATAGCAGTTTATACATTGGTCAAAGTTATAGTCTATAAATAAGAAACCATGCAGCAACAGCATTAAAATCCATGCAATGGGTTTGTTGGTTATTATAAAAGCATATATTGTGAAGTTTCAAATGTGGCTTTTGCCACATACATAAAAAATTGTGTAAAGTACTAAGGTATAAGTGTTGTGTTTAGGTAGCTGAGGAGAATAAGCAAAAACAGTAATACACCAGAGAGGCTGGAACCTATTGGATTGCAGTAACCTGAACTAACCACACAACTATCAGAACAATCAAAAATTTATCCACAAAATCCCTGAAAATATCATTCATGAAGGATTGGAAGACGGAAGGGGCATTAGTAAGCCCAAAGGGCATCACTAGGTACTCAAAATGCCCCTCTGGGGTATTAAACGCCGTCTTCCATTCATCCCCGTGCTTAATACGAATAAGATTATACGCCCCCCTGAGGTCAAGCTTGGTAAACCAACTAACACTTTTCACTCTGGAAAACAGATCAGAAATCAAGGGTAACGGATATTGATATTTCACAGTGATCTTATTCAGGAGGCGATAATCAATACACATGTAAGGTTCTATGTATATATTCCTGAAACTCAGTTTGTTCGTCAGCCATTTTACTTTCTGTCTTGCTGCAGCTATCTTGCCCTCAGTCAAAATGGAGTTTCCAGCTTGCATGTTCCCGCCCTGATTCTCTCCTTTGCTTCTTAAGCAGCCACAGCTGAGCAATCAGTGTTTCAGAATCTAGCCTGCAGTGAACCTGTGACTTGACTCCTGTAAGCCTTGGACCTTGTACTCCAGCTATTCCTACTGAGGAACTCTGAAGCACTTGTGGACTCTGAACCCTGCTCTTTGAAAGACCCACGTTTGCATGGACTTACGGTAACAGAGAAGAAGATCCTGAATCTGTATTGGAGAGTGATTGCTGAGCTTGGATTACTCTGGCCTGCTGTGTCTCCTGTTTCTGTGTCTGCAAACTGTGTGACTATTTCTGCCAACTTGTATGAAGTAATACAGGACTTTTCTATATCAAACCTGTGACTCCTGTGTTTTCATCGCACCCAAGCACAAGACGCTATATGAACTGTACTACATACATTACAAGATTCTGAAGCCAAAACGTTAGTGTCTGCTGGGTCTGGAAGGCTGTGTCTGCTGTACTGTGGATATCAGACGTCCGGTTGTACTTTCTGTGATGACAGTGGTTGTGACTTCTCACAACCATTCCAGGTGAGCAATTCCCTTAAGTTTTTTCTTTTTGCAGTGTTACCACAGGTAAACACTATTGTTTTTTTTTTTTTTCCTTTCTTTTCTCTTTTTTGTCTGCTGTAACTCTGGATATCAGATGTCTGGTTGAAACTTTCTGTGATGATAGTGGTTGTGACTTCTCACAACCATTCCAGGTGAGCAGTTCCCTTAATTTTTTTTTCTCTCTGCAGTGTTGCCACAGGTGAACACTATTGTTTTTTTTTCTCTCCTCTTCTTCCAGTAATCCTGTCTTAAAAGATCTGGAAAATGGAGGCCCGCATAAAGGAACTTTGCGGAGTGACTGATAATATCCTTGCAGATTTTCAGAATATAAAGACCCGTTTTACAAATCTACAGGACCTCAATAATCACAATTTGCAAGTGGTTGGACAGACTACCCAGGATTTGCGAGCCAGGATTGAGGTTCTAGAGGGGCGAGTCCAGGCTCCTGCCGTAGCCCCGAGTGCTGGGATTCCCAAGTTGCCCCCTTTTCGTTTTGGCGGTGAACGTGAGAAATTCAGGGGATTTATTAATCAATGCAATCTTTTTTTTTCTGCACATGCTTCACAATTTCCCACTGAACGATCTAAGGTGCTTACTATAATTATGTTGCTTACCAACAAGGCTTTAATGTGGGCAAACCCTCTGATTGAGACTGAGGATGATTGTTTGAATCACCTTGATGATTTTATTTCAGCCATGGGGCAGGTGTTTGATGACCCCAATCGAGGTGCAACAGCTGAAGCAGCCATGTTAGCTTTGCGCCAAGGTAAGCACTCGGTAGCTGAATATGCCTTGGATTTCAGGAGAAGGGCCCTTGATACCACCTGGGACAGTTCCGCAAAAAAATCTATTTTTCGAAAGGGTTATCTCCACTGATTAAGGATGAACTTGCTCGTGCCGACCCTCCCACTGCGTTAGGTGACTTTATTAACTACTGCATCCGTATTGATACTCGTCTGACTGAACGCAGGCAAGAGAGATGGTTCGAAAGCAATCGTACTAACCTTTTCCTACCTTCCTCTCCAGCTAAGGAACCTTTGAGTAGGATTACACGGGAACCTGAACCTGAACCCATGCAGGTAGACTCTTTACAACGACGGGTTAGTGATGCACACAAGGAACATCGTTTTAAGGAGAATCTATGTTTCTATTGTGGTAAGTCAGGGCACTTCATTATAAACTGCCCCAGCCGTTCTCGTAAGACTACTGCAGCACTCATTCATTGTGAGTGTTGCGAGAGGGGATCTGTCAGGTCCGAGCCTCAGGCTCCAGAGAGATCTGCAGCAACAGATCTTGATTTCTCGGACTTAAACTCCGTTACCTCTGAGGACGTTGACTGTGTAAACGCTGCCATTTTTCAAGTTTCATCAGCGGTGTCCCAGCTGAGTTGTAAGAAAAACAATTCTCATTGCTTTCTTTCCATCAAACTCTGGGTTGACTCAGCTTGGGTGTCTAGCTCTGCTATGATCGACTCAGGGGCAAGTGGAAATTTTATGGATGTCTCCTTTGCTCTGAAACAGGGAATACGTTCAGTGAAGAAGGCTACTCCAGTACAGATGGAAACTGTGGATGGCTCCCTGCTGACCTCTGGACCAGTGGATCAGGAAACAGAGCCTTTGAGGGTTCTTATGGGTAAAGATCATCAAGAGAAACTGTCCTTTATGCTTATCTCTTCTCCCCACTTTCCCATTATTCTAGGGCTACCATGGCTGCAGGCTCAGAATCCTACCATTAACTGGGAGACCAAGGAATTACACTTTCCAGAGAAACAGATGAGTCCAAAAGTTTCAGCTTGCTCTGTTCCTAAAGGAATCATGTCAGTCCCTGAACTACCAGCTGTATACCAGGACTATGTGGATTTATGTGACAAGAAGAACGCTGACCAGCTTCCTCCTCACCGTCCATATGATTGTCCAATTGAATTATTGCCTGGAGCAGAGATACCTTTTGGTAAGATCTACCCCCTGGCGGGGCCCGAGCTAAAGGCTTTAAAGGATTACATAGATGAAAATCTAGCCAAGGGCTTCATACGCCCCTCTTCATCTCCTGCAGGTGCACCCATCTTCTTTGTAAAGAAGAAAGATGGATCTCTGAGACCATGCGTAGACTATAGGGAACTCAATAAGGTTACTATTAGAAACCGTTATCCATTGCCTTTAACCCCTTCAAGACCCAGCCTATTTTGACCTTAAAGACCTTGCCATTTTTTGCAATTCTGACCAGTGTCCCTTTATGAGGTAATAACTCAGGAACGCTTCAACGGATCCTAGCGATTCTGAGATTGTTTTTTCGTGACATATTGGGCTTCATGTTAGTGGTAAATTTAAGTCGATAATTTTTGCGTTTATTTGTGAAAAAAATGGAAATTTGGCGAAAATTTTGAAAATTTTGTAATTTTCAAATTTTTAATTTTTATTCTGTTAAACTAGAGAGGTATGTGACACAAAATAGTTAATAAATAACATTTCCCACATGTCTACTTTACATCAGCACAATTTTGGGAACAACATTTTTTTTGTTAGGAAGTTATAAGGGTTAAAAGTTGACCAGCGATTTCTCATTTTTACAGCAAAATTTACAAAAACATTTTTTTTAGGGACCACCTCACATTTGAAGTCACTTTGAGGGTCTATATGGCAGAAAATACCCAAAAGTGACACCTTTATAAAAACTGCACCCCTCAAGCTACTCAAAACTACATTCAAGAAGATTATTAACCCTTCAGGTGCTTCACAGGAACTAAAGCAACGTGTAAGGAAAAAATGGACATTTTAATTTTTCCAACAAAAATTTTCTTTTAGCATCAATTTTTTCATTTTTACATGGGCATCAGGATAAAATGGATCCTAAAATTTGTTGGGCAATTTCTCCTGAGTACACAGATACCTCATATGTGGTCATAAACCACTGTATGGGCGCACGGCAGGGCTCAGAAGGGAAGGAGCGCCATTTGACTTTTTGAATGGAAAATATGCTGGAATATTTAGCGGTTGCCATGTCACATTTGGAGAGTCCCTGTGTGCCTAAACATTGGAGCTCCCCCACAAGTGACCCCATTTTGGAAACTAGACCCCCTAAGGAACTTATCTAGATGCATAGTGATCATTTTGAACCCCCAGGTGCTTCACAAATTGATCTGTAAAAAAAGAAAGTACTTTTTTTTCACAAAAATTTTCTTTTAGCCTCATTTTTTTTCATTTTCACATGGGCAACAGTATAAATTGGATCCTAAAATTTGTTGGGCAATTTCTCCTGAGTACACAGATACCTCATATGTGGTCATAAACCACTGTTTGGGCGCATGGCAGGGCTCAGAAGGGAAGCAGCGCCATTTGACTTTTTGAATGGAAAATATGCTGGAATATTAGCGGTTGCCATGTCGCATTTGGAGAGTCCCTGTGTGCCTAAACATTGGAGCTCCCCCACAAGTGACCCCATTTTCGAAACTAGACCCCCTAAGGAACTTATCTAGATGCATAGTGATCATTTTGAACACCCAGGTGCTTCACAAATTGATCTGTAAAAAAAAGAAAGTACTTTTTTTTCACAAAAATTTTCTTTTAGCCTCAGTTTTTTCATTTTCACATGGGCAACAGTATAAATTGGATCCTAAAATTTGTTGGGCAATTTCTCCTGAGTACACAGATACCTCATATGTGGTCATAAACCACTGTTTGGGCGCATGGCAGGGCTCAGAAGGGAAGCAGCGCCATTTGACTTTTTGAATGGAAAATATGCTGGAATATTTAGCGGTTGCCATGTCGCATTTGGAGAGTCCCTGTGTGCCTAAACATTGGAGCTCCCCCACAAGTGACCCCATTTTGGAAACTAGACCCCCTAAGGAACTTATCTAGATGCATAGTGAGCACTTTGAACCCCCAGGTGCTTCACAAATTGATCCGTAAAAAAAAGAAAGTACTTTTTTTTCACAAAAATTTTCTTTTAGCCTCAGTTTTTTTCATTTTCACATGGGCAACAGTATAAATTGGATCCTAAAATTTGTTGGGCAATTTCTCCTGAGTACACAGATACCTCATATGTGGTCATAAACCACTGTTTGGGCGCACGGCAGGGCTCAGAAGGGAAGGAGCGCCATTTGACTTTTTGAATGGAAAATATGCTGGAATATTTAGCGGTTGCCATGTCGCATTTGGAGAGTCCCTGTGTACCTAAACATTGGAGCTTCCCCACAAGTGACCCCATTTTGGAAACTAGACCCCCTAAGGAACTTATCTAGATGCATAGTGAGCACTTTGAACCCCCAGGTGCTTCACAAATTGATCCGTAAAAAAAAGAAAGTACTTTTTTTTCACAAAAATTTTCTTTTAGCCTCAGTTTTTTTCATTTTCACATGGGCAACAGTATAAATTGGATTCTAAAATTTGTTGGGCAATTTCTCCTGAGTACACAGATACCTCATTTGTGATCATAAACCACTGTTTGGGCGCACGGCAGGGCTCAGAAGGGAAGGAGCGCCATTTGACTTTTTGAATAGAAAATATGCTGGAATATTTAGCGGTTGCCATGTCGCATTTGGAGAGTTCCTGTGTGCCTAAACATTGGAGCTCCCCCACAAGTGACCCCATTTTGGAAACTAGACGCCCTAAGGAACTTATCTAGATGCATAGTGAGCACTTTGAACCCCCAGGTGCTTCACAAATTGATCCGTAAAAAAAAGAAAGTACTTTTTTTTCACAAAAATTTTCTTTTAGCCTCAGTTTTTTTCATTTTCACATGGGCAACAGTATAAATTGGATCCTAAAATTTGTTGGGCAATTTCTCCTGAGTACACAGATACCTCATATGTGGTCATAAACCACTGTTTGGGCGCACGGCAGGGCTCAGAAGGGAAGGAGCGCCATTTGACTTTTTGAATGGAAAATATGCTGGAATATTTAGCGGTTGCCATGTCGCATTTGGAGAGTCCCTGTGTGCCTAAACATTGGAGCTCCCCCACAAGTGACCCCATTTTGGAAACTAGACCCCCTAAGGAACTTATCTAGATTATAGTGAGCACTTTGAACCCCCAGGTGCTTCACAAATTGATCCGTAAAAAAAAGAAAGTACTTTTTTTTCACAAAAATTTTCTTTTAGCCTCAGTTTTTTTCATTTTCACATGGGCAACAGTATAAATTGGATTCTAAAATTTGTTGGGCAATTTCTCCTGAGTACACAGATACCTCATTTGTGATCATAAACCACTGTTTGGGCGCACGGCAGGGCTCAGAAGGGAAGGAGCGCCATTTGACTTTTTGAATAGAAAATATGCTGGAATATTTAGCGGTTGCCATGTCGCATTTGGAGAGTTCCTGTGTGCCTAAACATTGGAGCTCCCCCACAAGTGACCCCATTTTGGAAACTAGACGCCCTAAGGAACTTATCTAGATGCATAGTGAGCACTTTGAACCCCCCAGGTGCTTTACAGAAGTTTATAACGCAGAGCCGTGAAAATAAAATATCATTTTTTTTTCTCAAAAAATGATTTTTTAGCCCACTATTTTTTATTTTCACAATGGTTACAGGAGAAATTGGACCCCGAAAGTTGTTGTCCAGTTTGTCCTGAGTACGCTAGTACCCCATATGTGGGGGGGAACCACTGTTTGGGCACACGTCAGGGCTCGGAAGGGATGTAGTGACGCTTTGAAATGCCAACTTGATGGAATGGTCTGCGGGCATCTTGTTACGTTTGCAGAGCCCCTGATGCGCCTAAACAGTAGAAACTCCCCACAAGTGACCCCATTTTGGAAACTAGACACCGCAAAGAACTTATCTAGATGTGTGGTGAGCACTTTGAACCCCCAAGGGCTACACAGAAGTTTATAACGCCTGGGCATGAAAATAAAAAAATCATATTTTTTCCACAATCAGGATCTTTTAGTCCCCAATTTTTTTATTTTCGCAAGGGTAACATGAGAAATTAGACCCCAAAAGTTGTTGTCCAATTTGTCCTGAGTATGCTGATATCCCATATGTGGGAGAAAACTACTGTATGGGCACACGTCGGGGCTCGGATGGGAAGTAGTGACCTTTTGAAATGCCCACTTGATGGAATGGTCTTCGGGCATCATGTTACGTTTGCAGAGTCACTGATGTGCCTAAACAGTAGAAACTCCCCACAAGTGACCCCATTTTGGAAACTAGATCCCCCAAGGAACTCCTCTAGATGTGTGGTGAGCACTTTGAATCTCCAAGTCCTTCACAGAAGTTTATAACGCAGAGCCGTGAAAATATAAAATCATTTTTTTTCCACAAAAATAATTTTTAGTCCCCAATTTTTTTTCCCAATGTTAACAGGAGAAATTAGAACCCCCAAAGTTGTTGTGCAATTTTTCCCGAGTACGCTGATACCTCATATGTGGGGATAAACCACTGTTTGGGCATACGTCGGGGCTTGGAATAAAGGGAGCACTGTTTGACTTTTTGAACGCAAAATTTGCAGGAATCAATGGTGGCGCCATGTCGCGTATGGAGACCCCCTGATGTGCCTAAATAGTGGAAACCCCTCAATTCTAACTCCAACCCTAACCCCAACACACCCCTAACGCCTACACACACCTAACCCTAATACAAACCCTAATCATAACCCTAACCCCAACACACCCCTAATCCCAACTCTAACCATAAACCTAACTACAAGCCTAACCCTAATTCCAGCCCTAACCCAAATTCCAACCCTAACCGTAATTCTAACCTTAGCCCTAATGCTAACCCTAACCCTAGTTCTAACCCTAAGGCTGGGTTCATATTGCGTTTTACCAGCCCGTTCAACACGTAGCGTTGACCGGCTGGTAACGGTATAGCATAACGCGATCGCATTATGCTATACCCGCTAGCGCAGATGAATCAGCAGATAATCAGCCGCGGATCAGCAGCAAAATCAGTCGCGGGATCAGCAGCGAAATCCGCCGCGGATCAGCAGCGAAATCCGCCGCGGATCAGCAGCGAAATCCGCCGCGGATCAGCAGCGAAATCAGCCGCGGATCCGCAGCGAAATCCGCCGCGGATCAGCAGCGAAATCCGCCGCGGATCAGCAGCGAAATCCGCCGCGGATCCGCAGCGAAATCAGTCGCGGATCCGCAGCGAAATCAGTCGCGGATCCGCAGCGAAATCCGCCGCGATCAGCAGCGAAATTCGCAGCGGATCAGCAGCGAAATCCGCTGCCGATCAGCAGCGAAATCCGCTGCCGATCAGCAGCGAAATCCGCTGCGATCAGCAGCGAAATCCGCCGCGATCAGCAGCGAAATCCGCCGCGGATCAGCAGCGAAATCCGCCGCCGATCCGCAGCGAAATCCGCCGCGGATCAGCAGCGAAATCCGCGCGCCGATCAGCAGCGAAATCCGCCGCGATCAGAAGCGAAATCCGCCGCCGATCAGCAGCGAAATCCGCCGCCGATCAGCAGCGAAATCCGCCGCCGATCAGCAGCGAAATCCGCCGCCGATCAGCAGCGAAATCCGCCGCGGATCAGCAGCGAAATCCGCCGCCGATCAGCAGCGAAATTCGCAGCGGATCAGCAGCTAAATCCGCTGCCGATCAGCAGCGAAATCCGCTGCCGATCAGCAGCGAAATCCGCAGCGGATCAGCAGCGAAATCCGCCGCCGATCAGCAGCGAAATCCGCCGCGGATCAGCAGCGAAATCCGCCGCCGATCAGCAGCGAAATCCGCCGCGGATCAGCAGTGAAATCCGCCGCGGATCAGCAGCGATGTCCGCCGCGGATCAGCAGCGAAATCCGCCGCCGATCAGCAGCGAAATCCGCCGCCGATCAGCAGCGAAATCCGCCGCGGATCAGCAGCGATGTCTGCCGCGGATCAGCAGCGAATTCCGCCGCGGATCAGCAGCGAAATCCGCCGCGGATCAGCAGCGAAATCCGCCGCCGATCAGCAGCGAAATCCGCCGCGTATCAGCAGCGAAATCCGCCGCCGATCAGCAGCGAAATTCGCAGCGGATCAGCAGCGAAATCCGCTGCCGATCAGCAGCGAAATCCGCCGCGGATCAGCAGCGAAATCCGCCGCCGATCAGCAGCGAAATCCGCCGCGGATCAGCAGCGAAATCCGCCGCCGATCCGCAGCGAAATCCGCCGCGGATCAGCAGCGAAATCCGCCGCCGATCAGCAGCGAAATCCGCCGCGGATCAGCAGCGAAATCCGCCGCGGATCAGCAGCGATGTCCGCCGCGGATCAGCAGCGAAATCCGCCGCGGATCAGCAGTGAAATCCGCCGCGTATCAGCAGCGAAATCCGCCGCCGATCAGCAGCGAAATCCGCTGCGGATCAGCAGCGAAATCCGCTGCGGATCAGCAGCGAAATCCGCTGCCGATCAGCAGCGAAATCCGCTGCGGATCAGCAGTGAAATCCGCCGCCGATCAGCAGCAAAATCCGCCGCGGATCAGCAGCGAAATCCGCCGCCGATCAGCAGCGAAATCTGCCGCCGATCAGCAGCGAAATCCGCAGCGGATCCGTAGCGAAATCCGCCGCGGATCAGCAGCGATGTCCGCCGCGGATCAGCAGCGAAGTCCGCCGCGGATCAGCAGCGAAATCCGCCGCGGATCAGCAGCGAAATCCGCCGCGGATCAGCAGCGAAATCCGCCGCGGATCAGCAGCGATATCCACCGCGGATCCGCAGCAAAATCAGCTGCGGATCAGCAGCAAAATCCGCTAGGAAAAAAAAAAAAAATTCTTTATTTTTTTTATTTGTCCCTACCTATGATAAAGGGGGGGTTCATTTACTTTTTTTTATTTTGATCACTGTGACAGTTTATCACAGTGATCAAAATAAATTTTTTAACACTGGGGGGCGCACTGCGCATGCGCCGGCCGGCGGGCGCACTGCGCATGCGCCCGCCATTTTCCAATATGGCGGCGCCCATGAAGAGGCCCGGGCGGACGCCGGGCCCGATCGTGGGACATCGGTGGATCGGGAGAGGTGAGTAGGGGGGTCGGAAGGCTGGGGGGGGGGATAGGAAGTGGGGGCAGTGGACCAAAAGAGGAGGGGAGCTGTAAGTGACGGCGGTGACCGATCGCTGCCATCTTTCGGTGGCGGCGGCCGATCACCGCCGTGACTCGGTGTGGGGGGGTCAGGGCTCGGTCTCCAGCCATGGCAGATGCTATTGCAGCATCGGCCATGGCTGGATTGTAATATTTCACCAATTAAATTGGTGAAATATTACACATTGCTCTGATTGGCTGTTTCACTTTTAACAGCCAATCAGAGCGATCGTGGCCACGGGGGGGTTAAGCCAACCCCCTGTGGTGAAGCACAAAGGGTCCTGTAACTGTGGGTCGGTGACCTTTGAGTGACCCCGGTCTCCCGGCCCGCAGGGACGAGATCCTTTCATGACGCCACATAGGCGTCATGGGTCGGATTGGCACAGGTTTTCATGACGCCTACGTGGCGTCATGGGTCGGGAAGGGGTTAATCCCTGAGTTATTGGAGAGAGTGCGACATGCCAAAATTTTTTCTAAACTAGATCTTCGTGGGGCCTATAACTTAGTCCGTATTAGACCTGGGGATGAATGGAAGACTGCATTCAGGTCACGCTATGGACACTTTGAATATCTAGTTATGCCTTTTGGTCTGAGTACCGCCCCAGCCACTTTCCAACACTTGGTGAATGACATCTTCAGGGATCTCCTAGATACATTCGTGGTAATTTATTTGGATGATATTCTAATTTTTTCTAACTCCACAGAGGAACATCATGGACATGTGAGAATGGTCTTGGAACGTCTAAGACAAAATCATCTTTACATCAAACTTGAAAAGTGTGAATTCCATAGGACCGAAATTCAATTTCTGGGGTATGTACTGTCTACACAAGGAATTAGTATGGATGGAAGCAAAACCCAAGCCATCAAGGATTGGCCAAGTCCTAGAAATGTGAAGGAGGTACAGCGCTTCATCGGGTTTGCCAACTTCTATAGACGTTTCATTAGAAATTTCTCTGAGGTAGTGTCACCTATCACTCAACTTACCCGGAAAGAGTCTAGGTTTTCCTGGACTCCCCAAGCCCAGGAAGCATTTTCCCGTCTAAAAGATAAATTTACCACTGCACCTATCCTAGTACATCCCAACCCCGAGCTTGCCTTCATAATAGAGGTGGATGCTTCAGACTGTGCCGTTGGAGCTATACTCTCTCAGAGAACAGGTGAGAAGAATGTCTTGCATCCCTGTGCCTTCTTTTCCCAGCAGTTGTCTTCGGCTGAGAGGAACTACGATGTGGGCAATAGAGAGTTGTTGGCCATTATTGCCGCCTTCAAAGATTGGAGACACCTTCTTCAGGGAGCTGCACAGCAAATAGTCGTCCTGACAGACCATCGTAACCTTGAGTTTATCAGGTCGGCTAAGTGCCTGACTCCTCGCCAGGCTCGCTGGAATCTTTTCTTAAACCAATTTAATTTTATCATCTCTTATAGACCAGGATCGCGCAATGGAAAGGCTGATGCACTCTCTAGGATTTACTCAGCAGAGACACGTCCAATTACTCCTCCTAAGACTATTCTTCCTGACTCTAGATTCCTAGGAGTAATTCATAATCAAGACCTACTTAAGGACATCAAGGAAGCATACCATGCAGATTCCTTTTTGGCACAACCCCCAAGGGACGTAAGTCTTGTCTTTAAGAATGGTGTGTGGATTCAGGGACAACGTCTGTATATTCCTGAAACAGTCAGATTAAGAGTATTGCAACTCATTCACGATTCCAAGATAGCTGGGCATAGAGGAATTCTAAAGACACAGGAATTTCTTTCTCGTTTCTTTTGGTGGCCCACTTGCAGGAAGGATGTTTTGAATTATGTCACTTCATGTGAGGTCTGTGCAAGATGCAAAACACCTCGCTCCTCACCAACTGGTCTGTTACAGCCTCTTCCCACCCCGTCCCGCCCGTGGGGATCCATTTCTATGGACTTCATTGTAGAGTTACCAACCTCTCAGGGGAAGAACACCATTCTAGTGGTGGTTGACCGTCTAACAAAGGCAGCTCATTTTATCCCTTGTGTCGGCTTACCCACTGCAAAACAGACATCAGATTTGATGATTAAAGATGTGTTTCGCTTACATGGAGTACCGGATGAGGTTATTTCGGATCGAGGGGTGCAATTCACTTCTAGGTTTTGGCAAAATTTCTGTGCAGCATTGGACATTAAAGTAAACCTTTCTTCTGCTTTTCATCCCCAGACTAATGGACAGACCGAACGAACCAATCAAACCCTGGAGCAGTATCTCCGCTGCTTTATCTGCCACCTACAGGATGATTGGGTGGATCTACTTCCATTAGCTGAGTTCTCGTATAACAACTCTCAGAGTGCCTCCACTAAACAGTCTCCTTTTTACTCTAATCTAGGTTATCATCCTAACATTCTACCACGATTTCCCATAGAAACGCCTTTACCAGCAGTGGCTGAAAGAATCACGTCTTTACAGAAGAATATGGATCTTCTAAAGGAAAATCTGGAATCGGCTCAAGAAAGGTACAAGAAAGCAGCAGATAAATTTCGTAAACCTGCACCAGCTTTCAAGGTAGGAGACTTGGTCTGGCTGTCAACCAGAAATCTTAAGTTAAGGATTCCATCGTCTAAGTTGGGACATAAGTACATTGGACCCTATAAAATCAGTAAAATTATAAGTGCCGTTGCTTGTCGTCTTCAACTGCCCAGAACTATGAGAATCCACCCTGTCTTTCATGTATCCCTACTAAAGGCTGCGACACCCAATACGTTTCCTGGACGTTCCTCTCCTTGCCCTGACCTAGTGCTAGTCGATGGTCAGGAAGAATTTGTGGTGGAAAGGATTTTAGATTCCAGGTTGTATAGAAATCAGTTACAATATCTGATTAAATGGCAGGGCTACCCAGTGGAGGACAACTCATGGGAACCGGTCAATAACGTTAATGCTCCTCGCTTGCTCCGTCAGTTTCATCATGAGGTACCCACACAAGCCTGGTCTGAGGTCATCCGGAGGTTGTCCTTAAGGGGGAGTAATGTAAGGTTCTATGTATATATTCCTGAAACTCAGTTTGTTCGTCAGCCATTTTACTTTCTGTCTTGCTGCAGCTATCTTGCCCTCAGTCAAAATGGAGTTTCCAGCTTGCATGTTCCCGCCCTGATTCTCTCCTTTGCTTCTTAAGCAGCCACAGCTGAGCAATCAGTGATTCAGAATCTAGCCTGCAGTGAACCTGTGACTTGACTCCTGTAAGCCTTGGACCTTGTACTCCAGCTATTCCTACTGAGGAACTCTGAAGCACTTGTGGACTCTGAACCCTGCTCTTTGAAAGACCCACGTTTGCATGGACTTACGGTAACAGAGAAGAAGATCCTGAATCTGTATTGGAGAGTGATTGCTGAGCTTGGATTACTCTGGCCTGCTGTGTCTCCTGTTTCTGTGTCTGCAAACTGTGTGACTATTTCTGCCAACTTGTATGAAGTAATACAGGACTTTTCTATATCAAACCTGTGACTCCTGTGTTTTCATCGCACCCAAGCACAAGACGCTATATGAACTGTACTACATACATTACAACACGGCCTCAATGAACCATCCTTTTTGGCCACAAGGAAAAAAACGGCACCCAAGGGTGAAGAGGATGGTCTGATATGACCCTTCTCCAATGACTCCTTGATATAAGATCGCATAGCATCGTGTTCAGGTACAGATAAATTAAAAAGGCGACCTTTAAGAAATTTACCACCAGGCACTAATTCAATAGCGCAATCGTAGCTCCTGTGAGGGGGTAAGGATGCAGATTTACTTTCACTAAACACATCAGAAAAATCAGTCAAAAAGTCAGGAACATCCTGAGACTGGGGAGAGGCAGAAACAACAGGAGTGCCAGCATTCACACATCGGCAGCCCCAACTGGTCACAGACACAGATTTCCAATCCAAAACAGGATTATGAATCTGCAACCAAGGGAAACCCAGAACAATAATGTCATGCAGATTATGCAACACCAGAAATTTGCAACTCTCCTGATGATCTGGTTCAACCCTCATTATCACCTGAGTAGAAAATTGGGGTTTATTCTCCGCCAAAGGGGTAGAATCAATGCCCAATAGGGGAATAGACTTCCGCAGGGGTATCATGGGAAAGCTACAACGTTTGGCAAAGTCAAAATCCATCAGGTTAATAGCTGCTCCTGAATCAACAAAAGCCTGAGCCGAAAATGTGGACATGGAGCAAATCAGGGTCAACAGAAATTTAGTCTGAACACTACCCAAGACAACTGAGCGCGCAAAACGTCTTCCCCGCTTAGGGCAGATGGAAATAGCATGAGAGGCGTCACCACAGTAGAAACATAACCCATTGCGCTTTCGAAATTCATGATGATGTGCCCCAGAAGTCACTCCATCACACTGCATGGGCTCAGGAGCTGGCCGACAAGGCAACACCATCTCACGCATACCTCTGCGCTCACGCCAACGTCTGTCAATTTGAATAGCCAAAGACATCGAATTATTGAGACCAGAGGGTACAGGGAATCCCACCGTAACGTCCTTTACATTCTCTGACAGACCCTTCCGAAAAAGGGCTGCCAAAGCATCATCATTCCATTTGGTCAGGGCTGCCCACTTTCGAAATTTCTGACAGTACAATTCAGCGGCTTCACTGCCCTGACTTAATGCCAACAAGGTCTTCTCAGCATGATCAGTGACATTAGGTTCATCGTACAACAACCCCAGAGCCTGAAAAAATACATCAACATCATTCAAAACAGGATCCCCAGGTGTCAGGGAAAAAGCCCAATCCTGAGGATCGCCGCGCAGGAGAGAGATGACAATTTGAACCTGCTGTGCTGCGTTCCCTGAGGACTTAGGCTTCAAGGCAAAAAACAACTTACAGTTATTTTTGAAATTCAGAAATTTAGCCCAATCCCCCAAAAACAAATCTGGCATGGGAATCCTAGGTTCCACAACCGGCAACCCAGCAAGATAGGTAGCAATACTTCGAACCTCAGTGGCAAGCTGATCCACACGGCCAGACAACTGTGCAAACTCCATTGAGAGAAAAAAAAATCCTCCTCAGCACCCAGAGAAAAAGAGGGAAAAAATGCAACAAACAGAAAAAAAAAAAATCTCTGACAACTCTGACAACTTTTTTTTTCTTTCCTCACTATTTTTCCCTTCTATGAGTACCTTATAATTTTAGTCCGGCCGGTGATACTTTTGTGTTTAGGTAGCTGAGGAGAAAAAGCAAGAACAGTAATACACCAGAGAGGCTGGAACCTATTGGATTGCAGTAACCTGAACTAACCACACAACTAGAGGTAGCCATGGAGCGTTCCTACGTTGATCCTAGACGCCTCATCACAGCCTGAGAGATAACTACACCTAAAGGCAGAAAGAGGAAAGCTATCTGCCCCGGAGCAAATCCTCAAAGAAAATAGGAATCCCCCAAACATGTAATGGCGGTTAGACAAGAAGAAGCACGGACACAGACAGAAAATAGAATGAGCAAACGCTGGGGCCCAATCTGTCTAGACAGAAAAGTACAGGAAAGGATTCTCACTGCAATCCAAAAAAAACCCCAAAAAATACCAACTCTTCTGATTGCAAGAACACCTGAGATCACACGATCTCTACCACCTAAATCAGATCTCTGGTGTAACAAAACTAAGCCGCAGCCACAGAAAAAACAGGAAAAAGCAAATTAACAAATAACAGTGGCTTCAGATAAACTGAGAGGAGCACAGGCCCCCAGGAGGGGACCCGGATGACCTCCACAGAAGTGCAGGGAACTATGCAAAAAGCAAGCACAAAAATAAAAGCAGAAAATATCGTATCTGAAAGCAGAAGATGCAGGCAAGACTCAGCAAACTTCCAAATGAACCAGGAACCACAATTGAGACAAGAACAATTGATCACCGGCGACCATCATGGGAGGGAACCTCCCTTATATCAGTCCAGTCCGTGATCCCAGATTGCCATTTCTCGCTGTGAGGTTCAGTACTGTCTGCAACCACCAGAGGGAGCCTCTGCTCAGAAACCATCTCCAGCACATTCATAACATATAAGGCCATGAAATACACTAGTCTATAAAATACATCATCAACAGAGGTTTCATACATACCGTAACGTAAGGATAAGGTGCTCCTCAGCAGAAATAGCTTTTTGCATCCTGGTGTCCTGAAAGGTGATCCCAGGGTGCACAATCTCCAACAAAATATCAAATGTGGCAAGGGTCATCCGAATATAATTAAAAACCTTCTCGGGATGGGTACGCAGAGATGCGTAGAGACGGTGGAAATGGCCTTTACTGAGCCGTCGCCTCAAAAGCGGATAGACTCACAATCTTCTCCGCCTCCTCGGATCCACAATCACTGGGTATGGCTCCCCAAAACGTCGGGACAACACCCAGTTGTACAGCACACGCTCAGTTGTGTTAAAAGTTAGTGTCAGACATATTTTGGACAAAGCAGAAGTAACACAACACAACCACGGACTGAACTGCAAAGATTGGAGGGTGCCACCTGTTGTAAAGGCAATAAATAGGGGTCTTGATGATGATTTTAATGACATTCAGGCCTAAAATCCGTTATTTGTCAATTTTGCAAGTCGACGAGAAAATCTCGCAGCACGGATAACATACGGATGTCACACGGATGCTTATATGCGAGGAAATCGCATCATCGCATTCCACTCGGATGACATACGGATCACTGTTCAGGGAACATTTGTGCGATTCTCGTCCGTGAAAAACGGACCAATTTTTTCTACGTTGTGTGTGACTCCAGCCTCAAAGTGGTTGTTAGAGAAGTTGCAGTTTTTGTAACAGGGAAATAACAGAAATTCATGAAATATTAATGCTTTGTTGAGTGCACTGCTTTCATTCTAAGTAAATCTTCGAAATATACAGTAATATTTCCGAACATCTTATGTCTAACGTCTTAGTCTATCTAGTCGGTTTGCATTAAATTTGTGTGCAGTCCATTATGACAATAAATATTAGTGTAAATGTTATCATTGCGTCGATACACCATTGGAAATGCATTAGAAATACAGCGTATAAGTGCTCCCCATGCTACTTACAATGAGGATATTGAAATTTTCCATTTGCTGGTTCTTTCAGCAGCATGTGCTTTATAGTTTTTCCAAAACGCGGCTCTTAATATTCCTATTAACAATGCATGCATTAGATGAAGTGCACCCCATTACGTTTGAAAATATCATATTTTAAAAATGTTTTCATGCTGTTGGGATTCGGGTAGTCAGAGTTTGCTGAAGAAAGATATATTTCCCATAGAATCAAATTTGTATACTGGCAATACAGGGAATGTTGCTCTGTGGGAAAGCCCAGACATCCCAAAAGCTGAAAGTTTAGAAAACCTAAAAAAACGGTCAAAAGTTGGACGGAAGAAGAGTAAGTTGGGTACCCCAAACCATAGTGTACCTAAATCACTACAAATCTGAATATTGCACCAACTATATGGATCCCCTTTTGAGTACTTCAACGCAAAAACAGGCGTTAGTAATATCTATATGACCTCAACATAACTGGCTATGTGAAAATGATTGGCAACTGGTGGTAACCAACAGGCTGTTTTATAACACACAGCACAGACAGACTTTTCATGCTTTTTAAAATTAAAACAAAAATTGTCCAAAAGCTGTCTCTCTTATTCTTTTGTGAACAAGCAGACTATTCTGCTGTTGCCTGTAATCTATGAGAACAACCAAAAATTTTCTTGTACATTGGCCAAGTCACATGCCAGCCTTGTGCCTACACCAAACCTGACCATGAATTTTATAATGATGCACGCATGGTCCTTGACTTGATGACAGCCATCGATTCCTGTGGCATTGACGTCGCTTCTGTACTATTACATTTGGATGATACTTTCCATTAGGTAACATGGTGCCAGACAACTAGAAACAAAACATCAGGGCTCAACAGGGTTGCCAACTTGACTTTATTTTTTCTGTACAGTTTATCAAAAACTCACAGACAATATTTTTTATGAACACATTGGAATTCCATAATAAATTCTTATGAATATAAGTGGTATATGTCTACCGCCTACAATTCTGATATGAAGACATTATCTGCATTCACAGTAAACTGTAAATTTATGAAAATTACAGTTAAAATATCTGTATAAGTTTATTCAACCTTAAAAAATCACAGACGCTTTACATTTTTTTTTCACGGAGAGGACAAAAAGTGCATTATTTTTTCAAACTGTCCTGGAATTTCTCGACGGTTGGCAACCCTGGGGTTCGATACCTTGTGTGATCACCACCCTCCCCATCCATATGATGTGTGCCAACAAACGGCACTGCTGTATAGAGAACCTGTATTGGAGCACTGTGATGTTGTAGCTGAAGAACATGCAATAGGCACTCCATCCCCAGAAGAATTAGCCATTACTAATGTTAATTAAATTCTGTTGGAACTTCAATTCCTTGAAGGATTGATGTCTTCGTAAGGCAACAGTTTAAAGGGAACTTGTCAGCTCTTTTGGCCGATATAAGATACAGCCACAGACTGCCTTTCAGCGCTTATCTACAGCATTATATAATGCTGTAGAAAAGCCCCCGATCCGACCTGAAAGATAAGAAAAATAAGTTTTATTATACTCTCCCGGGGGGCAGTCCGGTCCGATGGGTGTCGCAGGTCCGGGTTCATTGCTTCCCATCTTCTTGCGATGCCGCCCTTCAGTTTTCTTCACAGGCTCCCCGGCATCACGCTCCAGCGCAGGAATACTTATCTGCCCTGTTGAGGGCAGAGCAAAATACTGCAGTGCGCAGGCGCTGGGCCTCTCTGACCTTTCCCATTGCGTGCACACTGCAGTACTTTGCTCTTTATTATAATGAGGACAATCTGAGCTACTGCCCGGGCCTGAGGCTTCAGGGGGGGACCCATGTCCAGATTGCTCTAACTATAATGTTTTGTACACTGCCTTTGAAGGCGTAATCCCCGGACAGGGATCTTTCCTGTATACAATGGCATGTAAAAGTTTGGGCACTCCTGGTCAAAATTACTGCTTTAGTTAAGCAAGTTCAAAATGAAATTATCTGTAAAAAGCCTAAAGTTAAAGATGACACATTTCCGTTAAAGATGACACATTTCCTTTGTATTTTAGGCAAAATATATATATGTATCCCTACAAAAGTACAGAAGCGATGCAAAGTATTTTTTCAAAAAAGTACAGAACTCTTTATTGATCACGTAATTACATAACCTTTAAAATTTCAATGGAAAACATAAATAACAAAACGGATCTGCAAACACAGGAGTAGTAATACGTTAAGTACATGGTGTAAAGGTATCACCTTATACAAGTTTGAATTAAGTAGTGTAAAAATGAGCAAAAACAAATAATAAAAAACTGTGCTAGAAAAAATAGGTAAAAAAATAAAACAAAACAAATTATGAAGAACAAAGAAAATATAAAGAAAGGAATGTATACTTCACTATTGAGAATTTAACCACTATTCTTTAGAAAAAAATAATAAATGTAAAACTCTCTGAAGATATATTAGCACTTAGTGCTAATATAGTGCTTGTATGAGTCAACGTACAAAAATCAAACTTAAAGAAAGAGAGGGTTTTTTGATAGCTGGTAATGTGTCCAAGTCTAATTAAAGCAATTTGTAATAGGCTAGATTAATAGCAGTTATAGGAAATCCATAGATTGCTATATATTTAACCAATCAATTATATATATCCAAATGGTCAAAACTTAAATGCAATAGTGCGAAAATCTAATTATTAAGGACATTCTTGTAAAATTCAACACTGGGTAGTATAAAAAAATATTCAATCAAAACATGATAGATATAACTGTTAGTGCTCATGAGATTAAAGTATAAAGCAACCTACTCCTCACTGAAAATAATGCAAATAGAGCAAAATTATTCAAAGCCGTATACTTTAACCCCTTCATGACCCAGCCTATTTTGACCTTAATGACCTGGCCACTTCTTGCAATTCTGACTAGTGTCCCTTTATGAGGTAAAAACTCAGGAACGCTTCAACGGATCCTAGCGATTCTGGGAATGTTTTTTCATGGCATATTGGGCTTCATGTTAATGGTAAATTTAGGTCAATAATTTTTGCGTTCATTTGTAAAATATTGGAAATTTGGCGATAATTTTGAAAATTTCGCAATTTTCAAATTTTTAGTTTTTATTCTGTTAAACCAGAGAGTTATGTGACACAAAATAGTTAGTAAATAACATTCTCCACACGTCTACTTTACATGAGCACAATTTTGGAAACAAAATTTTTTTTTGTTAGGAATTATAAGGGTTAAAAGTTGACCAGCGATTTCTCATTTTTACAACAAAATTTACAAAACCATTTTTTTAGGGACCACCTCACATTTGAAGTCAGTTTGAGGGGTCTATATGGCTAAAAATACCCAAAAGTGACACTATTCTAAAAACTGCACCCCTCAAGCTGATCAAAACCACATTCAAGAAGTTTATTAACCCTTTAGGTGCTTCACAGGATGAACATTTAACTTTTTAGTCACAAAAATGATCTTTTACAAACAATTTTTTTTAATTTTTACAAGACTAAAAGGAGAAAATGGACAGATAAAGTTATTTTGCAATTTCTCCTGAGTACACCGATACCCCATATGTGGGGGAAAACCACTGTCTGGCTGGAATTGAGATTGGACGCCATGCTGCGTTTGGAGAGCCCCTGATGTGCCTAAACAGTGGAAACCCCCCACAAGTGACACCATTTTGGAAACTAGACCCCCTAAGGAACTTATGTAGATCTTTTGTGAGCACTTTGAACCCCCAAGTGTTTCACAAAAGTTTATAATGCTTGGGTGTGAAAACAAAAATTCCACAAAAATGATTTTTTTAGTGCCCAATTTTTGATTTTCTGAAGGAAATTGGACCCCAAAAGTTGTTGTCCAATTTGTCCTGAGTACACTGATACCCCATATGTGGGGGGCGAAACTGTTTGGGCACACAGCAGGGCTCAGAAAGGAAGTAATGACGTTTTGGAATGCAGACTTTGATGAGTGTCATGTTCAGTTTTCAGAGCCCCTGATGTGCATAAACAGAGGAAACCCCCAACAAATGACCCCATTTTGGAAACTAGACCCCCTAAGGAACTTATCTAGTTCTGTGGTGAGCATTTTGAACCCCAATTGCTTCACAGAAGTTTATAATACCCGGGCATGAAAATAAAAAATCCTATTTTTTTCCCACAAAAATGATCTTTGAGTCACCAATTTTTTTTTCCCAAGGGTAACAGGAGAAATTGGACCACATTTGTTGTCCAATTTGTCCTGAGTATGCTGATACCCCATATGTGGGGGGGAACCACTGTTTTGGCACAAGGCAGAGCTCAGAAGGGAAGGAGCGTCATTTGACTTTTTCAAACCAAAATTGGCTGGAATCAAGATTGGGCGCCATGTTGCGTTTGGAGAGCCCCGATGTGCCTAAACAGTGGAAACCCCTACAAGTGACCCGATTTTAGAAACTAGACCCCCTAAGGAACTTATCTAGATCTGTGGTGAGCACATTAAACTCCCAAATGCTTCACACAAGTTTATAACGTAGAGCCGTAAAATAAAAAAATCATATTTTTTCCACAAAAATTATCTTTTCACCCCAATTGTTATTTTTGCAAGGGTAACAGACCCCAAAAGTTATTGCGCAATTTGTCCTGAGTACGCTGATACCCCATATGTAGGGGTAAACCACTGTTTGGGTGCATGGTAGAGCTTGGAAGGGAAGGAGCGCCTTTTGACTTTTTCAACGCAGAATTGTGTTATGAACGCTCCGGATCTGACTTCTGAGTTTGGGCTCTCCCTGGTGGCTGCTGATGGTAATGAAGCTGCTTTGGCTAACAGAGGTCTATCAGCTGGGGGCGATGATTGGCAATCAGGTGTTGATGATTGGGGAGATATAAGTGAGCAACCTTTCCATGATCCTTGCGGTGATTTGTTGCTTCCTGGTCCCTTTTGGAAGACAGCTTGCTTCCTGCTCTTTCCTGCAACTTTCAGATAAGTTTTGCTGTTTATTTCTGTGGCATTTGTTTTTGTCTATCTTAGTTTTCTGCCATTCTGGAGTTTGTACAGCCAGGTTCCCCTGCGGGGGCCTGCTCTGGACTCTGTTTCTCATTTACCACTGCTTATGTATTTTCAGTTCCCTGTTATTTCAGTATCTGCTGATTTGCTACCAGTTCACACCAGAGACAGTTTTTGTATTTTTAGTTCCCTGTTATTTTGGTATCTACTGATTTGCTAAGTTGTTGTCCAATTTGTCCTGAGTACACAGATACCCCATATGTGTGAGAAAACTGCTGTGTTGGCACATGTCGGGGCTCGGAAGGTAAGTAGTGACGTTTTGTAATGCAGACTTTGATGGAATGGTCTGCCGGTGTCATGTCACATTTGGAGAGCCCCTGATGTGCCTAAACTGTGGAAACCCCCCACAAGTGACCTCATTTTGGAAACTAGACCCCCCCAAGGAACTTATTTAGATGTGTGGTGATCACTTTGATCCCCCAAGTGTTTCACAGAAGTTTATAACGCAGAGCCATGAAAATAAAAAATCATTTTTTCCTCAAAAAATGATTGTTTAGCACACAATTTTTTATTTTTACAAGGGTAACAGGAAAAAATTGGACCCCAAAAGTTGTTGTCCAGTTTGTCCTGAGTACGCTGGTACCCCATATGTGGGGAGGAACCACTGTTTGGGCACACGTCGGGGCTCGGAAGGGAAGTACTGACGTTTTGAAATGCAGACTTTGATAGAATGGTCTGCGGGTGTCATGTTGGTCTTGGAGAGCCCCTGATGTGCCTAAACAGTAGAACCCCCCCACAAGTAACCCTATTTTTGAAATTAGACCCCTAAGTAGCTTATCTAGATGTGTGGTGAGCACTTTGAACCCCAATTGCCTCACAGAAGTTTATAATGCAGAGCCATCAAAATAAATAATCAATTGTTTTCCACAAAAATAATTTTTTTAACCCCCAATTTTTTATTTTCCCAAAGGTAACAGGAGGAATTAGACCCCCAAAGTTGTTGTGCAATTTTTCCTGTGTACGCTGATGCCTCATATGTTGGGGTAAACCACTGTTTGGGCATACGTCGGGGCTTCGAAGGGAGGGAGCACCGTTTAAATTTTTGAACGCAAAATTGGCTGGAATCAATGGTGGCGCCATGTCGCATTTAGGGAGCCCCTGATGTGCCTAAACAGTGGAAACGTCTCAATTCTAACCCTAACGTAGAAAATAACTTGGCACTCAACTTATTTGTAGAAAGAAAATTTATTATAGCAGTCCAAAATAAACCAACGTTTCGGTCCTGAACTGGACCTTCATCAAAGTACACTGCAAAATTAATAAAATAATTTGTAGAGATTTTGATAATATGAAATTTGTAGTATGTACATAAATGGAGAAAGTAACCAATGAAGAATTAGTCCTATTAAAGGTAGAGAAAAGTGAAAAAAAAAAATGAAAAAAATGGGAGTAGAAAGAAAAAAGATTGCCTACCCGACTGCTTAATTGGTAGAGTCCAATTGTGGACAAAATGGTGGCACAGAACATATGGTAATCTATGGGCTAAATGAAAAGCACATAAATGGGACAGCCAAAATGGTAATAATAATGTGGTGCATAATAAAGAATAAAAGCCACATACCAATCTAGATAAATACCTCATTTAGGACAGATGAAGAGGTCCCATCACTAAAATAAAGTGATTATCTACTTAATAAACGTTTGTAAAGTGATGAGGTGTAAATCGGTTTGTATTAACCTCATACCTGAACTTAGAAAGTCTTCATTATGGCTATAATAACCTCTATGGTGTTATATGCTAATTCCTGTGGGTAAGAGGTATGTGGAATAAATTAACCATAATAGTGCTGTAGATCCTTATAAAGTACAAGTGATTAGATGGATAAAGTTACCGTTTTATGGAGAAAATACTCCGAGTCCTAAATGCCAAGTAGTGTAGCTTTAACAGATAAAGCAAGTAGCAATGGCTCCAATGTATCTATATGAAATCAGATAGTGCCGTTATAAAATAGCCCCATTTAGCAAGACAAGAGTGAGCGCAGTATAAGTGATAAAGATATCTTACCGGTGGTAACACAGTGGGGGGCTCAGGTCCTCGCCAACGCGGTATCCGCCGCTTGTTGGTGCGAGTTCCTGAGCCAAATAGCCGCTCTTTTATATGAGGAGGCGGGAGCAAGGTTGTGACGCGGACCGGAAGTACGCCACCGGAAGTGTCGTCATTTATGCGTTCCACCTATGCACTGCCTGCGTTCCAGGCATGTAAACGCCCAGTAAAGGCGTGTGGAGGGGCTTAAAGCTTAATAATAGTAGCGTTATGTATTGGGATGTCCCAAAACAGCGCCAGGATATTAAAAAAGGCTATAAATAATCTGAATATATGCAACATATTTATTAAATCAATAAACCAATCGAGGTGACAAACCAAGCAGTCGAGAGGTGGGGACTATAGAGAAGTCCAGAGGTTAGGCAGGTAGAGGAATCTGTTATTCAACGTTCAGTATAAACGACTCTGTAGAGAGAAATATTGATATTAGTCATAATGTCATATACATATAAGCCTAAATTGTAGCTTATCTGGAATCAGAGGAAGAATTGTAAGAGGATTCCTATAGCAGAGAAGGGCCATATATTAAATGAAAGAATGGAGGTCATAATCCCTATTTAATCCACGAGGGGATAGAGTCTGTAATTGGTGAATCCAATAGGATTCTCTCTTTTTCATGAACTGTATATGATCCCCCCTCGTCTGGATGGTGTAATCAGTTCAATAATTTGGAATTTTAGTTGTGCTATTGAATGACCTTGAGTAATGAAGTGAAATGGTATAGGTAACAGCATGTTCTTGCAACGTATAGTTGACTTGTGTTTCGAGATTCTGTCTCTTATGGGTTGGGTAGTTTCGCCTACATATAACAAGCCGCAAGGGCATTTGATCAGGTAGATGGCGTATGAGGAATCACAAGTGGAATAGTCCTTTATATGGTATCTTTTTCCTGAATGGGGGTGTGTAAAAGAATCCCCTTTAATCACATTATTGCACTGGGTGCAATGTAAACATGGGAATGTCCCCAATTTTGTTTTTTGTAAAAAAAACTGCTTAGTTTGTCACCTCGATTGGTTTATTGATTTAATAAATATGTTGCATATATTCAGATTATTTATAGCCTTTTTTAATATCCTGGCGCTGTTTTGGGACATCCCAATACATAACGCTACTATTATTAAGCTTTAAGCCCCTCCACACGCCTTTACTGGGCGTTTACATGCCTGGAACGCAGGCAGTGCATAGGTGGAACGCATAAATGACGACACTTCCGGTGGCGTACTTCCGGTCCGCGTCACAACCTTGCTCCCGCCTCTCTCATAAAAAAGAGCGGCTATTTGGCTCAGGAACTCGCACCAACAAGCGGCGGATACCGCGTTGGCGAGGACCTGAGCCCCCCACTGTGTCACCACCGGTAAGATATCTTTATCACTTATACTGCGCTCACTCTTGTCTTGCTAAATGGGGCTATTTTATAACGGCACTATCTGATTTCATATAGATACATTGGAGCCATTGCTACTTGCTTTATCTGTTAAAGCTACACTACTTGGCATTTAGGACTCTGAGTATTTTCTCCATAAAACGGTAACTTTATCCATCTAATCACTTGTACTTTATAAGGATCTACAGCACTATTATGGTTAATTTATTCCACATACCTCTTACCCACAGGAATTAGCATATAACACCATAGAGGTTATTATAGCCATAATGAAGACTTTCTAAGTTCAGGTATGAGGTTAATACAAACCGATTTACACCTCATCACTTTACAAACGTTTATTAAGTAGATATAGGAAAGATGTGTATCTTCGTACCGTGTTAGCCAGTAGATAGAAAAATATTTAGACTTGAGAGTCCTCAGTGGTTGATACCTTTTAATGGCTAACTGAAAAGATGGTAACAAATTGCAAGCTTTCGAGACTACTCAGGTCTCTTCATCAGGCATAGACTAATACAACATCTGAAGAATCACATATTTATACACAAAATAGCACAGAAAAAATGCAATAGGTAGGACAAGTGACATGAAGCAGAACTTCACTCCTTATCTATGAACTAGTCGTATTTATGTTAATCCCTCTGCCATAATGACAGTTCTGCTTCATGTCACTTGTCCTACCTATTGCATTTTTTCTGTGCTATTTTGTGTATAAATATGTGATTCTTCAGATGTTGTATTAGTCTATGCCTGATGAAGAGACCTGAGTAGTCTCGAAAGCTTGCAATTTGTTACCATCTTTTCAGTTAGCCATTAAAAGGTATCAACCACTGAGGACTCTCAAGTCTAAATATTTTTCTATTAAGTAGATAA
>JARQOD010000002.1:461623156-461765208 GCA_033576555.1 Oophaga sylvatica | reverse complement strand
ACCCAAAACATTTTTTCCCTTTCACAAACTGCTTGTTTGGGGTTTTCCCTAGATGCTCTTTGGTTTTGGCCATGGTGTGGGGTTTGGAGTGAAATTTGATTGAGTGTGTGGACAGGTTTTTTTTTTGGGAAACAGTTAAACAGGTGCATTTAAATCAAGAAAAGGTGCAAGTAGGGGGTTTTTAAAGACAAAAAATAACAGGTCTGGGGAGCAGAATTTTTGCTGGTGGTGGTGATTAAATCTTTTTATTAAATAAAATGCTAATTTAAATTATGTAAAAAATCATAAATGTAAATTTTATTGAAATTAAACATGTTTGTTATAACATGCTTGTTTCTTTGTGTGTATTGGAACAACACAAAAAAAAAACAGAGAAAGAATTACAAATAGGACACAAGTTCACACAAAACTCCAAAAATCTGTCTGGACAAAATTGTTGGTACCCTCAACTTAATATTTAGTTGCACACCCTTTGGATTAAATAACTCCAAATAATCGCTTCCTATAACCATCAACAAGTTTCTTACTGTTAGGGGTCAAGTTCCTGCTTCTGCACAAGGGGAATCTCGAGCCATTACCAGCTGCGGTCTCCCATCCGTCTCCGGCCACAGTGGACTCTGCTCAGCTTAAACGTCGGTCCCAGCGTCTCACCCAGTCTGGCAGTGTGCAGAGGATTACTGCTGCTCCTCCAGACTCTGCTATTGTGGCCAGTACTGGTTAGCGGCGAGCAGACGTCTTTAGGACAAAGTCCTTGTTTTTCCCTTCTGAGCATGCCCAGGGTGAGATATCTCATTGGAGATCAGGGGTCACATGCTCAGGTACTTCAGAAGCTCCTATTGGTCTGCCAGGAAGGTCCTGTGACTACTGGTGTTCTGGAACAAGTTTCATTGGTCCTTGTTTCTGGCAGGTCCTGTAGCTGTTATTATAAAAGGGTAGCATGGCTGGGCCGCCATGCGCTAGTATCAACCATTATATGCTTTGCGCCAGTGTGGTCATGCGTGTGTGTGGTTAGGGCCCCGGCTGAAATAAGCCCCTAGAATACTGACTTAATCGGTGAGGAGTTTGGTATGCTAGCTGGTCAGGGTCGGTGTCCTAGATGCCCTAGATTACCAGCATAACCGGTGAGGAGTTTGATTGCCGTATTCAGGGCCTGGCGTTCAGACGCCATAGATTGCGGGTGACTCCAGCGAGGACTTTAGCGCATGATCGCGTTCTATGTTCGCTTAGCACTTAACTATGTACCTGGGTGCCTGACAGGACACAGAAGTTTGTCTCAGCGGCTCTGTGACGTAACAGGGTTCGCTTTCATCGCTACACAGAGCCCTAGCGTGTTTATTTTGCGACTCAGTTGTGTTCAGTGAGTTCGCACACATCGCCATATTGCGCTGCGGCACTCCTTCTAGCGGTTCTGTGAAATAACAGAGTTTGCACATATTGCCACAGCGCATTGCGGTGTTTATTTTGGCGACTCTGCGGGATAACAGAGTTTGCGTCTTGTGCCATTTTACTAGCAGCAGGTTCCGCCTGCACGGTGGACCCCGGGCTGCGAACGCATCTCTCTACCTCATATATTTGGTGCGTTCCGCAGACCCTAACACTTACACCTCTGAACTGGAATTTTGGACAGCTTTTCTTTTGCAAAATGTTCCAAGATTCTCATATTTGAAGAGTCCCTTGTCCCAACAGCAATTCTAACATTTCTCCATAGATGTGCAATTGGATTTAGATCCTGTCCACTTCAGAACTCTCCAGCATTTTGATTCCATCAATTTTTGGATTCTTGAAGTATATTTGGGGTCATTATCCTGCTGGAAGACCAATGACCTAGTATGCAAACCCAGGTTTCTGACACTGGGCTGTAACTTGCGACTCAAAATCCTTTGGTAATCTTCAGATTTCATGAGGCCTTGTGTACTGTCAATGCACTCAGTGCCAGAGGCAGCAAAACAGCACCAAAACATGTTTGAATTTCTACCACATTTGACTGTATGTACTGTATTCTTTTGTTTGTAGGCCTAATTCCATTTTCGGTAAACCATAGAATGATGTGCTTTACCAAAAAGCTCTATCTTGGTTTCATCTGTCTACAAGACACCTTAACAAAATGATTCAGGCTTAATCACATACATTTTGGCAAACTGCAATCTAGCTTTTTTATGTCTCTGTGTCAGCAGTGGGGTACTCTTGGGTCTCCTGCTGTAGCAGTTCATTTCATCAAATGTAGACGGATAGTTTGTAATGACACTAATGCACCCTGAGCCTGCAGGTCCGCTTGAATTTCTTTGGAACTTGATTGGGGCTGCTTATTCATCATCTGGACTATCCTGCGTTGCAACCTTTAATCAATTTTTCTCTGCCCTCCATGTCTAGGGAGATTAGTTACATTGCCATGGGTTGTAGACTTCTTGATTATGTTGCGCACAGTGGACAAAGAAACATCAAGATCTCTGGATATGAACATGTTACCTTGAGATTGTTCAACAATTTTGGTTCTCAAGTTCTCAGACAGTTCTCTTCTCCTATTTCAGTTCTCCATTCTTAGCGTGGCACACACAGATACACAATACCAAGGTTGAGTCAAATTCTCCCCTTTTTATCTGGTTTCAGGTGTGATTTTCATATTTCCTACACTTGTTACTTGCCACATGTGAGTTTCAATGAGCATCGCATGTTTGAAACATAGTTGTTTACCCACAAATTTTTAAAGGTGCCCACAAATTTGTCCAGCCCATTTTGTGGTTTTGTGTGAAATTATGTCCAATTTGCCTTTTTTTCCTCAATGTTTTTGTGTTGTTCCAATACACACAAAGGAAGTAAATATGTGTATAACAGAACATGTGTAATTGCGAAATTTTTCTAGTAGAAATTCTTAATTTTCTGGAAAAATATTAAAGAGTGCCAACACTTTTGGCCATGACTGTACACAGCGCTGGCAAAAATTAAGAGACCACTGCACAGTTTTATAAAAATCAGTTTCTCTACATGTCTGACAGCCATTCCATTCCAGTGTCAGTTGAATTCCAACCAGAGTACACCTCATTCTACTTAATGTGCTTCTAATTAGGTGATCACCTGAACCAAATCTTATTTAATGAAGGAAAGTATAAAAAACACTGCTGTGGTGTTCACAATCCTCTTGCAATAATACAAGCTGGATGGCAAAACACGTGCTAGCAATATCCCAAAATTAATAGGAATGAAAAAATAACTTTTAACCATGCCAAAGGAGTTGAAAAGAAAAGTCTTGAGTGAGGAAAAGAAGGGCTCAATTCTGGCTTTACTAGCAGAGGGATACAGTGAGCATCATGTTGCCTCCCTACTTAAAATTTCCAAGACGGCAGTCCATTACAACAAGGTCAAGCAGCAGACATTGGGAACAACATAGCTAAAGACTGGCAGAGGGCAAAAAACGACTCTCCACTGACTGGGATGACCGTCATCTTATTCGAATGTCACTCAGCTACCGCAGGATGACATCAAGTTACCTACAAAAGGAATGGCAAATGGCAGCTGGGGTGAAGTGCATGGCAAGAACAGTTCATAACAGGCTTCTAGAGGCAGGGCTCACGTCATGTAAAGCTAGAAAAAAGCCTTTCATAAATGAGAAGCAAAGGAGAGCCAGGCTGAAGTTGCCAAAGACCATAAGGATTGGACCATAGAGGATTGGAGTAAGGTAATCTTCTCTGATGAGTCTAATTTTCAGCTTTGCCCAACACCTGGTCATCTAATGGTTAGACAGAGACCTTGAGAGGCGTACAAGCCACAGAGTCTTGCATCCAATGTGAAATTTGGTGGAGGATCAGTGATGATCTGGGGATGCTTCGGCAAGCCTGAAATTGGGCAGCTTATTCTTTGTGAAGGACTTATAAATCAAGCCACATACAAGGTTATCCTGGAAAAACAGATGATTCCTTCTGCTCAGGCAATGTTCCCCAACTCTGAGGACTGTTTTTTCTAGCAGGACAATGCACCATGCCACACAGCTAGGTCAATCAATGTGTTGACGAAGGACCACCATATCAAATCCCTGTCATGGCCAGCCCAATCTCCAGACTTGAACCCCATTGAAAACCTCTGGAATGTAATCAAGAGGAAGATGGATAGTAACAAGCCATCAAGCAAAGAACGGCTTACAGTTTTGTACCAGTAGTGGCATAAGGTCACCCTAAAGCAATATGAAAGACTGGTGGAAAACATGCCAAGACGCATGAAAGCTGTGACTAAAAATCATGGTTTTTCCACAAAATATTGATTTCTGAACTCTTCCGGAGTTAAAACATTAGTATTGCTGTTTCTAAATAATTATGAACTTGTTTTCTTAGCATTATTTGAGGTCTGTAAGCACTGCATTTTTTTGTTATTTTGACCATTTCTCATTTTCTGAAAATAAATACAAAATTAATTGCTTGGAAATTCGGAGACATGTTGTCAGTAGTTTATAGAATAAAAGATCAATTTACATTTCACTCAAAAATATACCTATAAAGAGAAAAATCAGACAAACTGAAAATTATGCAGTGGTCTCTTAATTTTTGCAGAGCTGTATATTAATTGGGTATTATTTTTACCTTATTTATTATACACAGTGTGTGTGTATAAAGAACTAAAATAATGTGATTATGTAAATATGCACACCCTGAAACTAATACTTTGTTGAAGTACTCTTTAAATTTATGACAGTAGTCTTTTTGGGTAGAAGTCTATTAGCATAGCCCATCTACAATTGGCAATCTTTATTCATTCTTCCTTGCTCCAAATTTGTCAGATTACGAGTGCATCTCCTGCGTACAGCACTTTTCATGTCACCCACAGATTTTCAATTGGATTCAGGTCTGGGCTCTGGTTGAGCCATTTCAAAGCTTTGACCTTCCTCAGGCTTAACTGTTATGAATGTGCTAGAGATGGTCTCTGAGCAGAGGCTCCCTCTGGTGGTTACAGACAGTACTGAACCTTTCAGTGAGGAATGGCAATCTGGGATCACGGACTGGTCTGATATAAGGGAGGTTCCCTCCCATGATGGTTGCCGGTGATCAATTGTTCTTGTCTCAATTGTGGTTCCTGGTTCATTTGGAAGTTTGCTGAGTCTTGCCTGCATCCTCTGCTATCAGATAAGATATTTTCTGCTTTTATTTTTGTGCTTGCTATTTGCATTGTTTTCTGCACATTTGTGGAGGACAGCCGGGTCCCCTCCTGGGGCCTGAGCTCCTCACAGTTTGTCTGTAGTGTTATGTTACGGTAGCTGAGGAGTGCAGGTAAAAAAGGAAATACACCAGAGCAGTTGGAATCTATGAGATTGCAGTACCCTGACTAACCACCGCAACTAGAGGCAGCCGTGGAGCGTTCCTACGATGGTCCTAGACGCCTCGTCACAGCCTGAGAAACTAACTACACCTAAAGATAGAAATAGGAAAGCTATCTGCCCCGGAGCAGAACCCCAAAGATAATAGAAAGCCCCCAAACATGTAATGGCGGTTAGACAAGAGGAAATACTGACACAGAAAGAAAATAGTATGAGCAAACGCTGGGGCCCAAACTATCTAAATAGAAAAGGACAGGAAGGGTACTTACTGCAATCCCAAAAAAACCCTGAAAAACACCAACTCTACTAATTTCAAAATCACCTGAGATCACACGACCTCTACCACCTAAATTAGTTCTCTGGTGTAACAAAAACAGCAGACACTGAAAAAACTGCAAAAAGCAAAAGTACAAAACACAGTGGCTGGACCAAACTGAGAGGGCAAAAGCCCCCGGAGGGGACCCAGAAGGCCCCCACAGAAGTGCAGGACAAAATGCAAAAATATAGCAAAAACACAAAATAAGAAATTGTCTTATCTGATAGCAGGAGATGCAGACACGACACAGCAGGCTACAAGGGAAACTGGAAAGAAGGATTCAGACCAGAACAATTGATCACCGGCAACCCTGATGGGAAAATGATTCCCTTAAATAAGACCAATCAGTAACACCTGATTCCCAATCCTCACTAGTACCGCTTGTAACCACCAGAGGGAGCCTCTGCTCAGAACTCATCTCAAACCCATTCACAACAGTACCCCCCCCTTGAGGAGGGGTCACCGAACCCTCATTTGAGCAACCAGGTCGGTCAGGATGAGTTCTATGATACGCACGGATAAGTCTCCTAGCATGGATGTCCGAAGCAAACACCCAAGAATTATCTTCCTGACCATAACCTCTCCATTTAACCAAATACTGGAGTCTTCGTCTAGAAAAACGAGAATCCAATATTTTCTCAACCACATACTCCAGATTGCCCTCAACCAAAACAGGGTCAGGAGGCACAGCAGCAGGAACCACTGGCTCAACAAACCTCTTCAACAAGGACTTGTGGAACACGTTATGGATCTTAAATGTCCCTGGAAGAAGCAAACGAAAAGAAACAGGATTAATAATCTCCATGATCTTATAAGGTCCAATGAACCTAGGCTTAAATTTAGGAGATGCTACTCTCATAGGAATATTCTTTGAGGACAACCAGACCAAGTCCCCCACTTTAAACCGAGGACCATCAGTCCTATGCCGGTTAGCAAACCGCTGGGCCTTCTCCTGAGAGAGGGACAACCTCTCCACTACCTGGTCCCAAATCTGCTGCATACGCTCAACAACAGAGTCAACACCTGGACAGACAGAAGCCTCCGTCTGTCCTGAAGAAAATCGAGGGTGAAACCCAGAATTACAGAAAAACGGAGACATCAAAGTGGCAGAGCTAGCCCTATTATTAAGAGCAAACTCAGCCAAAGGCAAAAAAGAGACCCAGTCATCCTGATCAGCAGACACAAAGCATCTTAGATAAGTCTCCAATGTCTGGTTTGTTCTCTCAGTTTGACCATTGGTCTGAGGATGAAATGCCGAGGAGAAAGACAATTGAACACCCAGTTTAGAACAAAAAGTCCTCCAAAATCTGGAAACAAGCTGGACTCCTCTGTCAGACACAATGTTCTCAGGAATGCCGTGTAAACGAACCACGTGCTGAAGGAACAACGGCACCAATTCAGAGGAGGAAGGCAACTTAGGTAATGGCACAAGATGTATCATTTTGGAAAACCTATCACAAATTACCCAGATGGTGGTCATTCTCTGAGAAACAGGAAGATCGGAAATGAAATCCATAGAGATATGGGCCCATGGTCTCTTGGGCACAGGCAATGGCATCAACAAACCACTAGAGCGAGAGCAAGGCTTGGAGCGAGAGCAAGTCCCGCAGGACTGCACAAATTCCCTGACATCGCGAGACAAGGTAGGCCACCAAAAGGACCGACTAACCAAGTCTCTGGTACCAAAAATTCCGGGATGCCCAGCCAATGCGGAACAATGAATCTCAGACATCACACTCTTTTTCCATTGGTCCGGGACAAACAATTTTCCAACAGGGCAGCGCTCGGGCCTATCCTCCTGACACCCCTCCAGAGCAAGTCTCAAATTAGGCGAGATGGCGGAAAGAACTACACCCTCCTTCAAAATAACAGAGGGATCAGATAGCTCAGGAGAGTCCGCAAGGAAACTCCTCGAGAGGGCATCCGCCTTAACATTCTTAGTGCCAGGAAGAAAGGAAACCACAAAATTAAAACGTGTGAAAAACAAGGCCCACCTGGCCTGTCTAGGATTGAGTCGCTTGGCAGATTCCAGATAGACCAGATTCTTATGGTCCGTAAGGACCACCACCTGATGTTTGGCTCCCTCCAGCCAATGTCTCCACTCTTCAAAAGCCCACTTCATGGCCAATAACTCCCGATTACCCACGTCATAATTACGTTCAGTAGGAGAAAATTTTCGAGAGAAAAAGGCACAAGGGTTACTTTTAGAGGTCTCTGGATCTTTTTGGGACAAAACGGCACCTGCCCCAATTTCAGAGGCATCAACCTCCACCTGAAATGGCAGAGAAACATCAGGCTGCCGTAGAACAGGAGCAGAAGTGAATCTCTGCTTAAGTTCCTGAAACGCAGAGACTGCCTCAGGAGGCCAATTCACCACATCAGAACCCTTTCTGGTCAAATCAGTTAATGGTTTAACAATAACAGAGAAATTACCAATAAATTTACGATAAAAATTGGCAAAACCCAAAAATCTCTGAAGAGCCTTTAATGAAGTAGGTTGGACCCAATCACAGATGGCCTGAACCTTGACCGGGTCCATTTCAATAACAGATGGGGACAAAATGAATCCCAGAAATGAGATCTTCTGTACGCCAAAAAGACACTTTGATCCCTTCACATACAGAGCATTCTCTCTCAAAATCTGGAATACAGTTCGAACATGTTTCACATGAGAGTCCCAGTCATTAGAAAAAATCAAGATATCATCCAAATAAACAATCAGAAACTTGTCCACAAAATCCCTGAAAATGTCATTCATGAAGGACTGGAAGACGGAAGGAGCATTAGTGAGCCCAAAGGGCATCACAAGGTACTCAAAATGCCCTTCAGGGGTGTTAAATGCCGTCTTCCATTCATCCCCGTGCTTAATGCGAATAAGGTTATACGCCCCCCTGAGGTCAAGCTTGGTAAACCAAGTA
The DNA here is from genome assembly GCA_033576555.1 of Oophaga sylvatica. Lineage (NCBI taxonomy): Eukaryota > Metazoa > Chordata > Amphibia > Anura > Dendrobatidae > Oophaga > Oophaga sylvatica. The sequence continues at coordinate 461,756,675 of JARQOD010000002.1, read as the reverse complement.
GCGTTTTTCACCCTGGAAAACAGGTCAGAAATCAAGGGTAACGGGTATTGATATTTCACAGTAATATTGTTCAAGAGACAATAATCAATACACGGCCTTAATGAACCATCTTTTTTGGCCACAAAGAAAAAACCGGCACCTAAGGGTGAAGAGGATGGTCTGATATGACCCTTCTCCAATGATTCCTTGATATAAGACCGCATAGCGTCATGTTCAGGTACAGACAAGTTAAAAAGGCGACCCTTAGGGAATTTACTACCTGGCACTAATTCAATAGCGCAGTCATAGCTCCTATGGGGAGGTAAGGATGCAGATTTACTTTCGCTAAACACATCAGAAAAATCAAACAAAAAGTCAGGAACATCCTCAGCCTGGGGGGAGGCAGAAAAAACAGGAGTGTTGGTATTAACACATTGGCAGCCCCAACTGGTTACAGACACAGATTTCCAATCCAAAACAGGATTATGAGATTGTAACCAAGGGAAACCCAGCACGATAATGTCATGCAGATTATATAGAACCAAAAATTTGCAGCACTCCTGGTGATCAGGTTCAACCCTCATTATCACCTGAGTAGAAAACTGGGGTTTATTCTCAGCCAAAGGGGTAGAATCGATCCCCAGTAGGGGAATAGACTTCTGTAGGGGTATCAAGGGAAATCCACAACGTTTAGCAAAATCATAATCCATCAGGTTAATAGCTGCTCCAGAATCAACGAAAGCCTGAGCAGAAAATGAGGACAGAGAGCATATCAGAGTGACAGTTAATAAAAACTTAGTCTGAACACTACCCAAGACAACTGAGCGTGCAAAACGTCTTCCCCGCTTAGGGCAGACTGAAATAGCATGAGAGGCATCACCACAGTAGAAACATAACCCATTGCGCTTTCGAAACTCATGACGCTGTGCCCCAGACACCACTCCATCACACTGCATGGGCTCAGCAGCTGGCTCACAAGGCAACACCACTCCACGCATACTTCTCCGCTCACGCAAACGTCTGTCAATTTGAATCGCTAATGACATAGAATCATTGAGACCAGAGGGGACAGGGAATCCCACCATAACATCCTTTACATTATCCGACAGACCCTTCCGGAAAAGGGCCGCCAAAGCGTCGTCATTCCATTTGGTCAGGACTGCCCACCTACGGAATCTCTGACAGTATAACTCTGCGTCATCAAGCCCCTGATTTAATGCCAACAAGGCTTTTTCAGCTTGATCAGTGACATTAGGCTCATCGTACAATAACCCCAAAGCCTGAAAAAATGCATCAACATCACTCAAAACAGGATCCCCAGGTGTGAGGGAAAAAGCCCAATCCTGAGGATCGCCGCGCAGGAGAGAGATGATAATTTGAACCTGCTGCGCTGCGTTTCCTGAGGACTTAGATTTTAAGGCAAGAAACAATTTACAATTATTTTTGAAATTCTGAAACTTAGCTCGATCCCCTGAAAACAAATCTGGCATGGGGATCCTAGGTTCCACAACAGGCAACCTAGCAAGATATGCAGCAATACTCCGAACCTCAGTGGCAAGCTGATCCACACGGCCAGACAACTGTGCAAACTCCATTGGGAGAAAAGATCCTCCCCAGCACCCAGAGATACAGAGGGAAAAAAAAAAAAATGCAACAAACAGAAAAATATCTCTGACAACTTTTCTTCCTTCAAAATATTTTTTCCCTTCTGTGAGTACCATACAATTTTTATGGGCCGGTGATACTGTTATGTTACGGTAGCTGAGGAGTGCAGGTAAAAAAGGAAATACACCAGAGCAGTTGGAATCTATGAGATTGCAGTACCCTGACTAACCACCGCAACTAGAGGCAGCCGTGGAGCGTTCCTACGATGGTCCTAGACGCCTCGTCACAGCCTGAGAAACTAACTACACCTAAAGATAGAAATAGGAAAGCTATCTGCCCCGGAGCAGAACCCCAAAGATAATAGAAAGCCCCCAAACATGTAATGGCGGTTAGACAAGAGGAAATACTGACACAGAAAGAAAATAGTATGAGCAAACGCTGGGGCCCAAACTATCTAAATAGAAAAGGACAGGAAGGGTACTTACTGCAATCCCAGAAAACCCTGAAAAACACCAACTCTACTAATTTCAAAATCACCTGAGATCACACGACCTCTACCACCTAAATTAGTTCTCTGGTGTAACAAAAACAGCAGACACTGAAAAAACTGCAAAAAGCAAAAGTACAAAACACAGTGGCTGGACCAAACTGAGAGGGCAAAAGCCCCCGGAGGGGACCCAGAAGGCCCCCACAGAAGTGCAGGACAAAATGCAAAAATATAGCAAAAACACAAAATAAGAAATTGTCTTATCTGATAGCAGGAGATGCAGACACGACACAGCAGGCTACAAGGGAAACTGGAAAGAAGGATTCAGACCAGAACAATTGATCACCGGCAACCCTGATGGGAAAATGATTCCCTTAAATAAGACCAATCAGTAACACCTGATTCCCAATCCTCACTAGTATCGCTTGTAACCACCAGAGGGAGCCTCTGCTCAGAACTCATCTCAAACCCATTCACAACACTGTAGCCTCTGTTGTTTTTTCATTTGCTTTTTCCTGCTTTTTCAGCGGCTGCAGCTTGGTTTTGTTCACACTGAGATCTGATTTAGTGGGTGGCAAGATCGTGTAATCTCAGTATTTTTGTAATCAGAATTGTTGGATTTTTGAAGGGTTTTCTGGGTTGCAGAAAGTAATCTCTCCTGTCCTTTCCTATTTAGTCAGCTTGTGGCCCCAGCGTTTGCTCAATCTGTTTTCTGCCTGCGTTTGTGTTTTCATCTTGTCTAACCGCCATTATATGTTTGGGGGCTGCCTATTCCTTTGGGACTCTACTCCGGGGCAGTTAGCTTTCCTGTTTCTATCTTTAAGTATAGCTAGCTCTCAGGCTGTGATGAGGCATCTAGGATCAATGTAGGAACGCTCCACGGCTACCTCTACTTGTGTGGTTAGTTCAGGTTTCTGCAACCCATTAGTTACCAACATCTCAGGTGTTCGGCTGCCCTGCTGTTGTTCCTGTCCTCCTCAGCTACCGTACATAACAGTATCACCGGCCAAACTGAAAATTATATGGTACTCACAGAAGGGAAAAATAGTGTGGAAAAAAAAAGTTGTCAGAGTTGTCAGAGATTTTTTTTTTTCTGTTTGTTGCATTTTTTCCCTCTTTTTCTCTGGGTGCTGAGGAGGATTTTTTTTTTCTCTCAATGGAGTTTGCACAGTTGTCTGGCCATGTGGATCAGCTTGCCACTGAGGTTCAGAGTATTGCTACCTATCTTGCTGGGTTGCCAGTTGTGGAACCTAGGATTCCCATGCCAGATTTGTTTTTGGGGGATCGATCTAAATTTCTGAATTTCAAAAATAACTGTAAGTTGTTTTTTGCCTTAAGGCCTAAGTCCTCAGGGAACGCTGCACAGCAGGTTCAAATTGTCATCTCCCTGCTGCGCGGCGATCCTCAGGATTGGGCTTTTTCCCTGGCACCTGGGGATCCTGTTTTGAATGATATTGATGTATTTTTTCAGGCTCTGGGGTTATTGTACGATGAACATAATGTCACTGATCAAGCTGAAAAGATCCTGTTGGCATTAAATCAGGGTCTTGAAGACGCTGAGTTGTACTGTCAGAAATTTTAAAAGTGGGCAGTACTGACCAAATGGAATGATCATGCTTTGGCAGCCCTTTTTCGAAAGGGTCTGTCAGAAAAAGTAAAGGAAGTTATGGTTGGATTCCCTGTTCCCTCTGGTCTCAATGATTCTATGTCTTTGGCCATTCAAATTGACAGACGTTTGCGTGAGCGCAGAGGTATGCGTGAGATAGTGTTGCCTTGTGAGCCAGCTCCTGAGCCCATGCAGTGTGATGGCGTGACTTCTGGGGCTCAGCAAAAAGACTCAGAACTCAGCTTCAGTGATGGGTAGTTTTTAATCGTGTCCACAGTGGTAACAGAAACATTTCGGTCCTAAAATTTGGACCTTCATCAGTCACTGTGTGATTATAAACAAAAATAAAAAAGGTTTTTACAGAAAACAAAACAAAGTATATACAACAATTACAATAATAATGTAATGAATATAGTAATAGACATAATGATAAATTTTGGTCAAAGAAGAAAAACAATTCGTATGAATATGCTGATACTCAAAAGCATATCTAGATCAGTAATGAGGACAGGTATAATGCAAGAGTAATAGGTGATAAAACGTACCATGGACTACTGAAAGTAGGTAGACCCAGCAAAAGGAGAAGGGCTGTGCCCAAAATATCTGTTTGGATGAAGTAATATGAGAATAGTGAAAAAATGTGACCGAATTAAAGGTCTAATGTGGGTGAAGAGTAAACCTACCAGGTTTAGATATTGTCCGTTTAAGGTGATTGAATTAGTGGCAGCAGTAACCTGGAGAAAGACATGTGGCATATGAACACAATGCGGTATTGTGCAGTGTTCAAAGGATAAGCCTGGGGTGTGGGTAACTAACCTGTGATGGTCCCGGTGGATCAGGATGTGCCTGTGGTGGACGCGGTATCCGCCGCTTGTCCGTGCATATAATAAGTGCAAAACGGCAGGCTAGATAAAGGGAAGGGCGGGAGTAAATGGCAAAGGTGCCTATCAAAAGCTCTGGCTAGAGACCGGAAGTGATGTGGCCGGAAGTGGATGGCTGTGTGTGTCACCCTCAGGTGATGTGTTCCAGTGAACATGTCAGCTTTCTCCTGGGTCCTATAGAGCGTTGCTATGAGAGGAGGCGTTTTGTAAAGTAGAGACAAGAGGTGCGGACATCAAGGCAGGGTGTCCAGAATGTGAAGGGTTACATTCAGGCTAGTATAGGCGGCTCTAGGAAGAATAGAGATGAAAACTGTATGTTAGTCATTTTCATTATTAAACGGTATTACACCCTTGATACCTTATCACCTAAAGGTTTGAACCGGGACTATGATCTATTATCCTTTACATAATTATCGTGCTTACTCTGTCCCACAATATAATACCTGTATTCTCTTTACATTAATTGTGGCGTTTTCTCATCTTCATAGCTCTAATATATGCGAACAAGCCCTACTATATCTTATTTTATATGTAGAACCAGTTTTATTTGACATCTGTTTCTCTTTAACAGGACAAAAATGGGTGACATCATAATCAAGGAAATGTGTTAAGTGGTTGTTAGGGTTCGATTTCCCACTGCTGCACAAGGGGAGTGTCGAACCTGTCCCGCTGCGGTCTCCCATTCATCTCCGGCCGCAGTGGAGCCTGCTCAGCAGAGACGTCGGTCCAGGCGTCTTGCCCACTCCTCTACTGTGCAGTGACTTGCTGCTGCCTTTCCTGGATCTGCTATTATAGCCAGTGCTGGAGCAGTCGTCTTTGAGACAAAGTCCTGCGTTTTCCCATCTGAGCATGCCCAGAGTGAGATCTCTCATTGGAGATCAGGGGTCACATGTTCAGGTGCTGCAGCGGCTCCTATTGGTCTGCCAGGAAGGTCATGTAGCTACGTTTGTTTGTAACAGCTTCTCATTGGTCCTTGTTTCTGGCAGGTCCTGTAGCTGTTGCTATAAAAGGGTAGCATGGCTGGGCCGCCATGCGCTAATATCAATCATTGTATGCTATGCGCCAGTGTGGTCATGTGTATGTGTGGATAGGGACCCGGCTGAAATAAGCCACTAGAATACCGACTTAATCGGTGAGGAGTTTGGTATGGTAGCTGGTCAGGGTCGGTGTCCTAGATGCCCTAGATTACCGTCATAACCGGTGAGGAGTTTTGATTGCCGTATTCAGGGTCTGGCGTTCAGACGCCATAGATTGCGGGTGACTCCCACGAGGACATTAGCACATGATCACGCTTTATGAACGCGTAGCACTTAACTGTGTACCTGAGAGCCTGACAGGACACAGTACTTTTTCTCAGCGGCCCTGTGACGTAACAGGGTTCGCTTTCAACGCTAGACAGCGCCCTAGCGTGTTTTCTTTGCCACTCAGTTGTGTCTAGTGAGTGCGCACACATCGCCATATAGCGCTGCGGCTCTCCTTCTAGCAGCTCTGTGGAGTAACAGAGTTCGCACTTATTGCCACAGCGCGTTACGGCGTTTATGTTGGCGACTCTGCGGGATAACAGAGTTTGCTTCTCGCGCCATTTCTACTAGCAGCAGGCTCCGCTTGCACGGTGGACCCCGGGCTGCGAACGCACCTCTCTACTTTATATATTTGGTGCGTTCCGCAGACCCTTAACAGTGGTCATTATGCTATGTCTCTTCTTTTTTTTTTCACCCATATATTCCCCCATGCCTTTATTGAATTGTTTGGGATAAGACAACACAGGCGATACCTAAATCTAATTAACATGGGATGCAGCTATATAAGCGGACTCTGTTGTGAATGTGTTAGAAATGAATTCTGAGCAGAAGCTCCCTCTGGTGGTTACAAACAGTACTGAACCATTCAATGAAGATTGGCAATCAGGAGTTACAGACTGGTCTTATATAAGGGAGGTTCCCTCCCATCATGGTTGCCGGTGATCAATTGTTCTTGTCTCAACTGTGGTTCCTGGTTCACTTGGAAGCTTGCTGAGTCTTGCCTGCATCTTCTGCTATCAGATAAGATATTTTCTGCTTTTTATTTTTGTGCTTGCTTTTTGCATTGTTCCCTGCACTTCTGTGGAGGTCAGCCAGGTCCCCTCCGGGGGCTTGTGCTCCTCTCAGTTTATCTGAGCCACTGTTATTTGTTCATTTGCCTTTTCCAGTTTTTTCAGTGGCTGTGGCTTAGTTTTGTTACACCAGAGAACTAATTTAGGTGGTAGAGGTCGTGTGATCTCAGGTGTTTTTGCAATTAGTAGAGTTGGTATTTTTTAGGTTTTTTTTTTGGATTGCAGTAAGTGTCCTTCCTATCCTTTTCTGTCCAGGTAGATTGGGCCCTAACGTTTGCTCTTACTATTTTCTGTCTGTGTCTGTATTTCCTCTTGTCTAACTGCCATTACATGTTTGGGGGCTTCCTATGTTCTTTGGGGATCTGCTCCGGGGCAGATAGCTTTCCTCTTTCTATCTTTAGGTGTAGTTAACCTCTCAGGCTGTGACGAGGCGTCTGGGACCAACGTAGGAACGCTCCACGGCTGCCTTTAGTTGTGGTGGTTAGTCAGGGTGCTGCAATTCAGTACATTTCAACCTCTCTGGTGTATTGCCGTTTTTACCTGCTCTCCTCAGCTACCAAATCATAACAGGACTCATTTTCACCTGTAACTGTTTTTATGGCGTAATACCGTTTAATAATGAAAATGACTAACATACAGTTTTCATCTCTATTCTTCCTAGAGCCGCCTATACTAGCCTGAATGTGACCCTTCACATGCTGAACACCCTGCCTTGATGTCCGCACCTCTTGTCTCTACTTTACAAAACGCCTCCTCTCACAGCACCGCTCTATAGGACCCAGGAGAAAGCTGGCATGTTCATTGGAACGCATCACCTGAGGGTGACACACACAGCCATCCACTTCCGGCCACATCACTTCCGGTCTCTAGCCAGAGCTTTTGATAGGCACCTTTGCCATTTACTCCCGCCCCTTCCCTTTATCTAGCCTGCTGTTTTGCACTTATTATATGCACGGACAAGCGGCGGATACCGCGTCCACCACAGGCACATCCTGATCCACCGGGACCCTCACAGGTTAGTTACCCGCACCCCAGGCTTATCCTTTGAACACTGCACAATACCGCATTGTGTTCATATGCCACATGTCTTTCTCCAGGTTACTGCTGCCACTAATTCAATCACCTTAAACAGACAATATCTAAACCTGGTAGGTTTACTCTTCACCCACATTAGACCTTTAATTAGGTCACATTTTTTCACTATTCTCATATTACTTCATCCAAACAGATATTTTGGGCACAGCCCTTCTCCTTTTGCTGGGTCTACCTACTTTCAGTAGTCCATGGTACGTTTTATCACCTATTACTCTTGCATTATACCTGTCCTCATTACTGACCTAGATATGCTTTTGAGTATCAGCATATTCATACGAATTGTTTTTCTTCTTTGACCAAAATTTATCATTATGTCTATTACTATATTCATTACATTATTATTGTAATTGTATATACTTTGTTTTGTTTTCTGTAAAAACCTTTTTTATTTTTGTTTATAATCACACAGTGACTGATGAAGGTCCAAATTTTAGGACCAAAATGTTTCTGTTACCACTGTGGACACGATTAAAAACTACGCATCACTGAAGCTGAGTTCTGAGTCTTTTTACTATAGTTATATGGTGTGGGAACCTACTCAGACACTCTTACACGGCTGCGCACATGATTAATCTTTATGTTCTGGGGCTCAGCGTCATGAGTTTCGTAGGCGCGATGGGTTATGTTTCTACTGTGGTGACGCGTCCCATGCTATTTCAGTCTGCCCTAAGCGGGGAAGACGTTTTGCGCGCTCAGTTGTCTTGGGTAGTGTTCAGACTAAATTTCTGTTGACTGTTACCCTCATTTGCTCCATGTCCACATTTTCGGCTCAGGCTTTTGTTGATTCAGGAGCAGCTATTAACCTGATGGATTTTGACTTTGCCAAACGTTGTGAGTTTCCCATGATACCCCTGCGGAAGTCTATTCCCCTACTGGGCATTGATTCTACCCCTTTGGCGGAGAATAAACCCCAGTTTTTCTACTCAGGTGATAATGAGGGTTGAACCAGATCATCAGTATAAGACCTGCTAGGTCGAAACGCGTCGGTTTCAGACCACCAGGGACCCCACCTGTACATGTCTTTTTTCTATGAAGATGGATTTTAATTTTATTCAATAAATATTGACTTTTTATTCATTTCTGTGCTAGAGATTTTTTTCTACATATTTTGCTTCAGCCAACGCCTCTGATCAAGGTGGCTCCGTGCGTATGAAGATTGTGGACTACTGCTGAGACTGGTGAGCTGACCAAATTCCCCCTTCTTTTCCTTTTTCACAGTTTATATAGATCATCAGGAGAGTTGCAAATTTCTGGTGCTGTATAATCTGCATGACATTATAGTACTAGGTTTCCCTTGGTTACAGTCTCATAATCCTGTTTTGGATTGGAAATCTGAGTCTGTAACCAGTTGGGGCTGCCAATGTGTTAATGCCGACACTCCTGTTTTTTCTGCCTCTCCCCAGTCTCAGGATGTTCCTGACTTTTTGACAGATTTTTCGGATGTATTTAGTGAAAGTAAATCTGCATCCTTGCCCCTCACAGTAGCTATGATTGCGCTATTGAATTAGTGCCTGGTGGTAAATTTCCTAAAGGTCGCCTTTTTAACTTGTCTGTACCTGAACACGATGCTATGTGATCTTATATCAATGAGTCATTGGAGAAGGGTCATATCAGACCATCCTCTTCACCCTTGGGTGACGTTTTTCTCTTTGTGGCCAAAAAGGATGGTTCATTGAGGCCGTGTATTGATTATCGTCTCTTGAATAAGATCACTGTGAAGAATCAATATCCGTTACCCTTGATTTCTGATCTGTTTTCCAGGGTGAAAAGTGCAAGTTGGTTTACCAAGCTTGACCTCAGGGGGGCGTATAACCTTATTCGCATTAAGCACGGGGATGAATGGAAGATGGCATTTAATACCCCAGAGGGGCATTTTGAGTACCTAGTAATGCCCTTTGGGCTCACTAATGCTCCTTCCGTCTTCCAATCCTTCATGAATGATATTTTCAGGGATTTTGTGGATAAATTTCTGATTGTTTATTTGGATGATATCTTGATTTTTTCCAATGACTGGGACTCTCATGTGAAACATGTTCGGACTGTGTTCCAGATATTGAGAGAGAATGCACTGTATGTGAAGGGATCAAAGTGTCTTTTTGGCGTACAGAAGGTCTCATTTCTGGGATTCATTTTGTCTCCGTCTGTTATTGAAATGGACCCGGTCAAGGTTCAGGCCATCTGTGATTGGGTCCAACCTACTTCATTAAAGGCTCTTCAGAGATTTTTGGGTTTTGCCAATTTTTATCGTAAATTTATTGGTAATTTCTCCGGTATTGTTAAACCATTGACTGATTTGACCAAAAAGGGTTCTGATGTGGTGCATTGGCCTCCTGAGGCAGTCTCTGCGTTTCAGGAACTTAAGCAGAGATTCACTTCTGCTCCTGTTCTACGGCAGCCTGATGTTTCTCTACCGTTTCAGGTGGAAGTTGATGCCTCTGAAATTGGGGCATGTGCCGTTTTGTCCCAAAGAGATCCAGAGACCTCTAAGAGTAACCCTTGTGCCTTTTTCTCTCGAAAATTTTCTCCAACTGAACGTAATTATGACGTGGGTAATCGGGAGTTATTGGCCATGAAGTGGGCCTTTGAAGAGTGGAGACATTGGCTGGAAGGAGCCAAACATCAGGTGGTGGTCCTCACGGACCATAAGAATCTGGTTTATCTCGAATCAGCCAAGCGACTTAATCCTAGACAGGCCAGGTGGGCCTTGTTTTTCACACGTTTTAATTTTGTGGTTTCTTTTCTTCCTGGCACTAAGAATGTTAAGGCGGATGCCCTCTCGAGGAGTTTCTTTGCGGACTCTCCTGAGTTATCTGATCCTACTGTTATTTTGAAAGAGGGTGTAGTTCTTTCCGCCATCTCGCCCAATTTGATACTGGCTCTGGAAGGGTGTCAGGAGGATAAACCTGAGCGCTGCCCTATTGGGAAACTGTTTGTCCCAGACCAGTGGAAGAAGAGTGTGATGTCTGAGATTCATTGTTCCGCGTTGGCTGGTCATCCCGAGATTTTTGGTACCAGAGACTTGGTGAGTCGGTCCTTTTGGTGGCCTACTTTGTCTCGTGACATCAGGGAATTTGTGCAGTCCTGTGGGACTTGCTCTCGCTCCAAGCCTTGCTCTCGCTCTAGTGGTTTGTTAATGCCATTACCTGTGCCCAAGAGGCCATGGACCCATATCTCTATGGATTTCATTTCCGACCTCCCTGTTTCTCAGAGAATGACCGTTATCTGGGTAATCTGTGATAGGTTTTCCAAGATGATACATCTTGTGCCATTACCTAAGTTACCTTCCTCCTCCGAATTGGTGCCTTTGTTCCTTCAGCACGTGGTTCGGTTACATGGCATTCCCGAGAACATTGTGTCTGACAGAGGAGTCCAGTTTGTTTCCAGATTTTGGAGGACATTTTGTTCTAAACTTGGTGTTCAATTATCTTTCTCCTCTGCTTTTCATCCTCAGACCAATGGACAAACCGAGAGAACAAACCAGACCTTGGAGACTTATTTGAGATGTTTTGTGTCTGCTGATCAAGATGACTGGGTCTCTTGTTTGCCTTTGGCTGAGTTTGCTCTTAATAATAGGGCTAGCTCTGCCACCTTGATGTCTCCATTTTTCTGCAATTTTGGGTTTCACCCGCGATTTTCTTCGGGACAGGCGGAGGCTTCTGTCTGTCCGGGTGTTGACTCTGTTGTGGAGCGAATGCAGCAGATTTGGGACAAGGTAGTGGAGAGGTTGTCTCTCTCTCAGGAGAAGGCCCAACGGTTTGCCAACCGGCATAGGACTGATGGTCCTCGGTTTAAAGTGGGGGACTTGGTTTGGTTGTCCTCAAGAAATATTTTATGAGGGTTGCATCTCCAAAGTTTAAGCCTAGGTTCATTGGACCTTATAAGATCATGGAGATTCTTAATCCTGTCTCCTTCCGTTTGCTTCTTCCGGGGACATTTAAGATCCATAACGTGTTCCACAAGTCCTTATTAAAGAGGTTTGTCGAGCCAGTGGTTCCTATGGCTGCGCCTCCTGACCCTGTTTTGGTTGAGGGCAATCTGGAGTATGTGGTTGAGAAAATATTGGATTCTCGTTTTTCTAGACAGAAATTCCAGTATTTGGTTAAGTGGAGAGGTTATGGTCAGGAGGACAATTCTTGGGTGTTTGCTTCGGGCATCCATGCTAGGAGACTGACCGTGCCTATCACCGAGCTCATCCTGATCGACCTGGTTGCACAAGTGAGGGTTCGGTGACCCCTCCTCAAGGGGGGGTACTGTTATGAATGTGCTAGAGATGGTTTCTGAGCAGAGGCTACCTCTGGTGGTTACAGACAGTACTGAACCTTTCAGCGAGGAATGGCAATCTGGGATCACGGACTGGTCTGATATAAGGGAGGTTCCCTCCCATGATGGTTGCCGGTGATCAATTGTTCTTGTCTCAATTGTGGTTCCTGGTTCATTTGGAAGTTTGCTGAGTCTTGCCTGCATCTTCTGCTATCAGATAAGATAGTTTCTGCTTTTATTTTTGTGCTTGCTATTTGCATTGTTTTCTGCACATTTGTGGAGGACAGCCGGGTCCCCTCCTGGGGCCTGAGCTCCTCACAGTTTGTCTGTAGCCTCTGTTGTTTTTTCATTTGCTTTTTCCTGCTTTTTCAGCAGCTGCAGCTTGGTTTTGTTCACACTAAGATCTGATTTAGTGGGTGGCGAGATCGTGTGATTTCAGTATTTTTGTAATCAGAATTGTTGGATTTTTGTAGGGTTTTCTGGGTTGCAGAAAGTAATCTCTCCTGTCCTTTCCTATTTAGTCAGCTTGTGGCCCCAGCGTTTGCTCAATCTGTTTTCTGCCTGTGTTTGTGTTTTCATCTTGTCTAACCGCCATTATATGTTTGGGGGCTGCCTATTCCTTTGGGGCTCTACTCCGGGGCAGTTAGCTTTCCTGTTTCTATCTTTAGGTATAGCTAGTTCTCAGGCTGTGACGAGGCGTCTAGGATCAACGTAGGAATGCTCCACGGCTACCTCTAGTTGTGTGGTTAGTTCAGGTTTCTGCAACCCATTAGTTACCAACATCTCAGGTGTTCGGCTGCCCTGCTGTTGTTCCTGTCCTCCTCAGCTACCGTACATAACACTAAACCAATCTTTTGTTGTTTTGGAGGTGCTATATTCTTTGGGTAGTTGAGAGGTGAAATTCCTCTTCATCTTCAGCTCTTTACAAAATGTTTTCTTGCAATTTTGATTGATATTTGAAACTGTTCAAAATTCCCTTCATCTTAACTAAAGACACAGTTCCAGCTACTGAAAGACAGCAGCAAAGCATAATGCTGCCTCCACCCTGCTTCACTGTGGGCATGGTGACCCTTTGGTGATGTGCATAAACACAAAACATACCTTTTCGAATTATGCGCAAAAAGAATCTCCAAACAACCATGTTTTTGTTATATGCATAAGTATGCATCTTTAAGCCCAATACGTAAATATGGTAGCAACGATATATAAATTGCACATAAAAAGAACTCTGAGTCAACGCTACATGACTAAAAAACAAAAGGGATTTTATTTGAACAATACACACACATTAAAATTACATGGAAAAGTGGGCAAAAAGTGAAAAAGAGGGCAGAGTAGTGACAATTAAGCACATTGGGTATTAAGAATGTATATTGGTAATCTCTCAAATATACCCATATCAGATGAAGATCAAATAAATGGCTGGACTAGATGTAGCATCCATATTGTGTATCCTGAACTGTATAGGTCTGTGGAGATGGATCTCCAAATTCCTCATACATGAATAATAATGAAATATCTTTTTCAAAGAAATATGGATCTCCGAATAAATCCCTGCACTGTGGCCTCAGTGTAACAGGGCTCCACACCTATAACATGAAGACAGTTCAGTGTTTGGCAGTGGGATGTTTGCCTAAGATTTCATGCATGTGTCCAGCAATCCAGTAACTCTAAGTCCTTCATGCTGAGAGGTATTCAGCACATCCAATGCGGAATTAGAAGAGGAGACATAAAACGCCTCCTAGCTCAAAAAGAGTGTTATTGGATTACTCTCTTGGTCTGAACGAATCACAGAGATTTGCCTCCTTCCTCTAATTCTCAAGTCATTGTCTCTTTTGTCTCTGTCACCCTCTGCCTCATCTGATACCTTACGGCTTTTATATTAATTTTTTAACATATTATTTCTTTTCACATGTTCCTCTCCTGCAATTATTCATAGAATCATAGAATGGTAGAGTTGGAAGGGATCTTCTGGGTCATCTGGTCCAACCATCAGCTCAAAGCAGGATTCACTAAATTATCTCAGACAGATGTCTGTCTAGCCTCTGTTTGAAGACTTCCATTGAAGTATAACTCATCACCTCTCGTGGCAGCCTGTTCCACTCATTGATCACCCTAACTGTCAAAAAGTTTTTTCTAATATCTAATCTGTGTCTCCTCCCATTCAGTTTCATCCCATTGCTTCTAGTCTTTCCTTGTGCAAATGAGAATAATGATGATCCCTCTACACTGTGACATCCCTTGAGATATTTGTAGACTGCTATTAAGTCTCCTCTCAGTCTTCTTTTTTGCAAGCTAAACATTCCCAAATCCTGTAATCGTTCCTCATAGGACATGGTTTGCAGACCGGTCACCATTCTGGTCGCTCTTCTCTGAATTTGCTCCAGTTTATTGATGTCTTTTTTAAAATGTGGTGCCCACAACTGGACACAGTATTCCAGATGAGGTCTGACCAAAGAGGAATAGAGGGGGATAATGAATTCATGTGATCTGGACTGCATGCTTCTGTTAATACATCCCAGAATTGCATTTGCCTTTTTTGCTGCTGCATCACACTGTTGACTCATGTTCAGTCTGTGATCTATTAGTATCCCCAATGCTTTTTCACATGTGTTGTTGCTTAGTCCTATTCCTCCCTTTCTGTATATGCTTTTTTCATTTTTATTACCCATATGTAGTGCTTTGCATTTTTCCCTGTTAAAAACCATTCTGATAGTTGCTGCCCACTGCTCCAGTTTATTTATATATTTTTGAAACCTCTCAGCAAATTTAATCAGTTTACCCTCAGTTCTTTCATCTAAATCATTGATAAAGATATTGAACAATACAGGGCCCAGGACAGAGCCCTGTGGTACCCCACTTGAGACATTCCTCCAACTAGATGTGCAGCCATTTACGATCACTCTTTGGATCAGATCACTAAGCCAGTTATGAATCCACCTAACAGTTGCCTTGTCCATTCCATACTTAGTCATTTTTTCAATAAGTGACTATTAGTCTTCATTACCAGCAGCTACAGCTTACATCTCCTCTACTGTTCCCATAACATTGACACTTATTTCATCATTGCGCATTTTTGGATTCTACAGTGCCAGATATATATGCCATCTTTGGAGGAATTCTCTAACTAAACACCCAGAGACATCATCGACATTGTCTGTATAACTCTTTATATTGTATGGAAATTTTAGTGCAAATATTTTGTTCTTATAATATACATTTATACTTAATCATATTTGGCTTTGATTATTGTGCTCCTCACTTTGTTGGTTGTATAAATAAAACTTACACTATTTTGCATGGAATTCCCATTTGAGAGTGCAGTGCTGTATACATTTCTAAGGTTGGGATTTATTCCATGACACTAGCACCTCGCCATCCCTATATATCTGAGTGCACACCATTTATCTTCTATTAATAGTTCTTTCTTGGTGTTGCACCGATTCCTCCAAATGTCAAACAATACATTTGCATATGATACCGAGACTAGTTCTAGTATTCTTTCCCAAGTCACCAGCTCTACTGAGTTCCTTAAAACACCAGCATTAGATTTAAGGACACGTGACTACGAAAAAACGAGACGTAAACTAGTCTCATTTGACCTACATTGCACCACCCTAGCCGAATATCACCGGCAAAGTAAGATCCCGAGGGGTTTAAGGTGCCATCTACGCCCTACCCTTTTTTCTGATAATAATGAATTCTGTGAAAAATATCAAAAAATTCTGAACAAGTGTTCACTAGACATCATTATCCTTACAATTGAGTTTCTCCAAAAGGAGATTACTGAGACCCGTAATAATATTGAGGCTATTGAAACCCAACTAAGTAGTTCCTTATCTTCCACGGACTGGACGAATTTGAAAAATAAAACGGACAAAATTATTGCGGAACACCAAAAGGTTCTTCAACAACGCAAAAGACTTAATTTCAGAGGGATCACGAGGATTACTCCCATAATAGAGTTTACAAATGGAACGATTCTAACGGACCGGGAAATTGGCAACGACCACGTTCTCACCAAAGGTTGGGATCCTTCAGCTCCGGCAGCGAATCCTCATGTAATGTATGTGGTACAGTTCATATAGCGTCTTGTGCTTGGGTGCGATGAAAATACTTGAGACACAGGTTGATAAAGAAAGTCTTGTATTGCTTCATACAAATTGGCAAAAATAAACACACAGGTTGCAAACACAGAAGCAGGAGACACAGCAGGCCAGAGTAATCTAAGCTCAGCAATAACTCTCCAATACAGATTCAGATCTTCTTCTCTGTTACCGCAAGGCCATGCAAACGTGAGGCTCTCAAGAGCAGAGTTCAGAGTCCACAAGTGCTTCAGAGTTCCTCAGTAGGAATGGCTGGAGTACAAGGTCCAAGGCTTCAGGAGTCAGAACACAGGTTCACTGCAGGCTAGATTCTGAAGCACTGATTGCTCAGCTGTGGCTGTTTAAGAAGCAAACGGAGAGAATCAGGGCGGGAACATGCAAGCTGGAAAACTCCATTTTGACTGAGGGCAAGATAGCTGCAGCAAAACAGAAAGCAAAATGGCCGACGAACAAACTGAGTTTCAGAAACAGATACACAGAACCTTACATTACTCCCCCCTTAGGGACAACCTCCGGATGACCTCAGACCAGGCCTGTGTGGGTACCTCTGATGAAACTGACGGAGCAAGCGAGGAGCATTAACGTTATTGACTGGCTCCCATGAGTTGTCCTCCACTGGGTAGCCCTGCCATTTAATCAGATATTGTAACTGATTTCTATACAACCTGGAATCTAAAATCCTTTCCACCACAAATTCCTCCTGACCATCGACTAGCACTGGGTCAGGGCAAGGAGAAGAACGTCCAGGAAACGTATTGGGTGTCGCAGCCTTTAGTAGGGATACATGAAAGACAGGGTGGATTCTCATAGTTCTGGGCAGTTGAAGACGACAAGCAACGGCACTTATAATTTTACTGATTTTATAGGGTCCAATGTACTTATGTCCCAACTTAGACGATGGAATCCTTAACTTAAGATTTCTGGTTGACAGCCAGACCAAGTCTCCTACCTTGAAAGCTGGTGCAGGTTTACGAAATTTATCTGCTGCCTTCTTGTACCTTTCCTGAGCCGATTCCAGATTCTCCTTTAGAAGATCCATATTCTTCTGTAAAGTCGTGACTCTTTCAGCCACTGCTGGCAAAGGCGTCTCTATGGGAAATCGTGGTAGAATGTTAGGATGATAACCTAGATTAGAGTAAAAAGGAGACTGTTTAGTGGAGGCACTCTGAGAGTTGTTGTAAGAGAACTCAGCCAATGGAAGTAGATCCACCCAATCATCCTGTAGGTGGCAGATAAAGCAGCGGAGATACTGCTCCAGGGTTTGATTGGTTCGTTCGGTTTGTCCATTAGTCTGGGGATGAAAAGCAGAAGAAAGGTTTACTTTAATGTCCAATGCTGCACAGAAATTTTGCCAAAACCTAGAAGTGAATTGCACCCCTCGATCCGAAATAACCTCATCCGGTACTCCATGTAAGCGAAACACATCTTTAATCATCAAATCTGATGTCTGTTTTGCAGTGGGTAAGCCGACACAAGGGATAAAATGAGCTGCCTTTGTTAGACGGTCAACCACCACTAGAATAGTGTTCTTCCCTTGAGAGGTTGGTAATTCCACAATGATGTCCATAGAAATGGATCCCCACGGGCGGGACGGGGTGGGAAGAGGCTGTAACAGACCAGTTGGTGAAGAGCGAGGTGTTTTGCATCTTGCACAAACCTCACACGAAGTGACATAGTCCAAAACATCCTTCCTACAAGTGGGCCACCAAAAGAAACGAGAAAGAAATTCCTGTGTCTTTAGAATTCCTCTATGCCCGGCTATTTTGGAATCGTGAATGAGTTGCAATACTCTCAATCTGACTGTTTCAGGTATATACAGACGTTGTCCCAGAATCCACACACCATTCTTAAAGACAAGACTTACGTCCCTTGGGGGTTGAGCCAAAAAAGAATCCGCATGGTATGCTTCCTTGATGTCTTTAATTAGGTCTTGATGATGAATCACTCCTAGGAATCTAGAGTCAGAAAGAATAGTCTTAGGAGGAGTAATTGGACGTGTCTCTGCTGAGTAAATCCTAGAGAGTGCATCAGCCTTTCCATTGCGCGATCCTGGTCTATAAGAAATAATAAAATTAAATTGGTTTAAGAAAAGATTCCAGCGAGCCTGGCGAGGAGTCAGGCACTTAGCCGACCTGATAAACTCAAGATTACGATGGTCTGTCAGAACAACTATTTGCTGTGCAGCTCCTTGAAGAAGGTGTCTCCATTCTTTGAAGGCGGCAATAATGGCCAACAACTCTCTATTGCCCACATCGTAGTTCTTCTCAGCCGAAGACAACTGCTGGGAAAAGAAGGCACAGGGATGCAAGACATTCTTCTCACCTGTTCTCTGAGAGAGTATAGCTCCCACGGCACAGTCTGAAGCATCCACCTCTATTATGAAGGCAAGCTCGGGGTTGGGATGTACTAGGATAGGTGCAGTGGTAAATTTATCTTTTAGACGGGAAAATGCTTCCTGGGCTTGGGGAGTCCAGGAGAACTTAGACTCTTTCCGGGTAAGTTGGGTGATAGGTGACACTACCTCAGAGAAATTTCTAATGAAACGTCTATAGAAGTTTGCAAACCCGATGAAGCGCTGTACCTCCTTCACATTTCTAGGACTTGGCCAATCATTGATGGCTTGGGTTTTACTTCCATCCATACTAATTCCTTGTGTAGACAGTACATACCCCAGAAATTGAATTTCGGTCTTATGGAATTCACACTTTTCAAGCTTGATGTAAAGATGATTTTGTCTTAGACGTTCCAAGACCATTCTCACATGTCCATGATGTTCCTCTGTGGAGTTAGAAAAAATTAAAATATCATCCAAATAAATTACCACGAATGTATCCAGGAGATCCCTGAAGATGTCATTCACCAAGTGTTGGAAAGTGGCTGGGGCGGTACTCAGACCAAAAGGCATAACTAGATATTCAAAGTGTCCATAGCGTGACCTGAATGCAGTCTTCCATTCATCCCCAGGTCTAATACGGACTAAGTTATAGGCCCCACGAAGATCTAGTTTAGAAAAATTTTTGGCATGTCGCACTCTCTCCAATAACTCAGGGATTAAAGGCAATGGATAACGGTTTCTAATAGTAACCTTATTGAGTTCCCTATAGTCTACGCATGGTCTCAGGGATCCATCTTTCTTCTTTACAAAGAATATGGGTGCCCCTGCAGGAGATGAAGAGGGGCGTATGAAGCCCTTGGCTAGATTTTCGTCTATGTACTCTTTTAAAGCCTTCAGCTCGGGCCCCGCCAGGGGGTAGATCTTACCAAAAGGTATCTCTGCTCCAGGCAATAATTCAATTGGACAATCATATGGACGGTGAGGAGGAAGCTGGTCAGCGTTCTTCTTGTCACATAAATCCACATAGTCCTGGTATACAGCTGGTAGTTCAGGGACTGACATGGTTCCTTTAGGAACGAGCAAGCTGAAATTTTTGGACTCATCTGTTTCTCTGGAAAGTGTAATTCCTTGGTCTCCCAGTTAATGGTAGGATTCTGAGCCTGCAGCCATGGTAGCCCTAGAATAATGGGAAAGTGAGGAGAAGAGATAAGCATAAAGGACAGTTTCTCTTGATGATCTTTACCCATAAGAACCTTTAAAGGCTCTGTTTCCTGATCCACTGGTCCAGAGGTCAGCAGGGAGCCATCCACAGTTTCCATCTGTACTGGAGTAGCCTTCTTCACTGAACGTATTCCCTGTTTCAGAGCAAAGGAGACATCCATAAAATTTCCACTTGCACCTGAGTCGATCATAGCAGAGCTAGACACCCAGGCTGAGTCAACCCAGAGTTTGATGGAAAGAAAACAGTGAGAATTGTTTTTTTTACAACTCAGCTGGGACACCGCTGAGGAAACTTGAAAGATGGCAGCATTTACACAGTCAACGTCCTCAGAGGTAACGGAGTTTAAGTCCGAGAAATCAAGATCTGTTGCTGCAGATCTCTCTGGAGCCTGAGGCTCGGACCTGACAGATCCCCTCTCGCAACACTCACAATGAATGAGTGCTGCAGTAGTCTTGCGAGAACGGCTGGGGCAGTTAATAATAAAGTGCCCTGACTTACCACAATAAAAACATAGATTCTCCTTAAAACGATGTTCCTTGCGTGCATCACTAACTCGTCGTAGTAAAGAGTCTACCTGCATGGGTTCAGGTTCAGGTTCCCGTGTAATCCTATTCAAAGGTTCCTTAGCTGGAGAGGAAGGTAGGAAAAGGTTAGTACGATTGCTTTCGAACCATCTCTCTTGCCTGCGTTCAGTTAAACGAGTATCAATACGGATGCAGTAGTTAATAAAGTCACCTAACGCAGTGGGAGGGTCGGCACGAGCAAGTTCATCCTTAATCAGTGGGGATAACCCCTTACGAAAAATAGATTTTTTGGCGGAATTGTCCCAGGTGGTATCAAGGGCCCATCTCCTGAAATCCAAGGCATATTCAGCTACCGAGTGCTTACCTTGGCGCAAAGCTAACATGGCTGCTTCAGCTGTTGCACCTCGATTGGGGTCATCAAACACCTGCCCCATGGCTGAAATAAAATCATCAAGGTGATTCAAACAATTATCCTCAGTCTCAATCAGAGGGTTTGCCCACATCAAAGCCTTGTTGGTAAGCAACATAATTATAGTAAGCACCTTAGATCGTTCAGTAGGAAATTGTGAAGCATGTGCAGAAAAAAAAAGATTGCATTGATTAACAAATCCCCTGAATTTTTCACGTTCACCACCAAAACGAAAAGGGGGCAACTTGGGAATCCCAGAACTCGGGGCCACGGCAGGAGCCTGGACTTGCCCTCCAGAACCTCAATCCTGGCTCGCAAATCCTGGGTAGTCTGTCCAACCACTTGCAAATTGTGATTATTTAGGTCCTGAAGATTTGTAAAACGGGTCTTTATATTCTGCAAATCTGCAAGGATATTATCAGTCACTCCACAAAGTTCCTTTATGCGGGCCTCCATTTTCCAGATCTTTTAAGACAGGAGTACTGGAAGAAGAGGAGAAAAAAAAAACAATAGTGTTCACCTGTGGCAACACTGAAGAAAGAAAAAACTTTAAGGGAACTGCTCACCTGGAATGGTTGTGAGAAGTCACAACCACTATCATCACAGAAAGCTTTCAACCAGACATCTGATATCCAGAGTTTCAGCAGACAAAAAGAGAAGAGAAAAAAAAAAAAAACAATAGTGTTTACCTGTGATAACACTGCAGAAAAAAAAACTTAAGGGAATTGCTCACCTGGAATGGTTGTGAGAAGTCACAACCACTGTCATCACAGAAAGTACAACCGGACATCCGATATCCACAGTACAGCAGACAAGCCTTTCCAGACCCAGCAGACACTAACGTTTGGCTTCAGAATCTTGTAATGTATGTGGTACAGTTCATATAGCGTCTTGTGCTTGGGTGCGATGAAAATACTTGAGACACAGGTTGATAAAGAAAGTCTTGTATTGCTTCATACAAATTGGCAAAAATAAACACACAGGTTGCAAACACAGAAGCAGGAGACACAGCAGGCCAGAGTAATCTAAGCTCAGCAATAACTCTCCAATACAGATTCAGATCTTCTTCTCTGTTACCGCAAGTCCATGCAAACGTGAGGCTCTCAAGAGCAGAGTTCAGAGTCCACAAGTGCTTCAGAGTTCCTCAGTAGGAATGGCTGGAGTACAAGGTCCAAGGCTTCAGGAGTCAGAACACAGGTTCACTGCAGGCTAGATTCTGAAGCACTGATTGCTCAGCTGTGGCTGTTTAAGAAGCAAACGGAGAGAATCAGGGCGGGAACATGCAAGCTGGAAAACTCCATTTTGACTGAGGGCAAGATAGCTGCAGCAAAACAGAAAGCAAAATGGCCGACGAACAAACTGAGTTTCAGAAACAGATACACAGAACCTTACACCTCAACAGGATCAAACAGGCCACATTTTTTATCCAGAGGTCGCAGGGGAGGCCAACACACTACAAACGTACAAGAAGATCGCGGAGAAAAAATGACTACTCGTTCACAGGTAGGCTACCGAATCAGGTAGTTAACATCTCCAGTTACTCCCTTACACCAACGGAACTCTCCGTCCTCCAAAAAGGACTATCGTTCTGTCCAACCCCGTGTTGGAACTCTTTTCAGTTGGAACAAGATCTACAACGATTCTATAGAAATTTAAGATTGAAAACACATTTCTCTAAGTCACCATTGATTGATACATCTGTTCACCCTCCTCTTGAATTATCTATTCTAAACCTGGGTCTCCGCAATCCGAGTACATTTTCTCCACCACATGTGTACCACCCTGTGGAAACCTTTATCTCTCTAGTAGACCGTGAGGTAAAGTCACTATCTCACCAACAGAGGTTGGGCTTCTTTCCTACTCACTCGAATCTCTCCCTCGATGAGAAACAAGCTATAACTTCCTTACGCTCAAACTCTGACATTGTCATTAAGCCAGCGGATAAGGGTGCGCCATCGTGGTGATGGACCAAACCCAATATCGCCTTGAGATTGACAGACAACTCACAGACACAGATACCTACATGGTGGTCTCCAGGGATCCCACCCCCATGATTAAAAGGAAAATACATGACCTTGTTCAATCCTCTTTGGACAATCACATTATTGATACAAAAACGGCTACTTTTCTAATAAACGATTACCCAATTACCCCGGTTTTTTACACCTTACCCAAATTCCACAAAGATCTCAGCAATCCTCCTGGTAGGCCGATCGTAGCCTCCACCGAGTCCATTCTAGCCCCACTTTCCATTTATCTAGAAAAGATTCTCACACCCCTGATTAAGGGTACAAGGTCATTTCTCCTCGACACAGGACATTTCCTTAACATTATTCGGCAACTGGATACTGTACCAGCCACTAGTCTTCTAGTTACACTAGATGTGTGTAGCCTGTACACATCTATAATTCATGACAAGGGAATCAGGGCCACTAAACTACTTTTGGATAAGTCTAACTTATCACCTAACTCCATCCAATTTTGTCTAGACCTCCTAAAATTGGTGCTACATGAGAATTTCTTTCTGTTTGGTGATACCTTCTATGTGCAGAAGCGGGGGACCGCAATGGGGTCCAATGTAGCTCCGGCTTACGCTAACGCCTATATGGATTTATTTGAGTCTGAACATGTATATAAAAACACACTTTTTTTACAACACGTGTTACTTTACCATCGATACATCGATGATATTTTTCTCATCTGGACTGGTACCTCGGATACTCTACTATGTTTTTTTCATTATCTCAATTCGATCTTCCCCGAACTACAATTCACTATTCACTATGATGACTCACGTATCCCATTTCTTGACACGGTGGTACTTAAGGATCAAGAAGGAAACTTGACAACTGTTCTTTTTACTAAACCAACGGACTGTAATAGTCTATTACACTATACGAGTTGTCATTCGAAGTCCACAAAGAATAGTTTACCACGTTCTCAGTTTAAACGGGTCACACGCATAGTGACCAATCCCGTAACACGCGATACCAGACTCCAAACCATGGCAGATAGATTCAAGGAACGACAATATCCGGAAAAACTTCTAGATAGAGAGATGACATTGGCAAGGTCTCCTTTATCCCCTCCCCCTCCACGACAACCTCTAGAAAGAATACCATTTGTCCATACGCACCATCCCTTCATGCCTAGGATCTACGCTACAATTAAAAAACATTGGTCCCTCCTGTCCCAATCATATACTGATATTACATCTTTCCAAAATCCAGTATTGGTCAGTACCAGAAGGCCTACCAACATCAAGGACAAGTTAGTGAGGGCAGACATTGGCAGTTCTCACCCTATTTCAACACAGAAATTACTACGTACCCGGCGCAAAGGCACATTTCCGTGTCTTGGTTGCGCGGCCTGTTCCAATGTGATCAAGTCTGATAGCGTGTTACACCCACGAACAGGAAAATTTACCTATTAATGGCTATTTTACTTGCGACTCAAACTTTGTCGTCTACGTTATCAAATGCCCTTGTGGCCTCCTCTATGTTGGGGAGACCACACAGCACATTAGAGATAGAATAGCCGGACATAAATCTACAATACGCTGTGGAAAAACATGGCTACCATTGCCAGATCACTTTGCTACTTTGAAACATACGGTCGCACAACTTAAATTTCAAGTTTTAGAGCACGTTCCACGCCCACGCCGGGGTGGGAATCATATAAAAATACTCAAAAGCAGAGAGACCTTTTGGATTTACACCCTGGACACGTTATCACCACGAGGCTTAAATCGGGAAATTGATTGGTCTGTTTAATTACATGTGCGATATATATTACTCCACGTTTTGATTAATGATGTTTCCTATTTTTCTTAGACTCGCTGACTTTAGTCAACACTGGTGAGTTCTCACTCTTAACAATATACAACGAGTATAATTCTCTTCAATGAATTTATACATGGCATTTCCAATGATAGAGCTCTGTATCCCTTCTCTCGTTTATTTCTTCTTCCCCCCTTCCCCTCTTTTCCCATCCCCCTACACAGTAATTTTGGCCTCCAATATTATTTTCATTTTTTTATATTTTTCCCTAGTTATCTGCATAATTTCCTTGTTTTTACTATTCCTCCTTTAATTTCAACCACTTCATTTACTCCCATTATATTACTTTATCTCTTTTCCCTTTTGTTTAGCAACCTTTCCCACTCCGCCTTCATCCTCTAGGCATTCTTTTTCTTTATATGCGTTTATTTTTCTTACTGATCCCTCTATTTACATCTCCTTCCCTCCAGTTACATCCGTTTCCCTGTCTCCATACTGCTCATGCGCATTACACATTACTAGAGCTCACTGCGCAATCGCAGTATCATTTCCATTATCGGCTATGGCACGTCCGGTCCGGATGACGCACATCCGGTCCGGCGGTAGCTGCCGGCTCTTATACCCAGCTTATTCATTCCTGCAACACGCCACAACCCAGCAAGACGCGGGAGCGTCGCTGTTATACATCTTCCTAAGGTAATTGCTTATTTTTTGCAGGTCACTTTCTGATACTATTATGCCGGCTTTACCCCCACCACCAGCGCTGCATTATCGCCTTTTTAGCCAGAGAATACCTTATATATTGGCATGATTCTACATTAGAGATTGCGCCCACTATATTGAATTTGTTCATACCTAAAGCATTGATATGTTATTACAGACAGCTTTGTTGTTTCTACATGTTGTTTCTACATTTATTCCAAACAGATTCCGCATTTATCTGCCTGAAAATCCCTAATTCTCATTTATTAACCCACAACCATTCAGGTACTTTTATATACAGACTTCATGTTTCCCAACTCTATCTGCATCTCTATAGGACATTTCTAACTTCCTATTCCTCTCATATTTCTATACCCCAGGTCGTACTTCTGGGGAGACACCCCATTCTGATTTTGGCTCTATGTCATTTCAATTACGACAGGTATTTTACCACCATACATACCTCTCACCAGTGTTGAACTCTTACAGCGTTCTTTCTAATCTAACCCTTGTTTCCTATTGAATTATCCTCTCTTTGGTTTAGAAATTCATTACTTTTCTAAATACTTCTTCTGAAGCAATTTTCAGGTAAAATCATCCTCAATTGTTATCTATTTCTTGATAATCTCCCTTTCAATATACATAGCTTGGGTAAGTTCCTATCACCACTCTATTCTACACCTTCCTTACTTTCGGCATACGGTTGGTGCTTGTTTGTCTTCATGGTGTGTGCACTTTCTATGGCACGAATTGGTAATTTTTTTTATGTTTTGTGTATTTACTTGTTATTTCTATGTACCGACTATTTTATTTCAACCATATTGTATTATTCATTCTTGTTATTTCTTCCTTTTTACATAGCGGCTTTTGAAAAAGACTCGGGAGAGTCAAAACGTCAAATGATGTTTATGTCACTTTGATTATTGTGCTCCTCACTTTGTTGGTTGTATAAATAAAACTTACACTATTTTGCATGGAATTCCCATTTGAGAGTGCAGTGCTGTATACATTTCCATATTTGGCTTATGACACATTGGTAGAAATATATTATCTGTGCATAATTCTTTACCTTAGTTCGTTCGATATCATGAACACAAAAATTGATAATATATGTAGGATTATATTTGTTACTTTGTTATGAAAATCTGCTTATGATAATATATGTAGGATTATATTTGTTACTTTGTTATGAAAATCTGCTTATCATTGCCCATACAATAATGGCTGTTCTTCTTTCTGGTATAAAGACCCATTAACCCACGCCCCCTGAAGAAGCAACTTACCAGCGAAATGTGCGTTGGGAATAGCGGATACGGCGTTTTCTTTTGTCAGCCATGGGTAATTTCTAATCTAGATCTTTATGCTACTTATACTACCATCACCCGATTCACTTACCTGATTGCTGGACACATGCATGAATTCTTGGGCACACAGCCCACTGCCAAACACTGAACTGTCTATGTGTTATCGTGCCGGATAGGTGTGGAGCCCTGTTACACTGAGGCCACAGTGCAGGGATTTATTCGGAGATCCATCTTTCTTTGAAAAAGATATTTCATCATTACAAATGTATGAGGAATTTGGAGATCCATCTCCACTGATCTATACTGTTCAGGATACACATTGTGGATGCTGCATCTAGTCCAGCCATTTATTTGATCTTCATCTGGGATGGGTATATTTGAGAGATTAACAACATATACATTTTTAATACCCTATGTGCTTTTCAAATAGTGCTGCGGACCGCTCCATATCTGAGTTATTTGTCACTACTCTGCCCTCTTTCTCACTTTTTGCCCACTTTTCCATGTATTTTTAATGTGTGTGTATTGTTCAAATAAATTTTTTTTGGTTTTTAATCTTATAGCATTGACTCAAAGTTCTCTTTATGTGCCTTTCAAATTATGGTCTAAACAGTTCATCAATAACATCAGACCATAGCAGGTTTTCCCACATGTTTTTGGAAGACTTGATGTATGTTTTGGCAAAAAGTAGCTGGGCTTGGATGTTTTTCTTTTTAAGAAAAGGCTTCTGTTTTGCCTTCCTACCCCAGAGTCAAACCATATGAAGGATATGGGAGATTTTTGTCATTTAGATCTAGGATGTGTTATTTGAGTGTTCCCTTTATTTTTTGAGCAGTGTATATATATATATATATATATATATATATATATATATGAATGTGATACACAACGCATGTGCATAGATTATGTATTTGTATGCAATGCAAGTTTTTATATACTATAGTGGATAAATCGATGTGAATACTTTTCCATCCAATTATGACAAGAGCATTCTTAAGGTGATACCTTTATTGGCTAACCAGAAAATTATATGTTCGCAAGCTTTCAGAGCGCAGAGGCTCCTTCTTCAGGCAAGATTACATTTGGAATAATAAGAAAGACACATTAGATGCTTACTATAGTAGGAAATTTGTTCAAGACCTGGGAGGTGTGATGCCTTCAAAAGATAAGCAAAGGAAATCAAATTAGCATTTTCTTACAAATGGAGAGCTAGTGGGCATGTGTTATTAGCTATCTGGAGTCCTTCTGGTGAAGGTGTGAACTGTGTCTATGTAATGAGTCATAAAACCGGGTGTTAAGTTGAGTCCTAGTGTCAAAGTATTGAACATCCTAATAAGTTTGAATTCCCATATTTTTCTCTCCCTGTCATCCTTAAAATGACCTTTTAGTATTAAGACTTTTAAGTCTGTCATACAATGTCCAGTTCCAGAGAAATGTTTTCCCACAGGCGTGTCCATTTCATTCCTGATCGTATGTCTGTGTAGATTCATCCTTGTTTGTAGTTTTTGCATGGTTTCCCCAATATAGATAGCTCCAGGGCACCTTGTACATTGTATCATGTACACCACATTGGAGGATGTACATGAAAAGGAACCCATGACCTTAACTTCAACAAATACCACCCAACCATCAAGCTCACCCTCAACTTTTCAAAGTCTCAAATACATTTTCTGGACTTGACCATATACATCAAGGACAACGCCATACAAACATCAATTTACCATAAGCCCACAGGACGTCCAGCATACCTTAGATGGAAACAGCTTTCATCCAGGACACACAAAAAAATCCATCATCTACAGTCAAGCTCTGAGATATATTCGGATCTGTTCAGACAGTAAAGACAGGGAACTACAGCTGCTATCTCTGAGGAATACATTCCTACAACAAGGATACCATCCACTGGTAATAGATGAACAGATCCACAGGGCTACAAGAATCCCAAGAAGCAACCTCCTGGATTACAAACTGAGAGAGGACAACAACAGGGTACCTCTTGTGGTCACATACAACCCCCACATGAGCATCCTAAGGAAAATTGGTGCTGATCTCCAACCCATATTCCACAGGGACACAAAATTGAAAGACATATTCCCAGAACTACCACTCCTCTCCTACAAACAGCCCCCTAACTTAAGGAATCTCCTTGTCAGAAGTGTCCTTTCGTCACCATCAGTGACTGGCACATTCCCATGTAACAACAAAAAATGCAAAACTTGTACCCACATATTACCAACAAATACAGTCCGTGTACCAAACACAAATCAGGACTATAAGGTCATGGGTTCCTTTTCATGTACATCCTCCAATGTAGTGTACATGATACAATGTACAAGGTGCCCTGGCGCTATCTATATTGGGGAAACCATGCAAAAACTACAAACAAGGATGAATCTACACAGACATACGATCAGGAATGAAATGGACACGCCTGTGGGAAAATATTTCTCTGGAACTGGACATTGTATGACAGACTTAAAAGTCTTAATACTAAAAGGTCATTTTAAGGATGACAGGGAGAGAAAAATATGGGAATTCAAACTTATTAGGATGTTCAATACTTTGACACTAGAGGTACTGCCACACTAAACAATCCCGCTAGCGATCACGATAACGACGCATACTAATGCGATCGCTAGCGGGATTGTTTCTATATCGCTAAGTGCGGCCACATTTAGCGATATAGTTAACGACGCTATCGCCGTTAGCGATCTTCTTAACGACTTTAGCGGTACAAAAGTACCGCTAAATCGCTAAGAAAAGGTGCCACACTAGCGATATATACTTACCCAGCGGGAGCGCCGACGAGAAAATAGGGTCCGGAACGATTTCAGCGACGAGCGAGATCACAGCAGGAAGCTCGTCGCTGGCAGCTGCCGCACTGAACAACATCGCTAACGGGATCGCTAAATAGTGACGTTTTTTAGCGATCCCGTTAGCGATATTGTTCAGTGTGGCATACCCTTAGGACTCAACTTAACACCCGGTTTTATGACTCATTACATAGACACAGTTCACACCTTCACCAGAAGGACTCCAGATAGCTAATAACACATCCCCACTAGCTCTCCATTTGTAAGAAAATGCTAATTTGATTTCCTTTGCTTATCTTTTGAAGGCATCACACCTCCCAGGTCTTGAACAAATTTCCTACTATAGTAAGCATCTAATGTGTCTTTCTTATTATTCCAAATGTAATCTTGCCTGAAGAAGGAGCCTCTGCGCTCTGAAAGCTTGCGAACATATAATTTTCTGGTTAGCCAATAAAGGTATCACCTTAAGAATGCTCTTGTCATAATTGGATGGAAAAGTATTCACATCGATTTTTCTGGCTAACACGGTACCACAATATAATTTATTATTGTACATAGTGGATAAATAGCATATACAGTTTGGGAGCGAGGAGAGGTGAATCAATTAAAACATTGTGGGGGCCATTATAGTGTTTGGAGTGTTGTGGGGGTGCATTATCCTTTATGGAAGGCAATGTGGGGCCCATTATACTGTATGGAGGACTATATGGAGCCCATTATGCTATATAGATGACTATGTGGGTCCCATTACACTGTATGGAAAACCATTGAATAATATTAGGGGCCCATTTTCTTTCATGGAAGACATTGTGTGGCCCATAATATTCTATGGAGGACTATGTGGGGCTTATTATACTGTATAGAAGGCACTGTGAGCCCCATTATACTATATGAAGGGCTTTGTGGGGCCCATTATACTATATGAATGGCTATGTGAGTGCCATTATACTATATGGAGGAATATGTGGAGGGGACTATATTGTTTGGAGTGCTGTGTGGAGGCCATTGTACTGTTTGCAGGTCTATGTGGGGCCAGTATACTGTTTGTGGGTCTATGTGGGGGCCATTCTACTGTTTGGATGGCTATGTGAGGGCTATTGTACTGTATGCGAGCAATTTTACAGCTGAATGTTTGTGTGTAGTCCACCTTACTGTGTGGAGGGCTGTGTGGTGGCTATTATACTGTTTGGAAGGCTAATGGTGGCCATTATACAGTGTGGTGAGTTTTGTTGGGGCACTCATACTGTGTGGAGGGGCAGGGGGGGCCATTATACTGTATGGAGGCCCATTAGACTGTAAGGAGGGCTGTGTGGGGATCAGAGTTGGGGCATCATATTGTGTTGGGGTCACCATGGTTTCTCAAGGGTTGAGGGAGGGAAACAGTAGGGTCATCATGCTGTGCATGTGGAAGGTACTGTGGATACATTCACTGTGGAGGTATCACACTGTATTTGGGGGCTCTTTTGTTGGCATCATACTTTATGAGGGGCAATGAAAGGGGAATCTAGGGGCTTCGTGAGATATGCTTTTCTCTGGCCCCACAGAATTTTCTTTTTGAGGTGGGGGTACAAATTCGATTTTCTGCCATGATTTGTATATATACGCCCCCCGCTTGGACAACTAACATCACATCTTCTGTGGATATAGACTTGTGCAAATCCTTATTTATCTTGATATCTGCTGAAGGTAGAATCATGCTGTAAATTTTCAAGTTTTTAATATTCCTTAAGGCAGGCCAGGTTTGGACGGGTGCTTGCAAAACCATCCGTTTTTCATGCAGAAAAAAAAACAATTTTACAACCTTCTTTTCTCCTATATGAAATCCTTATGTCCATTTTGTACATCCAAATGACATTCGTTTTTTTCACATTAAATTTATTAAATAATAAAAGGCACAATTAAGTTCTATATTTTAAAAATTGTAATGGATCTGTAAAAACTGCATGACAAACAGATGGCAAACTGTATGTAACCAAAATTTTGTACATCCGTCAATATACAGTGAGCGAGTCTGATCCAGCATGCTGCAATTTTTCACGTGTAAAAACGTTAATGTGCACGTCCACATTGACATCCATTGGTTATTGTGCTGTCTGTACGCTATCACCTATGCACATGGACAGAAAACAGACAGTTAATATGCTCGTCTTAATTCACAGTAAATTTATAAACTATTTTGAAATTCACTGATGTGGGGACCCAGAAGTACACAAGTTATTCTGACAGAAACCACTTAACTGATTTTTTCCCATTAAATATCCTTTTTTCATGCATGTCTATTATATTGGATGGCCACAAAGAATCCTTAATCCTGTTAAATGTTAAAAATGTCTATGCAGATTTATTGCATCATGTACTGCATATGCAATTTGTGTTATGCATAATATATAAAGAAGTTAGAAAATCCTCTATTTTTCATTGGACAAGCAGTGCTTCCCACTTTATGAGTATAAATGGTGCCCTCTCAAGTCTGTTTACACCATGTTGGAATTGAGTTACTTTTTAAAAGGAAACAATTGCAGCAGGTTGAAATTCTTTGAATTCCATCCACAAGGTGTGAAACACTGCCCCCTTGTGTCTGAAAACCAAGTGTACTGTGAAAAATTCCCGCTGTTAGGGATTGATGACATGGAGAAAGTATGGCAATGCATGGAGCCTGTATAACTCCTTTAGGCCGGTGTCACACTTGCGAGTGTGATGCAAGTTTCTCGCACCACACTCACAAGTGTGACACCGGCCTTAAGCTGCATTCCCACATCCATGTGTGTGTTACCATCTGAAATAAACTGAACAATTTTTTCCTCAGGTGTCATCCTAGTTACATCCATTTTTTTTGTCATCTATTTTGAAATACAAAGTCTGTCTTCCGCGTTTCATCCATTTTATACCCATTGACTTTAAAGGCCACATCTGATCTACAAAATGGATGCGAATCGGACATGTTACAAGTCTCATGGTACAGGGATTATGTTTTATTCAAAACTGATAAATCTGTGAAACTCTATAGGTCAGTGTGTGCGTTGTCAAAGAAAACCGAACAAAGCACAGATGTGTCAGACGGATGTGTGAATTTGGCTGGTTTGAACAATACCTCCTTTGTGCACTGCCTTCCAATGCCTTCTTTTACACAGAAATATTTCTTCTAGAAGTAATGCTTTTAGGGGAAAATATATCCATCCTGGAAACTTAGATGACAAAGAAACAAGACAGAAGAAGAATCAACGCCTTTGAAATGTGGTGCTGGATGGATAAGTTTAGCGTGCACTTGGTCAAGGTTGTAGTTGCCAATGGAACAGAGTGTCTACCCCTGAACACACCATCCCCACTGTCAAACATGGTGGTGGCAGCATCATGGTTTGGGCCTGCTTTTCTTCAGAAGGGACAGGGAAGATGGTTAAAATTGATGGTAAGATGGATGGAGCCAAATATAGGACCATTCTTGAAGAAAACCTGTTGGAGTCTGCAAAAGACCTGAGACTGGGATGGAGATTTGTCTTCCAACAAGACAATGATCCCAAACATGAAGCAAAATCTACAGGGGGCAGAATAATATTGCACGCCCACTTTTCAGTTTTTGTATTTCCACAAAAATTTAAAATAACCAATACATTTCGTTCAACTTCACAATTGTGTCCCACTTGTTGATTCTTCACCAAAAATTTACATTTGGTATCTTTATGTTTGAAGCATGATATGTGGGAAAAGGTTGAAAAGTTCCAGGGAGCCGAATACTTTCGCAAGGCACTGTATTTCTTTATTAAGGTGGGCTCCACAGGCTTGGGCTTTCTCTCTCTCTCCCTCCGCTCTGGAATGTATGTCTGTGGATCTGTTTCTTGAGGCTCTTGGACATATTTATGATGAGCCTGATAGCGTGCATCTGGCTGAGGATATGGTGATGAGTGTGACACAGGGGAAGCACTCAGTGGAGTGGTTTTGTTCCAAGTTCAGATGCTGGGCGGCTGAGGTATCCTGGAATGATGGGGTGATGCAGCATGAAACCCCTTTATACTCAAGCTCAGGGGATACCGCTTCACCTACAGAACCCATGGAGGTGGGAGCCATCTCGGTCAAAGAGAGAGAGAGGAGACGTCGCGGAGATAACCACCTGTGCTTTTACTGCGGAGCCTCGGGACACTGGAAAAAGGACTGTCCTTCTTGTCCCTCCTCATCTAAGATGTCAGGAAACTCCTAAGTCTGGGTATCGATCGAGGAGGTTGCCCAGACTCCCAGGTACAATTTTCCTTATTTGCTAAAATCCTTCTCCAGGTGGAGTTGGAGGTTGTTGGTGGTCCTGTTTTGACTACCGCTTTTGTTCACTATGGATCCACCATCAATGTAACTGACTCTCGTGTTGTGACACTTTATTAGATAGGGACAGTTAGGCTTGAATCCCCCATCAAGGTGGTGGCTATTGACTCCTCTCCTCTCACCCGAGAGGGAATCTGTTTTGTGTCTGAGGTTTTTTCACTAAGAGTGGGTCCTGCTCATGTGGAAAACATAAGCTGTTTTGTCTTGAATAATGTGCCTGCGGGTCTGGATCTAGGAATGCCTTGGCTTCAACGCAATAACCCCGTTATTGGGTATCTGGGGAAATTGTCCAATGGGGGTCTAATTGTACTAGTCGATGTTGCAATTCTGTGCCATTGTCCACCCCTTTAAAATCTGTGTTGTCTGTTGGTCTGGAGGGTATTCCGGAGTACCTAAAAGACTTTGAAGACATGTTCTCCGAAAGCGAGGCAAAGGCCCTGCCACCACATAGATCTTTCGATTGTGCCATTGACTTAGTTCCTGGGGCTAAACTTCCCAAGGCTCGTTTGTTTAATCTGTCCGGGCCCGAGTGCCAAGCCATGAAGGAGTATATTGCGGAGAGTATCCGCAAAGGACATAATTGCCCTTTTGTCTCGCCTGTAGCCACTGTTTTTTTTCGTTAAGAAAAAAGATGGTGGTTTGCGGCCGTGCCTCGACTTTCGGGAACTCAACAAGATTACCGTGAGAAACACGTATCCACTCCCCACTCTCGGGGGCCAAATAGTTTTCCAAGCTTGAATTACGGGGGGGCCTATAACCTTATAAGGGTTCGTGAAGGGGATGAGTGGAAAATAGCATTTCTCACGTCTGAAGGATTGTTTGAGAACCTAGTCATGCCCTTCGGTCGGACTAACGCTCCTGCTGTCTTTCAAAATTTTATAAATATCATTTTTACTGATCTGATTGGGCGCTTTGTGGTCATTCATCTTGACGACATTTTAGTGTACTCACCTGATATTTAATCTCACTTGCACCATCTGCAAAATGTTCTTCTTAGACTTTTGAGAAAACCATTTGTATGCTAAGTTGGAGAAGTGTTCATTCTTTGTACAGGAACTGTCTTTTTTGGGTTTGATTATTTCTTGTGAGGGATTTTGCATGGATCCGAAAAAAGTCCAGGCTATTACTGATAGGGTTCAACCTCGTGATTTAAAGGATTTACAATGCTTTCTGGGCTTTGCAAACTACTATCGAAAGTTTATTAAGGGTTTTTCGCAGGTGGTTAAGCCCCTGACTGATCTCTCTCAAGGGGGCTGATGTGAAGAATTGGTCAACTTCTGCGAAAAATTATTAAGTGTTTTATTTCCGCCCCAGTGTTGGTCCAGCCAGACCCGTCTAGACCTTTTATCGTGGAGGTCGACGCTTCTGAGGTGGGAGTGGGGGCAGTGTTGTCCCAGGGTCCTGCTACTCTTACCAACCTCAAAACTTGTGCCTTCTTTTCCACAAAGCTCTCTTCTGCTGAGTGAAAGTACAGTGTGGGTAATAGAGAGCTTCTGGCGGTCAAGTTGACCTTTGAAGAATGGAGGCATTTTTTGGAGGGGGCTGTTCATCTGGTCACCGTGATCACCAATCACAAAAATTTAGCTTATATCGAGTCTGCCAAAAGATTGACCCCAGACAGGCCCGATGGTCACTTTTTTTTTCCCTATTACAATTTTCCATCACCTTCCATCCAGGGTCTAAGGATGTTAAGGCAGATGCATTGTCCCAAAGCTCTGATCCGGTGTCTCCTCCTGAACCTCCATCCTCCATTCTTCAGCTCGGGGTGGTGGTGGCCGAAACCTCGTCTGATTTGGAAAGAGAAATTTTTGAGGCCTAGGCTCTGGCTCCCAATAACAAACCTGTGGGGAAATTGTTTGTACCAGAACAATTCCGTCTTAGACTCCTGCGGGAGTTTCATGAGTCTGTATTGAGTGCTCATCCTGGGATATCAGCCACCCGGGAGGCAGTTGCTAGTGTTTTCTGGTGGCCCTCTTGATTGCAGATGTTAAAAGGTTTGTGTCTGCATGTGGGGTTTGTGCCCGTTCTAAAAATTCTCATTGCTGGCCATCCGGGGACTTGGTGCCTTTACCAATTCCGGATAGACCATGGACACATTTGTCCATGGATTTTATCACTAATCTCCCTCCATCCAGGGGTAACTCCATTGCGTGGGTGGTGGTGGATAGATTTTCCAAACAGGCTCATTTTGTACCTCTGCCTGCTTTACCATCTGCTGAAACCTTGGTCGGGTTGTTTGTGCGGCATGTGGTCTGTCTGTGTGCCTATGAATGTGTTGTCTGACAGAGGTGTGCAGTTTGTGGCCAAGTTTTGGAGGTCTTTTTGTAAGAAGTTGGGAATCACTCTGTCTTTTTCCTCTGCCTATCATCCGGAGTCTAATGGGCAAACCGAACGCACTAACCAGTCCTTGGAGCAAGTTCGGAGATGTTTGGCATCTTCCAGACAGGATGACTGATGTGATGCGTTACCCGTGGCAGAGTTTGCTTTTAACGGTCGTGTGAGTCAGTCCACAGGAATGTCTCCCTTCCTGGTCAACTATGGGTTTAACCCGCATTTTGGGGGTTTTCTTGCATTGACTCAGGTTGTCCGGGGGCGGAGGGTACGGTGCAATGCTTAAAGGCCCTGTGGGTGGAGGTTCAGTGAAACTTTACCAAGGCCCAGGGAAGGTATACATTTTTTGCAGACAAGAGGAAGTGGTCGGATCCTACGTTCCTAGTGGGTGAGAAGGTGTGGTTATCCACCCACAATATTAAGCTTAAGGTCCCCTCGGCCAAACTGGGTCCTAAGTTCATTGGCCCATATAAAATTATTGAGGTTGTCAACCCGGTGGCCTACAGGTTACAGCTTCCCGCCTCCTTCAAAATATCCAACGTTTTTCACAGGTCCCTTTTGAAACCATTGGGAGCAGTCGAGGAGGACTCCTCGTCCGTCACTTCACCTGTGTTGGTGGAAGGCCATTGGGAGTATGAGGTGGGGCGCATCATTGATTCTCGGTGGGCGCACCGGAATTTGCAGTATTTGGTGCACTGGAAGGGATATGGTCCGAAGGATTGGTCGTGGGTCTCAGCTGATTCAGTGCATGCCGATCGGTTGGTTCAGGCTTTTCATGCCAGGCATCCTGAGAAGCCTAAGGGTCCAGTGGCCCCCCATTAAGAGGGGGTGCTGTCATGGTTGTGGACAGGGTTCCTTCCCTGTTCTCTCGGGGTTAATTTGCATTGCCTCCTTTTGGTTTGGGGAGGGTTATATTTACCCGCCTTCATCTGGGGATCCTTGTCAGTGATACATCTGTCTTGGCTGTGTGTCTGACCCCTGGTGTGCTTGCATACTGTTTAGTCCGACTGCTTTTTTGTGTATGACTCAGTCTGTTTTCTCAGTCTGTGCTTTGCCTTGTGACTCTGTGCTTATTGTCTGTTTTTGGCTCTGACCTTCGGCTTGGTACTCTAACTTCCCACCTGTCTGCTCCGTTTGTACTGCACCGCTATCTTCAGCTTCCCGACCTTTTTTCTACGTCTTGAACACACTTGCGTCTCACTCTTTGGCACTTCATCGACCTCCCGGCTTGACTTCGGCACATTCAGACTACTCTCCGGCTTCGCCGGTCACCGACGCTACTCGGCATCTGGCTTCGCCTCCGTCCATTTCCCGGAAGTCACGTGTTTCAGGTCCTGCGTTCCGGCAGGTAAGCTCACCACAGCGCTCCTTACATACTCTCTGTCCTTCTGTAACACGTGCACAGACTCCTGCTGTAAGTCTGCAGCAGGGCTCTTCATAAGGATTATGGAGGCCTCTGTGCTCTTAGGGACCTTGAGTACTTGTGCCTTGCCACAATTTTGTCTCTGAGCTCCTTGGCCAGTTCCTTTGACCTCATGATTCTCATTTGGTCTGACATGCACTGTGAGCTGTGAGGTCTGATATAGACAGGTGTGTGTCTTTACAAATCAAGTCCTATCAGTTTAATTAAACAAAGCTGGACTCCAATGAAGGAGTAGAACCATCTCATGGAGGATCACAAGGAAATGGACAGCATGTGACTTTAATATGAGTGTCTGAGCAAAGGGTCTGAATACTTATGACCATGTGATATTTCAGCTTTTCTTTTTTAATAAATTTACAAAAATTTCTACATTTCTGTTTCTTTTCAGTCAAGATGGGGTGCAGAGTGTACATTAATGAGAAAAATTAACTTTTTTGCATTTACCAATTGGCTGCAATTAAACTAAGAGTGAAAAATTTAAAGGAGTCTGAATACTTTCCATACCCACTGTATAGTGTCTTGTAAAAGTTTGGTCAAAATTACTGTAATTGTAGACAGTTAAGCAAGTTGAAAATGAAATGATCTCTAAAAGGCTGAATGTGAGATGACACAGTTCCTATGTATTTAAGGCAAAATATATATTTTCATCTTTTACACTTTAGAAATTACAAAAAGGTAAATGAGATGATGCAAAAATTTGAACACCCTGCATTGTTAGTACCTAGTAGCATTCCCTTTTTGAAAGTACGAGCCAAGAGTCTTTCAATTCTTGTTTGAGGAATTTTTATCCATTCTTCCTTTGAAAATTCTTCCAGCTCTGTGAGATTCCTGGGTCTTCTTGCATACACTGCTATTTTGATGTCTAGTCACAGATTTTCCATGATGTTCAGATGTGGGGACTGTAAGGCCCATTAAAAAACCTTCAGCTTGCGCCTTTTGAGGTAGTCTAATCAAATGTGTATTTTGACTTGTGTTTAGGATCATTATCCATTTGTAGAAGCCATCCTCATTTCAACTTCAGCTTTTTTACAGATGGTGTTATGTTTGCATCAAGAATTTGTTGAAATTCATTGAATCCATGCTTCCGTCTACCCATGAAATGTTACCTGTGCCATTGGCTGCAACACAGCCCCAAAGCATAATAGATACACAGCCAAGCTTAAAGGGAACCTGTCACCACCAGGGCCTTTTTAAGTAAAAGAGCCACCTTCAGCAGCTCTAAGGCCGGGGTCACACTTGTGAGTGCAATGCGAGAAACTCGCCCGAGTCTCTCGCCTCAATACCCGGCACTGCCGCCAGCACTCAGACCGGAGCGTTCAGCTGCTTAGAAATACATTCAGCCGCACACTCCGGTCCCAGTGCCGGGTATTGATGCGAGAGACTCATGTGAGTTTCTCGCATTGCAGTTGCAAGTGTGACCCCGGCCTTAGGCTGCATTCTGTGAAGGTGTCTCTTAGGTTTCTGATCGCTAGGAACACTGAAATATACAGTTTTATAATATGTCCGACATACCGCTATTGTGTCAGGGAGGTATGTCTTCTCCTCCTGTGTCAACGGCCTCAGAGGTGTCAATCATCTCCTGTCTGTGCGCCGCCTCCTGTGTTCCTGTTACATGCCCGGCGCCTGCGCTCTACCAACATTTCACCTGATGTAAGTTCCACCCAGCGCACGGTGCATGCCCAAGAAATGTAGGCAGAGCGCAGGCGCCGGGCACGTAACTGGAACACAGGAGGCGGCGCACAGATGCAAGGGAGAGATGATTGACACCTCTGAGGCCGTTGACACAGGGGGAGAAGACATACCTCCCTGACACAATAGCGTTATGTCGGACAAATTATAAAACTGTCTATTTCAGCATTCCTAGCAACCAGAACCCTAAGAGACACCTTCACAGAATGCAGTCTTAGTGCTGCTGAAGGTAGCTCTTTTACTTAAAAAGGCCCTGGGGGGTGACAGGTTCCCTTTAATGGTTGGAGAATTTTCCTGAATTTCTGTGCCCTTTTTCCTCTACACGGACCTTTTGATCATTGTGGCCAAAGAGTTCTCTTTTAACCTCATAGGTCCGCAGGACTTGTTTCCAAAATACATCAGGCTTGTTTTGATGTTCTATTGCATACTTCTGACACTGAATTTATGGTGAGGATGCAGGAGAGGTTTTCTTCCGATGACTCTTCCATGAAGGCCATATTTGAGCAGGTATACTGCAACTCCAGACTCTGCTAAATCTTTTTGAAGGTCTTTTGCGGTCAAGCGGGGGTTCTGATTTGTGTGTCTAACAATCCTACGAGCAGCTGTCACTGAAATTTGGCTTGGTCTTCCAGACTTTATCTTGACCTCCACTGTTCCTGTTAACAGCTATTTCTTAATTACATTTTGAACTGAGGAATTGGAAACTTGAAAACTCTTTATCTTCTTATGGTCTTCTCCTGTTTTGTGGGTCTGCACCATTTTCATTTTCAGAGTGCTAGGCAGCGGCCTCGAAGAACCTATGACTGCTGATGTTTGACACAAAGACATAGCTGAACTGGAGCGGGTGCAGAGAAGAGCGACCAAGGTTATTAGAGAACTGGGGGGTCTACAATACCAAGACAGGTTATTACACTTGGGGTTATTTAGTTTGGAAAAACTAAGGCTTAGGGGTGATCTTATTACAATGTATAAATATATGAGGGGACAGTACAAAGACCTTTCT
This sequence comes from Oophaga sylvatica, assembly GCA_033576555.1. Lineage (NCBI taxonomy): Eukaryota > Metazoa > Chordata > Amphibia > Anura > Dendrobatidae > Oophaga > Oophaga sylvatica. The sequence continues at coordinate 461,716,722 of JARQOD010000002.1, read as the reverse complement.
AGTGATCTTTTTACTCTTAGACCTGTGACGGGGACAAGGGGGCATCCTCTACGTCTGGAGGAAAGAAGGTTTAGTCATAATCACAGATGCAGATTCTTTACTGTAAGAGCAGTGAGACTATGGAACTCTCTGCCGTCTAATGTTGTAATGAGTGATTCCCTACTAAAATTTAAGAAGGGACTGGATGCCTTTCTTGAAAAGTATAATATTACAGGCTATATTCACCAGTTTCCTAGATACTGCGTTGATCCAGGGAGGTAGTCTGATTGCCGTATGTGGAGTCGGGAAGGAATTTTTTTCCCCAATGTGAAGCTTACTGTTTGCCACTTGGGTTTTTTTTGCCTTCCTCTGGATCAACATGTTAGGGCAGGATAGGATAGGATATGGAAAAAAAAAAAAAAAAAAAGAAGAGAGGAGAGCATTCGTGCTGTGCTTAGAATGCTAATATATATATTGGACCTTAATATAACATAAATGGTATATAATCATAGAATAAAAACGAAAGAGGGATGTTATACAAAAATACAAATTTTATTATACCTAATAGTAACAAAATGATTCAAAAATGGACAAACACAGTGCAAATGGGAGGAACTGAAGAAATTATGTGCTAAAAGCTGGAAAAACAGCACATAGAGAAACTAAACGTCTCACAGCTAAGTCTAGATAACAGGGTAACATAGCAAGTCTAAATGAAAAAAATCAGTGGCCAATTGGTACACAGTAATGTAAGAAAAGATTGTTTTGAACCGATATCTAGATCAAATAGGAATGAATGTGTACTATAGTGCAAGATGCATACATTTAAATGGCCGTTGGTCTAGAGGAGATTATGGGCAAATGAATAGCCTACATGCTATGAATCCATTATGGGGGCACACACATGAATGATTTATCTAGGTAAATTACCTTGAGACATAGTGATGCCTTGGACTGTGCAGCTGGGAGAACGCACCGGAGCCTCGACGAGCGTTTCACCGCCAAGGGCTTCGTCAGGAAGGGACTGGATGCCTTTCTTGAAAAGTATAATATTACAGGTTATATACACTAGTTTCCTAGATACTGCGTTGATCCAGGGAGCTAGTCTGATTGCCGTATGTGGAGTCAGGAAGAATTTTTTTTTCCCAAATGTGAAGCTTACTGTTTGCCACTTGGGTTTTTTTTGCCTTCCTCTGGATCAACATGTTAGGGCAGGTTAGGATAGGATATTTATTATTATTATTATATATTTATATATATATTATATTATATATTTATATATATTATATATTTATATATGGGTTGAACTAGATGGACTTAAAGTCTCCTTCAACCTTAATAACTATGTTACTATGTTACAAGGTTAGAGGAGGCTGGGTTTTTATAAAGCTGGGAATTTGGCATTGTGTAGCCCTGGTACACAATACCAGGAGGATGAGTGGAGAGGTAACAGTTAAGGTCTCTTCATGACATCATGTACACTTCTGACACACCCAGCAGGGGTGTGGAAGGGAGTGATTTCTAGTATCACTCCCCTTCCACACCCCTGCTGGGTGTGTCAGAAGTGTACATGATGTCATGAAGAGACCTTAACTGTTACCTCTCCACTCATCCTCCTGGTATTGTGTACCAGGGCTACACATTCCCCCATGGTAAACGACAGCACTCCCGGGCTGTAAAATATAAAGAGACAATTTTGTTTATGCAATAAACATTAAACAGTTAACATTGGTTCGTCCCATCCGGGAGGTGAGGAAATCTTGAACGTTGCAAACATTATAGAAAAATACAAATATAAATAACATTTTCATATAAATAGACAATATGCTTGTGAAGGACCCGCACCAAACCTTCAACGTGGGTCCTGGGTGGGCTGCAGGACATCCAAATGCAGACCTCACTCAGTGCCACACCACACGGGTTTTGTTTTCAGAGGTAGTTGTACTGGTTTATGTAAAACCAAGATAGGGCACCGAAGCGCAACTATTTACAAGTAAGTTCTGGGTTGGCATAGTCCTCAACCTCCAAGTCCAATGTAAAACCAAAGACATATTATATCAAATCACATAATACTAAAGTGCATAAACTTTTTCTGGTTACTATTTACCATTTACCCAGCCGGGCATTCTACAGTTAGAAATATATATATTCACTATATAATTTGTGCAAAACTTTATAAAACATTTCAAACTTTTTTTTTTTTTTTACTTTTGGTAGACCCGATAGGGATCTTACCACTTTTTCCTCACTATCTATTCATTCTCTGCAAATACACTTTCCACCCCGGGGGCTGGAACAATGCAATGGGCCCTAGATCCCAGGACCAGCAAATCATGTGCTGCGATCAGGGTCTGAGTCGCCACAGTTCTGGTGCGAACCTCTAGGGGCGCAACGGGTACATTTTCTTCACGTGACACCGATTGCGTTTCAATCACAGTTAGCGATATGGACCGCGTCAGGGATTGCGATTGAGACTGGGTCGCATGTTGCGATGTAGAGGTGGCTTTAATTTGCGATGAAATCTGGGTCGCTTGTTGCGATGAATTTGCAGGGGGCGATGCTGGGGCACGGCCGGATACTGCTTGAGCTGGAGACGGGGACGCTGCGGTAATGGTGACGGTACCTGCGTCTGGGACGGGGTCACGGACGATGGTGACGTTAAGGGCATACCATCCCTTCATTCCCCAGTGCCGCGTATATGTGACGATATCTAATGGGTAATTTCCCTTTTGTGATTCTCTCTGATCTACGTGGTGTAGTTTCAGGTATATCAAGTTGCGATCTGTCTGCACTGCGTAACGGCAAACTATAGAACTGCCTTAATCTTTCTATGGATCTGGCAAGCGTACTGATGGCTGGGCGGTGTGAGTCAGCTTCACCAGGGGATCCCATAGTATGGGGCGCTGCTTCAGATGATCCATCTTGAGGTTCCACAGGTTGAGGTGTTGCTGGGATGGGTAACTCCTGAGCGGGCTCAACTGGCACCACAGGCACAACTGGAGGTAAAACTTCCTCTTGTGGCTGATAAAACTGCAACACTGGAATTATCACAGCATCTCCCAGTCGGGGCCAATCCGCAGGAAAATCTCCCAGATCGGTGTGTATGACCTCTTCCTTTCTTTCTCTTTGATTGAGGACAGGGTTCTTTTCACAACTCTTTAAGTGTTCTGGACACAACTTCAAATGATCTCTGGACACAGTGGTCGTTGTTCTTCCTCCGTCTTTACTGACGACACAGACTTTTCTATTGTCATATTTAGAATCTTGTATGACGTAGGGTTCTTGCTCCCACTGATTATCCAGTTTATGCATCTTCCTTTTTCTCTTTAATACTACCTCTCCAGGCATCAAAGGCTTGGCAGGAGCATTTCGGTTGTAAACATCTTCCTGTTTCTCCCGTGCCTTATTGAGACTTTCCTCCACACAGATTTGTACTCTTCTGTATTGCTCTTGCCGATTGACGTCCCAGTTTTCCACGGCGTCGTCCGCCTCCGGTTCTACCACTCCAAGTTCTAGATCCATTGGTAGTTTTCCGGGCCTTGCTCTCATAAGATAGGCGGGAGTGCAGTTAGTTGAGCTTACAGGTATATGATTATACAAATCAACCAAATCAGGCAGTAAATCCGGCCATCGATTCCTGTCTTCCAACGGTATGGATCTCAACAAGTCAAGGACAATATGGTTCATCTTTTCACAAAGACCGTTGGTTTGAGGGTGGTATGGTGTCGTTCTTATTTTCTTGCACCCGTACATGTGGCAGAATTCCTTGAATAAATCGGCTTCAAAAGCAGGTCCCTGATCGGTTAAGACTTGCTCCGGATACCCATGCGGTCTGCAGAAACTTGCTTGAAAGGTCTTCGCGGCCGTCACTGCGGTCTGGTCCTTCACTGGAACAACCACCAGAAATCTGGAGTAATGGTCCACCATAGTCAAGGCGTATGAGTATCCAGATCTACTTGGCGACAATTTGACGTGGTCCAGGGCCACAATCTCCAGGGGACGAGTCGTCCGGATAGGTTGCAGGGGTGCCTTCTGACTACCGTAGTCCTTTCTTCTGAGACCACAGGGTCCACAGTTCCGACACCACCTCTCGATGGAGCTGCGCATCCCTACCCAATAGAACCGGCATCTCAACAGGGTCTCCAGCTTTCTCCAGCCAAAGTGTCCTGCTTGATCGTGGTATGCTTCCAACACCATTGGGACGTCTGCCTTGGGGACCACGATTTGCCAGACCATCTCATGGGTTCTGGGGTTGACGTATCTCCTGCACAACTTCTCACGGTATAGGAACAACCTGCTTTTCTCGTTCCACAGGAGCTTGGCTGACATAGGTGCATCCTTTTCCAGAGAGGAGCCTTCCTGTTTTAACAACTCCTTGATGCGGCTGACCACTGGATCACTGTCCTGAGTCTCTTTCCAGCTGTGATGGGGTAAAGGATTTAATGTTGCACCATACTGCTTTCTGTGGACTCGATGCTCGTGGACTACCCCATTTCGATGGAACGCAGGTAGCTCAATTTCTTCCAGGTCGTCCGATTCTTCTTCCGTGTCAGAGTCATGCGGCATTCGGGACAACGCATCAGCATTAGCATTCTTTCGACCTGCCCGGTACTTGATAGTAAACTGGTAATTGGACAACCGGGCCATCCATCGCTGCTCCATGGCACCCAGCTTGGCGGTTTCCAGGTGCGTTAACGGGTTGTTGTCTGTGTACGCCGTGAACTTATTGGAGGCCAGATAGTGCTTAAATCTTTCAGTAATGGCCCAGACCAGCGCCAGAAACTCCAGCTTGAAGCTGCTATAATTTTCCGGATTCCTCTCCGTTGGCCTGAGTTTTCTGCTAGCATAAGCGATGACTTTTTCTTGGCCATTCTGCTTCTGACTGAGAACTGCTCCCAGCCCTTCATTACTGGCGTCGGTGTACAACAGGAACGGTTGGCTGTAATCAGGATAGGTTAAGATCTCATCACCTGTCAGGATCTCTTTCATCTTTTGGAATGCTTCAGCCTGTTCTTTACCCCAATTAAAGGGAGGGTTTCTGCTCTTTAAGGATTGTCCTACCAGGAGGTCCTGTAAAGGAGCTGCCTTCTTCGTGTAATCTTTCACGAATCTCCTGTAGTAACCCGTTAGTCCCAGGAACTGTCGCACTTCCTTAAGGTTCTTCGGCTCCGGCCACTTCTGGATGGCAGTGACTTTCTCTGGGTCCGGCGCTACTCCTTCCGAACTGACGATGTGCCCCAAGTATTGTACCTTCTGTTTGAGTAGATGGCATTTTGAGGGTTTTAATTTCATCCCGTACCTGGACAGGGACTCGAATACTTCTGCCAGGTGCTTCAGATGGTCCTCATATGTCTTGGAATACACGATAACGTCGTCTAGGTATAGCAGCACGGTTTCAAAATTGAGATGTCCCAGACAGTTTTCCATCACTCTCTGAAATGTTCCTGGGGCACTACTGAGCCCAAACGGCATTCTGTCGAACTCACAGAGCCCCATTGGGGTGGTGAAAGCCGTTTTCTCACGATCCTCCTCAGCCACAGCCACTTGCCAGTAACCACTAGTCAGATCAAGGGTAGAAAAGTAGTTAGCCGTTTTCAGAGCAGCTAATGATTCCTCTATACGTGGTAGCGGGTATGCATCCTTGTGTGTTATGCGGTTCACCTGCCTGTAATCCACACACATTCTCATACTACCATCTTTCTTTTTAACCAGAACTAGAGGGGCTGCCCAGGGGCTACAACTATCCCTTATCACCCCAGCTTTCTTCATATCCTTCAACATTTCTTTAGCTTTCTGATAATGAGCTGGAGGTATGGGCCTATACCGCTCTTTGATGGGAGGATGACTGCCTGTAGGGATGTGATGTTGTACTCCCTTAATTGTCCCAAAATCAAGTGGATTTTTGCTAAACACTTGGGCGTACTCTTGCACCACCCGTAATACCCCTTGCTTCTGGTGAGCGGGAGTGGTGTCCGTCCCAACATGGAGTTGCTGACACCATTCCGCCACCTGAGTTGCTGGGTCATTGTCCTCCTCTATTTGACAGGAGTCTAAGGACTCAGCCGGGAGAATAGAATTATTATCAACAGCATGAAGTTTAGCAATGGTTGCATAACGGGGTAAATTTACCTCATCATCTCCCCAATTGAGAAGCCGTACCGGTACTCTTCCATTCACCACCTCTACTACTCCTCTAGCAGTCATAAGTGTAGGTCTATGTTCTGAATGGTGGGGTTCTACTACAGCTTGGTAATTCTGTCCTCTCAGACCTATGGCTGCCCTGCACCAAATGATCATTTCACTCATTGGGGGTATCACAATAGGATCCGAGTCAGTGACCCGTACATTACCAATTTCGCCGTCGGTAAGCTTCGCTTGCTGCTGACACACCAGGGCCCGGATCTCTCTTTGGATTACTCCTTTCTGCCTTGGTCGGGCAATCTCAGCGAGCTGTTGGAGTAAGAACACAACTTCTCCCAAACAATTACCGATAATGTTAGTACCCAAAATGATATTTAAACCGTTCTCCTCATTTACAGTCTTTACTACCAGAAGCCCTTGGTCTTTCAACTCCTCTCTGCCCACCTTTACATCTACACATTTTGTTCCGAGTACTTCTACAGGAAGACCATTAGAAGCATACACAGTAAAGTCAAGGCTCGGAGGTTTAAGACTGTCCATTGACCAGTACTTGGTATATAGAGCATCAGGTATGAGGGTCACCTGGGACCCCGTGTCTAACAATGCTGGAACAGCAATACCATCTAGAATAATGGACAGGTAGGGTCGCCCGCCCACATACCTGCGGTTCCAGTCTAGGGGGCCTGACGGGTATTCTCCTGGGTGTTGGCCCTTGGACCCAGGTTCTGCCCGTTTAAAGGACACTGTGGAGACAGATGACCTTTCCGGTTGCAGCGATAAAAAGACGATCTCTCGACGAGAAGGGTGTTGATCAGAGGTTGCTCCTGGGGGTGGCGTTGTCCTCCTCCGGGGGGGCGACGTCTTCTTTCTTCTCCGGTGCATCCACGGAACGTCCTCTGGGCAGTCAGCTAACAAGATCTTCCCTTCCTCTTCTTTCCGCAGCTGTAGGGCACTCATCACAGCGGCCAGATTTTTAGTCAGCTGGCGCACCTCTGAGCGCAGACAGTCCAATTCACTAGGAGGTGTCACCTGCGTTTTGGTTTCTGCCACTAGCGGGGAACAGGGGGTTACTGCCGGTTCCAGAGTGACTTCACCCTGATGATGTTGGGTGGCCACCTCAGGTTTGCCCAGGGGCCGCAGCCCTTTTATTGCCATGTCCTTTAGGGCATCAAAGGTAGCATCAGGATGATCTAAGGACCACCAATTCACAGTTCTGCGTTCCTCTGGGGATCTCAATCCCTGTATAAATTGTTCTTTCAACATTTTATTCTCGTCGATAGCATTTAAATTGTTAATTTGCTTGAGGGCTCTCAGGGCTCCCTGTAGTCGGCAAGCATAGTCCCGGATGCTGTCACCTGGCTGTTGTGAACAGTGATAGAAGGCCATCCGGAGATCCGTTTCTGTGCGGTCTTCAAATATGGCATGTAGCTTAAGGAAGATCGCAGGTACCGACTTCTGATCAACGGTATCCAATGTCTCCACTTCCCTCTCAGCAGCGCCAGTTAGCTGCCCTATTAGCACAGCAGCTTTTTGTCTCTCAGGCATGGAGTACATTTCTAGGATGCTGCATAACTTCCGCTTGAAGCCTGCTAATGTGCCTGGCTCACCGCTGTATTGGGGAAGCCATTTCGCCCCAGGCATATATGGGAGCGTTAGTGGCATGATCGGGACTACCGGACTGGGTGCAGGGCCTGCGCCCCCATCTGGCGCTACAATACCAGACGGTGCGGGATTGGGGCCTCCGGCTGGGGCCGCACTGTCAGCCGGTTGTTGTGACATCTTAGCGCCCCCTTGGTTAAACGGAGCCTACCGGTTTCAGACGCTGCTACTTCACAGGCACCGCAGTGGGAACAGGACCTTCGTCGCAGGCGCTCTGATGTCAGAGCGTTCACTTCCTGTTGCAGGACCTGCCGCTGAGTCAGAGCCGGAGGCGTGTCCAAGACTCTGCGCGCTCTCTCAGGTACGCCCACCTTCTTCTCCAGCGCCTTAGGGCGCGAATCTGGCGGCAAATATGGCGGTATTTGGCGCCAAACAACAGCAACAGTCTTTTTCACCAAAACACTCCACAGGCACACAGGGCTCGCAATGCTGCAAGTTTCGTATCCTGTTCGTGACGCCAAATTTTTGTGTCGACCCGCCACCACAATTGTGGGTTACCAGGGCGATGGGGTACTCAGAGCCGAGCCCATGGAAGTCTATGGGGATTGTCACAGGTAGCTGTGGCTCGGTCTGTGGCCCTGGCGGTCTGGCGTATGTTGGGGATATATTTACAGGGATAGGTTTATATACAGTTCGTGACGCCACCTGTAGTCTTCTGGTAATTTATACCAGCGCTGCTGTAGATCTCTGAGGGGATGGTGATGCAGCTAGATGTCGGGTCCCCTACAGGTGGGACTGGTCCCTCAGATCGGGAGTTAGGTAGGGATTGTGCAGGCATGCAATAATAACTCAGTCTCACACGGTCAGCGTCTTTCCATACCTTTACTTGCAAGATGATAAGGCAGGTCCCAGGGAGGCTGATGGGGTTGATGGAGGATGAGCTTTGAGGCAACAGCTAAGCAAGTTAGGGGCCTCCTTTACTGTCCAATGAAGATGAGTACGACCAGCCTGAAGCGTAGTCCCCTCTATGATTCCAGCTTATCCAAAGCTGTGCTTCCCAGTCAGTTTAGTGTTAGGAGCCTTTCTATGAGGGAGCTGAATTCTTATTTTGTCCTGCAGAGACTCAAAGTCTTCACTTCCCCTGACCCCAGTTACGTACTGACTATAAGGGGCTTGTTTGCCGCGACCTAGGGTCCGGTAAATCTCTGGTTTTCTCTTCACTATGCTTGTAGCTAACAGTGATCCTTCGGTCCCCAGTAACCGGTAGCAATGTGCAGGACTCTTCCAAGCCAAACGCACTTTTCCAATAATCTTCCTTCCACTTTGCCCTTCGATTTGCTCAACTCTTAATAGCTAGTTCAGTCTTTCTTCCAGTGGGGCACAGCTCTGACTAGACTAAGGTGAATTAGATCACCTGGACCAGCCTCCACGTTCTGAACTGATGACAGGCTCAAACTGGACACGTCTACTCTGTCCAAGGACAGGAAACTGACTGAACTAGAAATCACTCCCTTCCACACCCCTGCTGGGTGTGTCAGAAGTGTACATGATGTCATGAAGAGACCTTAACTGTTACCTCTCCACTCATCCTCCTGGTATTGTGTACCAGGGCTACACAGCATCACCTGGCCTTTCCCAACAATGATGATAATGTACAAGCCATAACCCTAACAGGATAATTGAAGTCTGAAACCTTGGTGAAAGTTTTCTGAGCACAGAAATCTCCAAGGGTGCCCAAACTTATGCATTGGCCCATTTTTCTTTTTCTAATTGAAAATGTAAAAGATGAAAATATTTTTTTTTTACCTTAAATACAAAGTAAATATGTCATGTTTAACTTTAGACCTTTTAGAGATCATTTCATCTGCAACTTGCTTAACTGTTCACAATAACAGTAATTTTGATCAAGGGTGCGCAAACTTTTACATTCCACTGTATATATAGAGATGGATCATAATAGCATAGTCTGCTGCACTTTTTTATGTTTGAAAAAAATAACTACTTTTTTAACATTAATATCTATGAAAAATATATGCAAACATGCTAAGTGTGCATATTTTAAAGTGTCAGGTTTTTGTACCCATGTTTTTCCCTGAACGCAGTCACTAGATATGATAAGGTCTTCCTCCCACCAATACTGTGCTCTACGCTAGATCAATGGGATTCAGGTACAGAGTCATTCTAGGTAAGCACAAAAGCATGGTAGTCCAACTTGAGGGTGCACGTCTCGGTACCCTTAAGTGTATGGACCCTTCATATATCTCACATTTCAAATGTTGGCTATAAGTCATACTATTCAATACCATCCACACTCAAATAAGACCATGGGCAGCATAGATTTTGGGTATAAGTACTAACCACCCTAGCTTGCCTCTGGATAGCAGGAACTAAACGGCATCCGTTCAAAAGACCACTAACTTCGCAATTAGTGCTTGCATGAAGTACCCCCATAGTGGTGATCCCACCTGCCCATATGCCACAAACACTACTGATAGACACAACATTAATCTATGAAGCAATAATGACTAGAAAGACATATTTCTTGAAAGAACAGTTTATTCCATGTACATGAGTACTGTATGATTTGTTACACACTTTGATGTCTACACTAACAGAGCACTGGAGAACACTCGTAGACGTCATCTAGTACACACAATGAGCAGAAGTTGTATCTGACAACAGATACATGTAATATGCTTCATTAGGGAGTGATACAACGTAATGTCAAATTCACTCCTCAACGATCACAAGATGTCTCAGCCACAAGATGCAGCTATTTCTCAGTGCAGGAGACTTGTTACTATATATATATATACCACATTGGGTGTTAAGATTCTGCATAAGATACATATACAGCATGAAGCAAATTTCCATCTTATTGAAACTGGGCCTGTCATTTCATTACACTGAAACCAGTGGCCTCTATTGCCAAGTTACAACTGAAAAAAAAAAAGAATCAGCCATTATTATGAGAAATTCCACTCGCGGCTCGAAGGACTCGCCAATGACACCACATATATGGTTGGACTTGTGCAAGCAATATTTTCGTCATGTCACAATTCAAGTCAGCTTCCACAATATTCCTCACGTTATTAGAGGTAGGTAATCTGTGACCAGCCGTAAATGATAAGAGTTGGAATACAGCATCTGGAGTGAAGACCGAGTCCTCTGTCGTATATTACTATGATACAACACTCTAGTATATGTATGCTTTTCTAATCTACAGAAATGACATATAAACAGTGTGCTTCCATTGTGCTAAGGATTAAATATTGTGCATTCGTTACAATTTTTCTCGGGTATATAATTGCCTATATTAATCTCGAAGACATAAACTATGAAATTATTGCTAATGCGCCACTTCATTCTAGTTCTTCTAGGCACCATTTCATATCAATAGTTTTATTTCTGGTGGGTTCTGCAGATTGTGGCTGGTATGGCTATGCTAGTCTTCTCTTTTCTGCTGCTAAACATGTAATGTCAGGTATCCATATACAGTAAGAAATAGCCACAATTAGTTATTATTAGTTTACAAGACTCTAGTGAACAGTAAGTTGGTCATTCCAATGCCTGGCAGGTGAACACCATGGCCCCAAATTTATCATGCAGTTTTCTGAAGTAAAACTGCTTGAAGTGTCACAAAACTTTTGCACAACTCATAATCAAGCAAAAATGTTATGACTTTTGGTATTTTTACGCCAGTCTCGACCTGGCCAGTCAATTTTTTAAAAAGTGGTTAGAGCTTAGTTGAGAGGGGGTTTAGCCAAGCATGGCCCACAAATTTATCATTTATGCCAAAAAGAAGCGTAAATTATAACAGAAATATACTCCAGTCCCAAACTGGAGAACATTTGAGCGCACTCTTCATCAAGACTGGCATACAAAACACCAGTCTTGATGAATCGGGGCCATAGTCTCACTGCTTATGGCATCTATACAGTATATCTGCCAATGGGAATGGCATCCAAAGACCATGGATGCGGAGGTCCTCCACAGCTGATATGCTGTCATGTTTGGGACACAATAGTGCCATCCAAAGGAGGTGACGTGGCTAGCATTAAGTAAAACCTATTCAACGTGGATGAATCATCCTTGAGAAATGTTACTTGGGGAACATTCTGCACTTATTATGCAAGGAATTCCTAATTCTTGCACTATATAAGATATTCACCTTCTGCAATTACAGTTATCCATTATCAGATAAGACAATGGGAACAATGAATAAAAAGATACGATCGGATTTACAAAGCTAGTAGATGAGTTCCCCATTTATCAATGTCAGTAACTACTTTTATTTTCCAGAGTGAGAATGACAGAAGACAAAAGACAGATCTGACAAGTTGCTATGTTCGACACCCATGCCATCCATGTTGCTGTAAATAGAAGGCATTAGTTCTTTGAAAGTGGAAATGAGTTGGAAGTGGGTTGTCACATTGAAAAAGCATTGATGATCCATCTGCAATGCCTTCGGTACTCTTCCAGAAACCCTCCTAATATCTGAACTAAAACATAAAATAATCTTATTGGGATTTATTAGGATAACCCCAGTCTACTTGCCATCAATATTTTACCTCCATGTTATACACATGCATCTCTACAATGATAAAAGGTTCTTAAAGTGAAATGATCACTAAGTTCTTGCCATCCCTTCTGAGAACAGTATAATGTAGGGGCAGAGAGCCTGATTCCAGCAATGTATTACTTATTGGGCTCCTTGATATCATTTTGATAAAATCACTGTTTTATCTGGTGCAGATCTAGCAGTTCTCTGGCTGCAGATCTCTGTATAACCCCGCCCCCAGCTGCTCATGTTCTGCCTACACAGAAAGCTGCCAATAAGAGGAGGGGGCGGTAGTTAAACAGAGCTTGACTACCAGGCAGCAGGTTTACTGGTGATAATCTCCTGCTGATAAAACAGTGACTTTATCAAAACTATACTAAGCAGCCCAGTAAGTGACATATGCCGGAATCAGGGTCTCTGCCACTACGCCATGCTGCTCTCAGATTACATGTCAAAAACCTGGTGACAGATTCCCTTTAATTGCATATTATCAATCTACGCTATTACTCATCGGATAATTTACATAGTAACATAGTAACATAGTTATTAAGGTTGAAGGAAGACTTTAAGTCCATCTAGTTCAACCCAATTTGTCAGAAAGGACTGTGTGCCTCATGTATGTTTCTAATGAGGTGTCATTTTAAGGGGAAAGGAAATCAAGAACATTTCTAAAAAAAAAATACAAACAATTCTCAGCTGTACAATCCAGTGCTAGAGCTCCTTTGTTAGTCACCGGCCTTGATTTACTTTCCTGCAGTGTTATACATCCAGTTACTGTCCCTAGCGGTGATACTGCAATATATGACGCAAGACTGCTGAGGCCAGTGATTGGCTGGAACAGTCACGTGAATGTACATGACATCATCACTGCATGGAAGTGAACAAAGAACATGGCAAAGAATCAAAGCTTTGGCGCTGGATCTGTGAACTGGTAAATATTGAGGGTAAATATTGAAGGTTTTTTTGTAAATTTTCCTGCTTTTAACTCAATTATTTTAAAATCCTGGAAACCCTTTAAGGTATAGAGGAACATGGTCCACATCAATGTCACTCATCAGGAGCACATTCTCACCAACTGGAACCATTATATGTTTCTCCTATTATTGCTCGACAACAGTTCCACTGCTTGAACAGATGTCTTTACCGCAGTACCATCTAGTGATTCATTGTAACAGTACTTGATTATAATGATTATTTCCGCAGTATATAACAGTAATCATATGTGCAGCAGCCTAAAGTGCTGGTGAATCTAGTCTCTAAATAATCCTCACCTACAGGATCACTTATTTTCACATCTCAATCAGTAACTTAAACATGTTTCCACCTATTATTTTTATTGCTATTTGGTTTTTTGTTGTATCCTTTTATTTACAAAGCCAACGTCTTACATTATGCTATAATTATAGTACTGACACCCAGTGTTCTACCTTACAGCTGGGCACAGTGGGGGTGACAGTGGCGTTCTATAGAATTGGGAATTTACAAAACATCTGTGCTTTTTGTCAGGGACGGTAACATCTCATCCTGTTTCCTTTGTGCTTTTTTTTCATGTGCTATTTTAAACCTATGTATTTTTAGGGCAGATTAGATATCGTCTGAGCCGACCTCAGAGACTGATGAGGCATTATACCGAGCTCTAGAAATGCTTCTAATTGGCCCATTACATAGGACTGGCTTTCTCCCAGGCTATTAATTGCAGGAGATCAGGTGGCTGGATATTATCAGTAATAAGGTTTGGAGCAGGCTTCATTCAATTGATATGTACACTCTGCCTCTCTTTTGCTTCCAAAGAGGGATACATTCTACATGGCTCTAAAATATACAGGCACATAGAGAATTCTAACCATAACACACAGTGTTAACTAGCCCTATCGCTAGCATTGAACTGTATACACATAGTAAATGACACAAGGCGACAAGCGGGTCTTGAGAAGCTACAGTCACATCCAACTTACTGGAAAAGTAAAGCTAATGTACAGTATACAGCAATATATACAACATATACAAATTAATTCACAAGTTACTAGAGAGACAAAATGTACACAGACATGTACAATATAATATACAATGTAACAATATATATTCATTATACATTTAATTCAGAGTATGCAGTTTTACTAACGTGAAGTACTAGCGGCTTCAATATTACATTAGGAAAATATTCTGTTTACAGATATTAACATTTGGTACCAATCTTAGGGAAGCTGAAGGTCAGATGTAAAGTGATATCTTCTGCCTGACCGTAAAATAAATCTATGTTATGTACGTACTGCAGGCAGTAGGTGGGATTCACAATGCACAGATGCCAGGGGATCTCACCTGGTGCTGCCGGTAACATCACAAGATCAAGCTGTACTAAAAAACAACAATACATACTGAATTTTACAAAATATAGCCATACACCGACTCATAAATTACACCTTTCACCTCTACCGACATGTCTGTTTTAGGAAACACTTGTTTTCCACGTTTAAGAAATAAAAAAAAACCTGGAGCATTCTCACATAGAACTCGTCATTGTGACATCCCTCTGTTATTCCTCCTACATTAATCATCTGACAACTTGGTGTTGATATTCCTTTCGGTTAGTAGAGGATGTCCCTAACATTGTAATCAATTCAGTGCTAGTTGTGCTAGGTTGGTTTCACACGTCCGATATCCAAAGTTCAAATACAGACTGAGCATCTTCTGACCCGAACTCAACCGCCTCATCTATGTATATCCTGACCCAACAGCCTCATATGTGTCTCTCTTGATCCAACAGCCTCATATATGTCTATCCTAACCCAACAGCCTTATCTATGTCTAGCCTCTTCTATGTCTATCCTGACCTAACAGCCTTCTTTATGCCTATCCTGACCCAACAGCCTCATATATTTCTATTCTAAACCAACAGTCTCATCTATGTTTATCCTAAGCCTACCGCTTTATCTATGTCTAGACTCATCTATCTCAAACCTAACCCAACAGCCTCATGTCTATATTAAACCATCAGCCTCATCTATGTCTATCCTAAGCTTACAGCTTCATCTAGGTTTATCCTAAGCCAACAGCCTAATTTATGTCTAACCTATGCCAACAGCCTCATCTATGTCTATCCTCACCCAATAGACTAATTTATGTCTATTCTGACCCAACAGCCTCACATATGTATATCCTAACCCAGCAGCTTCATCTTTGTCTATCCTAATCCAGCAGTCTCATATATGCTTATTCTAAACCAACAGCCTCACCTATGTCTATCCTAACCAAATAGACTCATCTATGTCTATCCTAACCCAACAGCCTCATGTATGTCTATCCTGACCCAATAGCCTCATATATTTATATCCTATAACAACAGCCTCATCTGTCGATCCTATCCCAGCAGACTTATCTATGTCTATCCTAAACCAACAGCCTCATCTATGTCTATCGTAACCCAATATCCTCATCTTTGTCTATCTTAACCCAACAGCCTCATTTATGTCTATCCTGACCTAACAGCCTCATATATGCATATCCTAAGCCAATAGCCTCATCTTTGTCAATCCTAACGCAGCAGCCTCATAATAATAATAATAATAATCTTTTATAATAATCTTTATTTTTATATAGCGCTAACATATTCCGCAGCGCTTTACAGTTTGCACACATTATCGTCGCTGTCCCGATGGGGCTCACAATCTAGATTCCCTATCAGTATGTTTTGGAGTGTGGGAGGAAACCGGAGTACCCGGAGGAAACCCACGCAAACACGGGGAGAACATACAAACTCCTTGCAGATGTTGTCCTTGGTGGGACTCGAACCCAGGACTCCAGCGCTGCAAGGCTGCAGTGCCATCCACTGAGCCACCGTGCTGCCCTGTCTATGTATATCCTAAACCAACAACCTTATCTATCTCTATCCTAACCCAACAGCCTAATTTATGTCTATCCTAACTGAACAGCCTCATCTATGTTTTTCATAAACCAATAGCTTCACCTATACCTATCCTCACCTAGCAGCCTCATGTATGTCTATCGTAACCCAACAGCCTCATCTATGTCTATCATAACCCAACAGCCTCATCTATGTTTTATCAATGTCTATCCTAACCCAACTGCCTTATTTAATGAATCACAGACATATATGTCTATGAAGTTGTGGAACTTGGGTCAAAAGACCCACAACCAGTCCAAAAATATTGGCCATGCAAAACCACCCAGGCCAATTCTAATAACAAAAGGAATACTATCACCATGTTGTTAATTTATTTATAAATTTCAAAGAGGAATAATAGAAGGATGACTCAATGCAGGATTATTAGATGCTTTAGAATAATTATTTCTTGGGTTTTAATTAATATCCACTAAAACAGACATATCAGAAGGGCTCTCCGGGTTCTCTTTATAAAAAGAAACAAAAAGCACTGTAAATACTGATTTATCATACTTTTCCATTCCACAGTGTGTAATTTACATGGGGAACCAAAAATGTAGGGACCCTGAGTAATAATATTTCCATCTAAAGTGCATGTGTACAAGAAAGAAAAACAAAAAATAACAAAAAGCTAAGAAACATTAACATATTTATCATGCAGGATAGTTTAGATTTGTGCCAGCTCTGTTTTAGGTCAATTTGGTGTCTTAATAACAATGGTTTGGATAGAACTATTACCCCTGTTCTGGTTGAGGGGGTGGTGCAAGGCACAGATATCATCTCTTTGATCACCATGTCATGCAGGACCTCAGGGTCTTTTGCTAGGCATAACATAGTGTATCAGTTTTGGCTGGAGAGTTCATTTAAAGTAAATTTTCAAATAGAAATCATTGCTCAGATCCATAAAGAAAAGAAAAATTAGATTAATTTTTAAAAGCTCTTCCATGAGTTGTTTTTTTTCACTAAATCTGTGCACAAGTGTATGTACTGTAGTATGTGTGTGTGTTAATTTACACACCTACACTGGCCGTCTCTGGAATTCAGTGCCATTCTGCTCTTCTTTTCAGTGATGTCACCGCTCTTCAGACTATTGAGATCACTCCATGTTCTAAATGTTAGCTGGAAATCACATTTACAATGTAAACCACTGCAGCCTTGTACTTTCTAGGTATAGATTGTAAAAGCCACTTCTGGGTCATGCAGAAAGCAGTAAGATTCGGGTAGTCTGAAGAGCAGTGATGTCACTGAGAAGAGGAGCAGAACGGTGTGGGATCCAGGAGGATACAGTAGGTGAGTATATTAATACAAACTACACTACATGCCCATATACATAGATTTCGTAACAAAAAAACTTCATGAGAGTGCTACTTTAAATAATTTACCAATTATATATATAAATGCAGAAATGCTCTTCCTCCCACTATGTGAAGAAATGGAACAGCATACAGTGGCACATGGAGTGCCTATGGCTATGTAGTATTAAGTGCCACAGTAGTCTACTGCATGCAGTGCAAATGAGTTCTAAAGAAAAGTAAATTTCACAGAGCCAAACTTTGAAGTCATAATGAAAAAACCTTTAAACTCATAGAGAAAAAAAATGAGAGCTTTTCAACATTGTGCCAGATCAGATTATCCTCAATTTTTGCCCCATTTTACCAAAGTGGCACTTCACTTCTCTTATATACACTCCTCAACATTGAAAATGCAACACCGAGAAGGAAAAGTTGAATTTTGAAAATCACAGTATCAATAGACATAGTAATGAAGTGCAAATGATAATAAAATGGAAGCAACATTCTCAAAACATCTTGATTTATTCAGTATCACATATGAGCGTCACATGCAGAATTACACTTATGTGCCTTGGCATTCTATCAATGAGAATATTGTCTGAGGAATATTCTGCCATGCTGGATGCAATTGGGCAGAAAATCATCAAGATTAATTTTTTTCAACACAATAACATTAGGCTACATATTACTGTGAGCAGCCTGTGTGGCCTAAACTTGCAACTAAGGCCTGCAATGTCTCCAGACTTGCCTCCCATTGAGCACATTTTGCATATTCCCTGGTCAGCAACTGCAAAGGGAGCTGCCAGCAGCAGATCTTGATGACTTGCTTGCCAAGTGCATTGAATTTGGCAGAATAACCCTCAAACAACCATTGACATTTTCATTGATAACAGCCAAGGCATGTAAGTGACTATATTTCGTTCTATATTTCCATGACTTTTCCTTCTTGGTGTTGCAGTTTTAATATTGAAGATTGTATATATACATTTTTCAAACTTATCCTACACATTAAATAGACAGTACTCGGACATACAAATGCCATTCGAATACTATCATTTTTTTTAACATACTCCTTCACTTGGGCGAGTTTGGACAATGGATGACTTAATATGCAGCTATATAGCTCTAAAGTCTCTGCTATGTGCACGAGGCATTATAGTAATTACACCGCTGCATCTCCTTTTGAAATATAAAAATATTAAACTAAATAGTGCTTTAATCTTCCTTTGTAACATACTTATTGGAATCTTGATTGTGAGTCCCAATGGGGACAATGATGATAATGTTTGTAAAGCGCTATGGAATATGATGGCGCTATATACAGTAAGCAAATAATAATAAATAAAATATATACACTTTGTAATATGTGCGTTTAGAGTTATAGACTTCATTTTAAAGAGGAAGCATCTGGAATCTGAAATAAACTTAACAATAAATATTAAAAATAAATATAAATTTAATTATTTCATTTTGCGAACTATAGCTGGAATTTTGAAAATGTCTTAAAAATGATTATCTCCAAACTTTAATAAATAATAGTTATATTTTCTTATTGTTTTATATGTTTAGTATTATTCAGACCTAAATAGGTTCTATATTGGTTGTGCTAATAAAGTATGCAGGTTATCTGGACCCGCATATGTGCTTGGTAGTCATGTGCAAACACTTCCAAAAATTTAACTGATGGGTTGATTATGTTTCATACCTGTGTAATAACGTAAAGTATGCAGTGCTGTACACACTCTAGCTTTTCAGACTTATCTACAGTATATTTGTTGTGAGATGGATAAACTCACAAAACAGACGCAAATTATGCCTGAAGTCCATAATGTGGAGAACACTACAATACGGATGACATTTTCTGATGTGACGGAGATGCGTTGGGATGAAACATCCTCATCTGCTTTTGGACACAAGCAATCCATTGCTTTGTCTGGCTTTTGCAGGGAAGTGTTTTAGAAAGTGCTATAATTTACAAAACATAATGTTTAATTGCATTTGACAATATGGTAGGATAAGCCATAGAGTAGGATCACGATTCCGATTCCGGAGTGGTTGCCATTAGATATCCACTTCCATACCGCCCATTTGATCCTCCGCCCAAATCCAAAGGAGAAGCATTTTCCGGTCCTAAGTATGTGCGGTGGGACGGCATTGGCGATGGGGTCTCACTAGGCACTTTACTCAAGATAAAGCGAGTTTCATCATTATCTTCTAAATTCGAGATATCCTTCATCATACGGCCTTTCTTGTATGACACAGATAATCTGTTGGAGCCATCGGGTATTAATTGAAATTGCCAAAGAATGAAGATAAGAGGCACTGGTAGGATTGCTAGTATTATAAGACATATAAGTAATGACAAAGCCCATGTAGGATACAACAGATATTGTTCTGCACCCTGAAAAAGAAAAACGGTATTGTGATATTAAACCGCAGAGACAATTCACAGACATAAAAAATAAATGGATAAAAAACAGACATAAAAAACCTGTCTTTACAACCAAACAGACATCCACTGACTCGAGAGGCAGGAATTATTACTACATGTGACTCAAGCCAAAACTCAAAATGTGACCTAGTCCTGTGCAGTGACTGCAATCTCTCCGACTCTCACCTTTTTTTCTGGGGCAGTAACATTATTATAGATTGTAGGACAAACGAATAGACTGGTGTAAAAAAAAAAAAAAGAGAATATCCTCCAGCGGTAGACAAAAATATAAAAAAAATATAGTTTATTAATCACATTAAAAACTGTAGTAGCAGGTCACCAAAAAAGATCTGTAGACATAGGAGAAGCAGACCAACTAGTTTCAGCTTAACGCCTTAATCATGGCTGAAACTAGTTGGTCTGCTTCTCCTATGTCTATGGATCTCTTTTGGTGACCTGCTACTACAGTTTTTAATGTGATTAATAAACTATATTTTTTTATATTTTTGGCTACCGCTGGATGATATTCTCTTTTTTTCTACTATTTATCTCCACGTCTGAGACTAGGATGACTCCGCGTGATGCCTAACAGAGGAAAACTGATAATCAAAGTTTGGTGAGCTAACTATTCCTGTACCCCATATTTCCATATTTCCCGCTGTTTTCTTAACGAATAGACTGGTGTAAAAAAAAGTATAAAAGTCATACTAGGGGAGAGGGAGAACTGTGATAAAATCGTAGAATAAAGCTAACCCTATAAACAATGAAGTTGACAGCAAGTAGTAAATTATATGCAAAAATTACAGTGTTAAAATCTAGCATTTTTTCACCATACCAGAGTAAAGAAAAAATGTGCGGCTTTTGCTTTTGAAAGCTCAGCCTGACCTTGCATCACATGGTTTTTCCAATTATGCGAATTAGAGTCATGTAATACTACATTTCTTTAGGCAAGAATATATGCAGCTGCAGCATAATGTATTTGGCATGAGTTTCAGAACTAAGAATGCAACAATAAACTGATTGCTGAGCCATGTTTACTTGAAAAAGGGCTATCGTAGTAAGAAAATCTCTTTAGTAAACGCTAAACCTAAGGGCCCCGTCACACTATTCAATGTCCCAGTGATCCCACCAATGATACGATGTGGATGGGATCGCTGGGACATCGTTAGCTGATCGCTGGTGAGCTGTCACATGGGCAGACTCACCAGCGATCAGGACCAGCGAGCACGCTGGTATCCAGGGCAAACAGCGGGTAACTAAGCACCGCGTGGCACCTAGTTACCCGATATGTACCCTAGATACCGGCTCTCAGTGCTCTACAGCAGAAGCTGGGAGCCGGTAACCAGGGTACATATCGGGTAACTAGGTGCCGCGCGGTGCTTAGTTACCCGATATGTACAGTACATTGGATACCAGCTCCCAGCTCGCTGATCGTTGGTCTCCCGCTGTCACAAGCAGTGATGCACGCTGGCCAGCGGGAGACCAACGATGAAAAAATGGTCCAGGACATTCAACAACGATCAGCGATACCCAGCAGGGGGGCTGATCGTCGCTGCGTGTCACACTAAGTCAGATCGCTGGCTAGGTCGCTGTTGCGTCACAAAATCTATGACACTTCAGCGATCTCGCTAGCGATCTCGCTTAGTGTGACGAGGGCTTAAAAAATATAAATTAACTTATCTTCCTGATACAAACGGTCTTGAAGGAAACCTCTAAAGAACAATGAACATAAAATAATAGACTGGACTGCATGCTCCCCCATGGGGCTTAGGGTAGGGTTCCATGACACAGGAGAGATGCTATTTGGTGTGCAATGGGTTAATTTTTTGGGGGTGATTTACATGGACAAATGTAGGGGAGGGGGAATGAGGAGTGAAGGGGTTTGAGGGTCTTTTTGTATTGGTTAGTGGGAGGGACTGATGTGGGGGATATCGGTTAGGGTCAAGAAAGGGGCAGGCATTCTAAACCTAGACTCCGGACTTACATCTTCACCTGGACAATGAACTTACATTGTTGACTTACATCTGTTAAGATGTAGGCTTGCTTCAAGAGATGAGGTCTTTGGCGGAATAGAGAGGCTAGCAGTGGCTCCATAGCCAGATGGAGCAATGGACTACAGCCAGAGGAGTCAGCAAGGTGACTGAAGAACTGGAATCTCCAAAGCACTCAAGGAGGTCCCAGCCTCAGGAGAGACTCAGCCCCGATGTGACTCTTCATTAAAGACCCAGGATCCAGAGCCCCAGTAGAGACCATCTTTGGCCACCAGTGGTGCCTTTGCCTTCACTGCCAGCTTGGTGCTTTAGAAGAAATTGACAGCGCCGGCCTGACCTCACTGGCCCCTCCTCCGCTGTGGGGTTGGCGTGATGACACAGTCGGTATCGACACATGAGCTGGCCACGAACCTGGTAGTGCGGCCGGCTCGGCCATGCAGGGCACAACAGCAGGACATGCCAGGAGAAGATAGGCAACAGCGGTGGGTACACAGTGTATCAGACCGTGTGAACCAGTAGAAGGACCAAGAGGCAAAGCGTCAGTGGTGCTGTCAGTGCTAGGGAGCAGCACGACAGGGCAAAGAAGCAGCAGGGTGGTTCCAGGAGTGTTGGCTGTAGCTATGCAGCTGAAGTCCCTGCTCCATTACCTGAACGGTGAGCAACTCACACCAGCACAACGAGATCAGGCTGTGGATTGACTACGCCAGGTTCTCTTGGCAATGTCCTCGGGCTTGAGTCTCCATCAGAAGAGGACCAGGTGTCATTGGGCAGCGAGGACCAGAGCAGTGATCAATGTGGAGGATACAACTGTTTCGGGGGTCCCTCGTAGTCAGCCTAGTAAGACACAAGGTTTGCGTGCACCTTGCATGAATGTTGCAGATGTCTGTTCAAGGGTATGTGCTAGTGATGGAGGTGTGATGGGTTCAAATTTGCTCGATGATAGTAAGGAGAGACTGGAGGACATGGCGGCAGAATTTTTTGGGATAATTAGAGGGTTATCTCCAGTGGCATCTGTGGGTCCTAGTGGAGTTTGGCAAGATAGTGTTCCCACAGTTGGAACGGCCATCTCAGCGGAACCCCTTTTAATTGTTAGTGTTACTTTGGAGGTCCCCGTCACTCCTGTGTCTACTTCAAGAAGCACGGTAGATTTGGTTCGCCTGCACAAAGAGCTAGGGGAGAAGTCTATGTTTGTTCTGACGGTCTGATGGGGGCTCATTTGAAACAGGAATTGAGAGAGAAAATCTGGAAGGACGAATATGATGAGATTTTTTCTCTATTACCATTGGATAAATTCAATCTTGGTAGGGTTAAGCCACATGAAAGCAAGAAAGATGAGGAGAGATGGAGATATTGTTGCCTCATTCCTCAAACCCTTCATAACTGGTTGAAAACGTTTACTATATTGGCTAGTATGATAGGTTAGAAGGCGCCTGATAATTGTTCAGCTCTGTTTGCTATTTAGACCCAATCGGGGAAGCTTACCGCACAGCATGGCTGTGCTATGATGAACAATTTGGGTAGAGGAAAGTGGTACGACTAAATTTGCGCTTGGACCATAAGTATATTAGCCTATGGTTGCGCCTAATGGCAGCCCCAAAATCGTCATCGCAGTCCTTTCCCGGAAATTCTGGAGGTGCCACCAGCATCGTCTTCCGGTACAAGAAAAGAGTTCCGTTTTGGATCATCATGCAAGTTTAAGCATGAATTCCCCTAATGTGTGGGATCCCACAGCTATACCAAGTGTTTTAAGAAGATAAAGGGCAAAGCCAGCGAGTTTTCGTCAAAAAGGGAACACTCCGGTGACAGTAGATCGGATGCTACCTTTTTTGAATAGGTATCCTGATAGGGAGGTGGCCTGATTGTTGCGTGAGGGTTTCAGTTTTGGTTTTAAGATGTCATCTTTGGTTGAACTGTATACTATGCGGCCGAGCAATTTATGTCTGGCCCGTATTCACAGGGACAAGTTGCAGAAAGAAGTTGCGCTCGGCAGGATGACCGGAGCTTTAGATTCCCTGCCATGGCCCGATTTGTGGGTTTCCACCTTGGGAGTGGTTCCTGAAAAGGAGCCTAATAAGTTTAGGCTAATACATTATTTGTCATATCCGACTGGTTCGTCAGTTAATGACGGTATAAGAGCAGAGTTGGTGTCGGTTTCCTATGTAAATTTTGATAAGGCAGTCAAGTGGGTGCGTAAGCTTGGATGGCGGTCATTGATGGCTAAAATGGATACTGAGTCTGTGTTCTGTTTGCATCCGGCGCATCTGGATAGTTTTAATTTGTTAGGCTGTTTTGGGATGCTAATTTTTATGTGGATTGTTGTTTGCCTATGGATTGTTCGATTTCATGCGCTTATTTTGAGAAATTTAGCTGTTTCATTGAATGGGTAGTGAGATAGAAGTCTGGTTTGCACTTAGTTTTGCATTACTTGGATGATTTCTTTTGTATTGAACTAATGCGGTCCTGATTTGTTCGTCGCTGCCCAGGACAATAGAACAGGTGACTCAATGTTCAGTATTCCATTGGTTCATGAACAGACAGAGAGACTGTCAACCATGTTGAAGTTTATGACCATTGAGATTGATTCTGTCAATATGGAATGCTGTTTGCCTGCAGAAAAGTTGTTGGATTTGAAGCTCGAGTAAGATATTCCTGGTGCATTCTGGGAAGAGTAGAGAGTCGGCACGAGTCTGAGGATCTTTGGGTGTTGCTGGATCAAGTTGTTTGGAGGAAATTGTCAAACCAGGAATTAAAGCTTGAGGGAGATAATTTGCAAATTTCTGGTGCATTCTGCGAAGAGTGAAGAGTCGCTGCAAATCTGAGAATCTTTTGGGTATAGCTGGATCGAGCTGCTTGGAGGAAATCATCAACATTTTGATGTTATGTATTATTCTCATTTTAATAAATGAGGCTGCTGTGGCCTTTTTGGTTGGGCTATTTAGCCATACAATTCCAGAGTCGTGTATTAGTAGACGAAAAATGGCTTTACTGCAAGGTTAGGTTTGTTTATATTTTTGTGTCCCAGTGCAGAGAGGGCAAAGGCTCCTGCTGCATACAGTTGTCTCACAGCCAGACCCAGACATTATTGTGTGGAAGAGGACAGAAAACATTGCTGATCACCAGGAGTTACTTTATTTATTTTTCAATTTTAACTCTAATTATGAGAACACAAAGGATTACCTAAAATCATTAGATCAGAGGAGGAATTATTGGGATATTCATTATTGTATATTTTTTTTGTTTAGTGATCCTTTAAATTGTCTTTCTGCAGCTGCCACTACCGGGAGCCTACAACATACAGATTTAAGCCTCAGTCAGGTGGGCATAATGATCCCTACGATTTCATTACTTCAAGTCAAAAAACCTGCGGCTTTGTATGTGATGAGCTTCACCTTGTAAAGGCTACAGTCAATGATCAAGGACACAAACCCTTCACTACTACAAATATCTACTTCCTTCATATATCTGTCATACATAGGTCTTTCTTGCTACCTCCAGACTACAGTATGTTCTTATCTCTATTGCCCCTTGTTCTCTTTTAGTTTCTATAGCAAATAGTGATGAGCGCAAGTGCTCGTTACGCGACTTTTCCTAGGGTGCTCGGGTATTCACTGAGTATCGCTGTTGCTTGATTGACATGTTTGAATCTCAGCGCCCACAAGTTTTGCGGCAGTTAGATAGCCACAAAACATGCAGGGATTTCCCATGTATTGTGTTGTGTGGATGCCTAACAGGCGCGAAACATGCGGACGCAGAGACTTGAACATGTCACTTCAAGCACCCGCGATACTTGGTACATACACAAGCACCCTAACAACAAGCACTTGCGCTCATCATTAATACCAAACACTAATCACAAAACTTTAAACCACAATGTGTGCGGTGGGTACACTCTACTTACCAGTTCTTTGATCCAAGCACTGTACCCGGGTGGACTGAAAGCTAGTTGAATTACACTAGCCAACAGCAGAAGTGCCATAAAAATTGGGGAAACATACTTCCATGAATAAAAGTAGTAGCTGTATGGACGGAATCCAAGCATCTCTGTCAGCTCCTGCATAAATCTAAAAATGCAGAAAGAGAAATTGTATGATCCAGTAGAGTAAGTCTCACCGCCAAGCAAAGCAAAACATATAAAGACAACACAAAGTACATCACACAATGAACTTATCTACAAGCCGAAGGTTTGCACAGGGTGATTTTAGATTTAGGTGGTTTAATGGATTTTGCACAGGAAACAAGATAATGTACTTAAAAAAAAGGTACTGTAAAGGAAAACCTGTGGCCTATGATGCTATTCTGTATAACCCCAACCTATGAGAACACATGCATACTATAATACTGTAAGACAAGGCTGTGATAACACAGAGTCATCCTTCTGCTACAGAGAATGTAATGTTTTTCCCTGAACTGATCATAGCTATCATTGCAGATACATGCGAGTGCCAGCTGTTGGTTTCTCAGTGTATTTTGCATGCCAGAAAGAAGATTAATGAAGAGAAGTAGCACACAGCTGTCACTGGTGTGACACAGCAATGTGTGGCTAACACTGTGATAGTAGCACTAAAGGGCTCCAAAAATGTTGAAGTCAATCTTTCACCAAGTTTTTGTTCTCACCTAAGAGCAGCACAAAATTGGGCCAGAAATCCTGATCATGAACACATGCTTCTTGCTATAGTTCGCTATTTGGGCTTCTTGCTATAGGTTTCTTCATGTATTTGTATGTGCTGCAGATCTGCTAGTCCTTTCAGTGGTAAGCACCTGCTATGTAGTCCTTGATAGTCATGAGATCTAGCTATGCAAGCCCCTAAGACTGATTGGAAAATTTCTGCCTATGCACAGTGTCAATCAATGGTGCAGGGAGGGTTTGATAGAGCTCATCATTGAGAATACTAGCAGATCTGCAGCAGATACAACAGTGATTTTATGAAAACTACAGAAAGGAGCCTATTAAGTGACACATCACTGGAATCAGGGATCCTGTCCCTATTTTATGCAGACATCAGATTGCAAAGTATAAATTTGATGATAGATTTTTTTTAGCAATTTAAAGAAACATTCCAGGCAAAACTGTTTTAGGCCTAATCAAGTTTTTTCCTACATACAGACTGAAAATATGCACATGTACAGTATACAGGCCTGGCTGTAGCAATAAGGAATTTCTTTTGACTTATGGCAAGTAAATGGGACCCTGAAGTAACCTTGAAGGCGAGTGTTCCCAAAGCACAAGCCCAATATATTGATGAAAACATGCAAGTGGGCCCATACCCAGAGAGGATTTTTTTAACAGGGTGTTTCCATCTGAGACATTCATGGTTGCTCTCTCCATAGTGGTAAATGGGAGTTACAAAATGCTGAGGCATGTCTATTTCCCAAAGTCTAACTGACCCATCATAGTAATGAAATTTCACCGCACACTCATAGAGATAAATTTGCAAGGTGAGAATTTATTAACAACATCAAAATTATAGAAGCAAAAGCAGGAATACAAGGTCTGAAGCGATATAAATACGACGTTTCGGCTCAACCAGAGCCTTACTCATGTATTCGCTGTTGATAAAAAAGAAACATGTAAGTGTCATACAAAAACTTATATACAAAGAGGAGGGAAAAAAAAAGGGAACATCTCAACGAAATAGTTATATAAAATATATAAACAATATATAGACATCTCCATTGATCAAGTGAATATCTACATTGAGAAAAAATATATATAAGAAAAAATATATATAAATATATACAAAAATGCATAAAAATCAAAAAAAGTATCTAGGTAGCTGGTACCATAAAGAGTTTTCCCACATAAAACAAGAACAACGAATAATAACAGTTATTACCTCAGTCCAAAATATGAATGAAGATAGGTAAGTATAGAAGTGACTATTCCATGATATATAGGATAGCTGTGAAGAATAGTGACATTATTACTGATAGAACAAGAGATTAAGTATATATTGATAAAGAAAGAAAATACCTGTGTCCTGCAGTCCTAATAGGGAAGTTTGCCCAGTATAACTGTAATCTAAGAATAATAAACTGTCAGTAGCTGCTATGTCTAAGTCCTATAGTAAGTGCCCAAAGGGATTTGAGAAGATACCTGTTATCCAGTTTGTAAGTAAGCCGAGAGGCTAAGTTGTACCTATAAAAATAGTTGATCCTATAAGCATGGGCAGTGGTGAGCCACTGTTTTTAATTGCTGGATAATTTTCAAAAAATGTCCCGTATCGAGGAGAAAAGTTTTTTACACTTTACCCAAAATTCATAAATCTCTCCAAAATCCACCCGGAAGACACATTGTAGCCTCAACTGATTATGTATTATCGCCATTATCCATCTTTCTAGAAAAAGTACTCACACCACTTGTTAAACGTACTAAGTCTTTTCTCCTCGATACGGGACATTTTTTGAAAATTATCCAGCAATTAAAAACAGTACCACCAGGCAGTATTCTCACTACCCTAGACGTTAATAGTCTTTATACATCAATAATTCATGACAAAGGTATTGAAGCAGTTAGAACATTATTAGAGTCCTCTGATCTATCCACCGACTCCATCCAACTGTGTCTAGATCTTTTACACCTTGTGCTACATGAGAATTATTTTCTATACGAGGATACATATTATGTCCAGAAGCGTGGTACCGCCATGGGCGCGAACGTGGCACCGGCGTATGCCAATGCATACATGAATTCCTTTGAAACGAATTATGTATACTCTAATGAAATGTTTCTCCGCTTTGCACTAGGGTACCACCGTTATATTGATGACATATTTTTTGTGTGGACAGGTTCGGTTAACTCCCTATTGGAGTTTCACTCCTACCTAAATTCAATTTTTCCGGAGTTACAATTTTCTCTAGAACACAGCACAGAGTCAATTCCCTTTCTCGATACTAGGGTATCACACGACCCCCATGGTTTTTTATCAACAGACCTCTACTGCAAACCTACGGATAGGGACAACCTCCTGTTATACACTAGTTGTCATCCAAAATCTACTAGAAATAGTTTGCCACGGTCTCAATTCAATAGAGTATCACGCATAGTATCTGACAAACCGACACTTGAAACTAGACTTGACACCATGTCCCAAAAATTCAAAGACAGGTGTTATCCGACAAGGCTATTACATGAGGAAAAAATTCGGGCCCTTACACCCCCTTCTCCTCATCCTCCTACGCTCCCTAAAGAAAGGATACCGTTTGTACACTCTTTCCATCCCTTGATGCCCAAGGCCTATTCTATTATCAAAAAACACTGGCCACTTCTGAATAAAGCTTATCCTAATATTCCATCATTTGAAGCTCCTGTCCTTATGTGTACTAAACGACCTCCAAATATTAGGGATAAACTCGTTAGGGCTGATATTGGTAGTGCATCACCGAAGGACCGACATGGTACTTTTCCATGTCTCAATTGTGCGGCCTGTTCAAACATTATTCGTTCTGATCACATTACCCATCCAAGAACAGGAAAATCATTTCCCATTAATGATTTCTTTACCTGCAATTCGAATTTTGTAATTTATCTCATCAAGTGTCCATGCGGTCTTTTATATGTTGGGGAGACGACCCAGCATATTAAGGATCGCATTGCCAGTCACAAGTCTACAATCAGATGTCAAAAAAATTGGCTTCCTTTGCCCGATCATTTTTCAAGATTGAGACATTCAGTGGCACAACTGAAATTCCAGATAATAGAAGGTGTACCACGTCCAAGAAGAGGTGGTGACCGTGTTAAAACGCTTAAACAGAGGGAAGCCTTCTGGATACACAAATTGGACACGTTGGCGCCTAAAGGGCTAAACAGAGAAATCGATTGGCTTGTATGAATAAAACGAAATTTAATAATATATTAATATAGTATATACTAATGTTTTTTATTATCTTGCAGACCCGATAATACTCTACTGCCATAGGTGAGTTTACTCAACCCTCTGGTGTCTGCCCCTACTCCCTGTGTTCCAGGTCTTTCCCCCCCCTTTTTTTTTTTTTTTCCCCCTACATTATTATTTTTTTCCCCCTTTTTTCTCCCCCTCCCCGTTTTCTCCATCAGTCCAAAACCCTATTTACCTAGTTTATCCCAATATCTCTTAACAATATACTTTATGCGCCCTTTTAATTCCTTATTTGGATTTCTTATTTGGATGCCATCTACCATAAACCGATTTAGCAATATATACAATAGCGCTCATCATTTTACCATTATTGTCAGTTTTCTATGACTACATTAGTCACTACTCTGGCCAGCTACATTTTAGTCTCCTAACAAGGCTATTGCGCATGACCAGCGTGAGCGCCCGAGTGAAGTAACGTCACTTCCGATTTCGGTACCTGACTTCCGGCCTGGCGCTCGTAAATGAGCGCCAGACTAGCACTGATCACACAACATCAGCACAGCAAGGCGCGGGAGCGCCGCTGTACCCCGGACTAGCGATCAGCCAGGTATAGTGCCATTCTGCAAATCCTTCCATGCCACTAACATGCAGCGATCTTTGCTGCGATGTGACGGCTCACCACTGCCCATGCTTATAGGATCAACTATTTTTATAGGTACAACTTAGCCTCTCGGCTTACTGACAAACTGGATAACAGGTATCTTCTCAAATCCCTTTGGGCACTTACTATAGGACTTAGACATAGCAGCTACTGACAGTTTATTATTCTTAGATTACAGTTATACTGGGCAAACTTCCCTATTAGGGCTGCAGGACACAGGTATTTTCTTTCTTTATCAATGTATACTTAATCTCTTGTTCTATCAGTAATAATGTCACTATTCTTCACAGCTATCCTATATATCATGGAATAGTCACTTCTATACTTACCTATCTTCATTCATATTTTGGACTGAGGTAATAACTGTTATTATTCGTTGTTCTTGTTTTATGTGGGAAAACTCTTTATGGTACCAGCTACCTAGATACTTTTTTTGATTTTTATGCATTTTTGTATATATTCATATATATTTTTTCTTATACATATTTTTTCTCAATGTAGATATTCACTTGATCAATGGAGATGTCTATATATTGTTTATATATTTTATATAACTATTTCGTTGAGATGTTCCCTTTTTTTCCCTCCTCTTTGTATATAAGTTTTTGTATGACACTTACATGTTTCTTTTTTATCAACAGCGAATACATGAGTAAGGCTCTGGTTGAGCCGAAACGTCGTATTTATATCGCTTCAGACCTTGTATTCCTGCTTTTGCTCCTATAATTTTGATGTTGTTAATAAATTCTCACCTTGCAAATTTATCTCTATGAGTGTGCGGTGAAATTTCATTACTATGATATTGGACTAATGTGTCCATTGTACCAGCACCTCAATTAATATACGACCTGTGTGCACGCCAACCATCCTTATCTATAACTGACCCATCAGACATTTAAGGCGTATAGTTATATGACTTCTGAGGATACCAATTTAAATTTTATTGCAGTTCTTAGAAAGTGTACAAATTTTAATTGTACAACCCAACAATGGGTCCCTTGAACCATGTGCACCCCTTACTCCTCTTTTTGCCTCAGAAAGATGGTCAAGATTTGAGATTGCTATGGGTACTGCAATAATTTTCCTTTTCAATAGTTTGAAAAAAACGCTAGTGTGTGCTATCCATATAGCTAACTATAGGTATAGAACCAAAAATAAATGTTTAATACAAGATTTACACAGTTAAATGGAGACAGAAGAGGACACAACATATGGTTGGATTTGTCTTCAAGACAGTTCTGTAAATTCACTATGGCTGTTCATGTTATTTAGCACTCACAAACAAGTCCTTTATATACAGTGGCATGTAAAAGTTTGGGCACCTCCAGTCAAAATTACTGTTATTGTGAACAGTTAGTAGTTAAGCTGGAGAAAAAAATAGCGCAATAGGGTCTTATCCAATAAACATTCAGAATTAAGAATAGCAGATTATGCTAACCTGATCCATAGAATTGTGCATTTAAGAATGTAGTGGAGCTCCTGCGGATTCACGGGTCGTCAAACCACTTGCAATAGAAACCAGGAAAGATTTGTGGTCTTGTTAACACAGCTGCATGGTTTTTCCTGAAGAAGAAGTGTATTATACTTCGAAACGCGCCGAATAAAAGCATGTGTCTAATTAATTTTCTGAAATTGGTGTATTCAATCAGCAGCCGAACAAGTCCACAAATCCTTCCTGGTTTCTATTGTGAACAGTTAAACAAGTTGAAGACGAAATGATCTCTAAAAGACCTTAAAGAAGTTGTCCATTACTACACCTCGCTTGGCCTCCATAAAATAATAAATCTTATACTCACCTCCTGTGCCATTCCCACGGTGTTGGCATTCGGTCTCTCGTGCTGTTGTTGTGACACGTGACGCCGGCGCCCAATCAGCGCTGACATCACTGTCCCTGCCTCCTGTCAAATTGGGCAGGAAGAGGAAATTCAGCTGCAGCCCAGACTTCCTGTTCATGTTCCATTTGTCTGAAGGCGGGGACAGTGGCGCCAGCGCTAAATTTTCAGAGTGCTAGGCAGCTGCTTAGAAGAACCCATGGCTAGTGTTCTTTGGCACAAGGTTAGAGGAGGCTGGGTTATTATAAATCTGGGAAATGTGCATCACCTGCCCTTTCCTAATGATGATAGTGAACAAGCCATAACGTTAACAGGCTAAGTAAGGTCTGAAACATTGGTCAAAGTTATCTGAGCACAAAAATGTCCAAGGGTGGCCAAACTTTTACACCGGCCCATTTCCCTTTTTGTAATTTTTAAAATGAATAAAAAAAATACAAAATATTTTATTTTTTGCATAAAATGCAAAGGGAATGTGTCATCTTTAACTTTAACCCTTTTAGAGATCATTTCATCTTCAAATTGCTTAACTGTTTATAATAACAGTAAGTTTGACCAGGGGTGCCAAAGCTTTTACATGCCACTGTACGTATGTCAATATGGATTTATGTCAATCTGAATTTATGTCTTGTGGGGATTCTCCAGGACTAAGACACTGATGACCTATACTTAAGACATCAACTTCACATCTCTAGGGTTCTGACTCCCAGAACCTCCATCAAGGTCTAGCCGTGGCTGGAGGCAATTATTGCATGGAGCTTTTGAGTTCTGCTCTCTACACTATGTAGAGGCCATTCTCAGGACGCTCAGCTCCTATAGAAGTTAATAGGAGAACCTTTAGTTCCCTATAGTTAAAGGGAACCTGTCACAAAATGTTTTCCTCCTCCAAACCATTATCATGATTGTGTAGCCCTTTAAAAGATAAGCCAGTTAATTCCTTTATGACCCCAAATCACCCTTGCAGCAGCTAGAAATCACATCGTGAAGTTGCATCTGGAAGTGTATTGGGACTTAAGGATGCACTTCTAGCTTGTCAGAGTTGTGTGGGATTTCCTACCTAGCAGCACCCTCCCCTGGCTGATTGACAGGTCAGTGGCCATATACCAGAAAAAAACAACCTGTCCATCATCCAGGGGAGGTTGCTGCTCAGTAACAAATACAGTGTGATGGTGATAAACTAGAAGTCCATCGTAATGCGCCAACGCACTTCTAGACACAACTTCAAAACTGGAGCAGGGCTTTGAGGTCACAAGGGGATAGGCTGGCTTATCTTTTAAAGGGCTATGTAATCATATTAATACTTGGTTTGGGGGGGGTAAAAGTTTCTGAGAGGTTCCCTTTAAAATAGATCATTAATGTCTCAGTCCTGGTGGACAATCCCTTGAATTAATAGGATTTGAGCATTGTTTTTTTAGCTTTCATGATGAAGCCCAATAAGACATAGACAGTGCTAAGCACATCATTCCTCTTGCAGATATTTCTGCTTTGTTACCTTTGTATGTGTGTGATCAGAAAGAACCTACTTGAAGAGAGAAGGTTCAGGATGGAAGGGATGGGGGAAAGTCTGACAAAAACATGGAGAGGAAGAATTCTTACTTCTTTGTGCCATACACCCAAGCTACAGCAATGTTTTCCAGGATGACCACAATGGTGAGTGGTAGTGTGGCAGAGTAATCATCAAACATGGTGACGAAATAATTTCCGGAACGCTGAACAAAGATCAAGCCCAGCAGGAAGGCAATGATGCAACAGCTGACTACAAGTATTAGCAGAAATAAAAATTATACAGTGAAATGATGTGTATGGGGTATGAATGTAACAATATCAACATGCAAGTCATACATGCAACCCACAGCGGATCGGGACAGTTCAGCTGTCAGCAGAACTTCCACATTCAGGATCCACATGGTTTTGCTGTAAAAGTTAAATCAATTGAGTCTGACATGCTAAGCCAAAGGTCTGCGCTCCACAGACTGATGCATAGAAGTAATCCTCGAGATAGTGGAGAAGATATGCCATGGCTAAATACACCAGCTGATGAACTGAAACTCGGGATCGTATGACTGTAAATATCCATCATCAATAATGTGCATCAGGAGTCATAAATGGTAATGATTCTGTCCCTCCTCGTAGACATATTTACATTGTATGGTCTGGTTGGTGAACATGCTTATATGGCGGTCACACAGGCATTGTCTAAAGAAGGAAACTTTACACATATCTGTATGACATAAGGTACAATAGGTGTTCATCACCTCCCAGTTGTACTGGTTCATCTCTACTGGTTGTCTAGTGTTGTCATTGTTAATACGGGTCTGCATAGCTGTAATTCTACCACACAGGGAAGGAATAAAAAATCTAGAAAAGAATACATCAACACAATATTTGATATTGTCAAAGTATATTTAAGTGCCTAAGGACAAAACATTACCATTTACAATAGGAGCAGATAAGCAGATATCCCAAAGCTACAGTACGAGAATCCTATAAATATAGGTGTAAATAGTTAATAAGTCTAAAGGACTGGAAACAGATATGTTCAATACAATATTGACTACTGCAATTAAAACCATATAATAAACCAAACAGAACCTCCATCTGATTTTCATGAGAATCTATTAAAATTTGCTAACTACATTTGCACGGAACCAATGTTCTGGGGTGTACATTTATAGGCATTGTTTGATAGGAAACATAGTTTTAAAAAAACATTTTAGATATTCTTAGTGTTTGTACACATAGTTTTTGGAGTGGAAGCTGAGCAGAAGCTCCACGTTTTTGACGAAGGCTTGGAGACCTTCCACTCAATTTCAGCTCCAAAAACTCTATAAAAACCTCAGTGTAAGCATACACTTATAGAGAATTAGAGGTTTTAACTCTGCCGTCCTAGACATGTGACAAGAAGCCTATTAAACATATCTAACTGGGTGTTCTTAGTAGGACATGGCCAACAAAAATAGGTTTTCATCTTCCAGGTTCCGAGACACAAAGCAACAACTCCAGTATCCATCCAGGAGACCGCTGGAGCAATTTCTCAAAAACAGAGGGCAAGGGAAATGCCCATCAGACACTTGGCATTTACGTATGTGTTAGATTAAAAATCATTTACCAAAAAGTTTATTCCAGAAATTAATGTAATTTGTTAACACTGTCCACTGGCGTAATAATGATTCTGTCCATTTGAGATAAATATTTAACATTTCATCTATGATTGGCTATGACAGATCATGTTTGGAAGTTTAATGATTTAATTTTATCAAAAATAGGCAAAAATATCTGCAGCTTGATTAAACCAGACCATCAAAGAATGTTCTACTGAGAATGACAGATAGTCTGAGCTCCTTCTGTCTATAAAGGAATCTTTCAGCAAGAATTCACCCCCCACCACCCCAAACTATATGTCCATGTAGCTCCTTCAGAGACAAATCCAGCAATACTGTTACATGACCAGTCTATTTTTCTTGCTGGGAAATCAGCGTTTGAATTGATATGAAACGAGGCTGAAGATTTATTTGTAGATCTGAAGCCTCTGTCACTCCAGCTCTATTCCCCGCTCTGCATCGCCTGCTCCTACTTCAAGCAGAAGGAGGCGGGGAATAGAGATGGAGTGGCACAGGCTTCAGATCTACCATACTCCTTCAGCTTCATTTGCATATCAATTCAAGACCGGATGGAGGACCGGACTGGCCACGTAAAGGTATTGCTGTGCTTGTCTTTGAACGATCTACATGCACATATAAACAGTCTGAGGGGTGAAATCCTCCTGGCAGAATCCCTTCAAAGCTAATCTGTCAGCAGGTTTTTGCTATTTAATCTGAGAGCAGCATAATATAGAGCAAGAGACAATGACTAGGCTATGTGTTATAGTTTCAATACAATCAATGTTTTATCAGCAGGATATTATCACTGTCTGACTAGGTATCATACGCATGCCAGTCCAGCTAATCTATGTAACCCCACCCCCACTACTGATTAGCAGCCTGCTGCCAATGTACGCTATACACAGGAAACTGCCAATAGGGGTGTGGGTGGGATTATACACAGCTCACTATCCTGACCACTGTTACATCTACAACAGAGAAAACAGGGATTTTATTAAATCTACACTAAGCAGTCGAGCCCATCGTTCATCTGGAAATTCTATATTATGCTTCTCTCAGATTACATAACAAAAACCTGCTAACAGATTCCCTTTAAGCCCAAAGGGACCACCTTGCTACTCGGCCAGTACGATGTAGTACTTACTGCACAGGCCATTTGTAGCTTCAAGTTAAAAAACAAAAAATGCAATAATAATCACTTTAAGCCCCACAAGGCCCACTGCTTTCTGATTTTTCTAAAGTGGTTTTCCCACAATGTTCATCTGATGTCTCCATAGCATAGCAGAGCACAGATAATGGAGCCTGAAGGGAATTATGTTAGGAAGAGCTTTGCAGACTTTGTGTTAGCAATCATAGTGGTCTCTAGATCATCCCCAATGATCTCAGACAGCTGGAGAACAGCTGTGTTGTCCGGCCAAATAAAAAATAGTTCAATTTCTGCATTTGTCCTTAAATAAGAGATAGCTTCCTTCCCATTCCGTATGTCAGCACACTACCAGCGATGTGTATGGCGGAGGCTGGCTGCCAGATTTCAATAGCTGAGCGCCCTTCTCAGTCTACGCCTCAGCTATGCTGGAGAAGAGGACTAGCTTGGATATTGAAATGAGGCAGACAGAAGCCCCCTTCATCACATCACTGGTCCCATGAGGACACAGGCGGTGTAATGGAAGTTCTCTTCTATGTTTGGGCCAAAGATCAGTTTAGAACACATCTAAACCATTTTTATTTGGCTCCAACCCATTTACATTACGACAATAAGCCTCATGCACAATTTGTACATCGGTAACAAACGTTTATATATATTTTACACACGATTACTATAGCAGAACTTTCCATGTACAGATACAGCAAAAATAAGTAGACTTCACATCACTTACTGGTCAGAACTTCTTTTCGCACTTTAAATGTGTCAATAATAGGAGTGGTAATACCAGACATAGTGCCAATCATGCTTCCTAGACCAAGATTGATCAGCATAAAGAAAAACATGACGGACCAAAAAGGAGAAGCTGGAAAGTGGGTCATGGCTTCAGTGAATGCAATGAATGCCAATCCGGTCCCTTGTACTGCCTGCAAAAATGTAAAAATCAAAATTCACGTTATTCAAAGTGCACATTCTCTATTGACAAAACACATTAGTTTATGAAAGATCTTAGACCTATTTATAATTGTCACCTTTTCCTAAAAAAATACCGACCAAAGATAAAAAAAAGAGTATGGTTTTGTGGTGTGTCTTAAAGGAAATCTGTCACAGGTTTTTGCTACCCTACCTAAGAGCAGCATAATGTAAGGGCAGAGACCCTGATTTCAGCGATGTATCACTTACTGGGATAAAATCACTGTATTATCTGCTGTAGATCTAGCAGTTCTCTAAATGCTGAGCTCTGTGTAAACCCGCCCACACCTCTGATTGGCAGTTTTCTGTGTACACTGTGCATAAGCAGAAATCTGCCAATCAGTAGTGGGGACAGGGTTATACAGAGCTCATGGAGGACTACATGACAGCAGGCTTACTAGTCCTATAGCGATAATCTCCTGCTAATAAGACAGTGATTATATCAGAACTACAGCAGCCCACTAATTGCCACATCACTAGAATCAGTGTCTGTGTCTCTATATTATGTTGCTCTCGGATTAGGTGGCAAAAACCTGGCAACAGATTCCCTTTAACATGAAGTGAAAATGCCACATAGATCTAAGGACCATTTATTTCTTGATAACGAGTGAGTGTTTGGTATGACAGTCACTTATGATTTTAGGGTTAAAATAGATATTTAACGCTAAAATTGTGTTTTTACCTAGGTGGTGGACTAATATCTCTCACAATACTGCCCCGTACTGTGGCAACACTGAGGAAGTGGCAGTCGTATGGTTTTGCTATAGAAGCCTGACCAGTTGACCATCTTCACAACTCTGGCACTGTCCCCGTAAGATGTCTTTACAAAGAAACCATCAGTAAATTTGTATGCCCATCATTAACGGCAAAATCATCATACTAACTGGGTTTAGGACACCAAACATACTGCTGTCAACACTTTGCTAAGTCATTATGCATAAAAAGCTGTTTACACACAAAGGAAGAGGTATGGAAATTATCCGACAAGTCTGGCGGCATCACAAGCATGTACAGGTGACACCACCTAAGTGTACAGCTGTCAATATATATGAATTTTATGGATGCAAATTTCTTTTTTAAATAAAGCCTTAGGAGTTTTGACAGTGGCATAAATAGCACTTTAAACCCAAGCAGTACAGGACATACTGTTAAGTAACGGCGCACAAATCTAGTAGTAGTTTCCCTTCTAGACATAAGCACTGGAAACTTCACTAGGAGGCTGCATCACCGATTCCATCATTTATTCCAGAACAAATAGTACATTATGCAGTGATATTTTTCCTGTAAAAATGCCAGCTACCGTGCCTGAACCAATTCCCCCTTATATAGTCAATAGGGTCTATTTGGTGCCACTTGTTTCCGACATGCAGAGTCTGGCACTTTGGTAATTTTCATATTTCTATCCATATAATAGAAGAAAAATAGGAAAATAATGTGAACACACATGTATCTTTGTATATAATGTGATCTAACATTTATCTCAGCTCAGGCCATATAAATCGGGTGAAATCGGTCAGAAGGTAAGAATAATCACTGTCTTCTAATTTTACTAGTCTTTCTTTTACCCTGCTCTTTAACCATGTTCACATTTGCCCTCACCGTTTGTGCTCCACTAATCTTCACTCTCCTTCGCTACCCCCAAACACCTGCAAGCTCCAACCTAATAACTGTCTCCCCCCTCTCTCCTACCCCCCCACATCGCCTCATCTGCAGACATGCTTCTTAACCTCAGACCTCTCCCACTAAAATATAACGTAAGCCGCTCACTCTCCTTCACCCATCTGCTTTCCCTTTCTCTGCTTCTTCTCACTGCTGGTGACATATCCCCCAATCCTGGCCCCCCCTGCCTCATACATCCCACTAATCCTCA
This sequence comes from Oophaga sylvatica, assembly GCA_033576555.1. Lineage (NCBI taxonomy): Eukaryota > Metazoa > Chordata > Amphibia > Anura > Dendrobatidae > Oophaga > Oophaga sylvatica. The sequence continues at coordinate 461,677,415 of JARQOD010000002.1, read as the reverse complement.
CCCCTATACTTCTCACAGTAAGAGAAACTACCGCAATCCCTCACACTTAAAACCTGTGCCACTAAACCCTACCCCCCAGCTTTCTCTCTCTGGAGCACTCTGGAACGCCCGCTCTGTCTGCAACAAGCTCCACGTGATCCACGATCTCTTTACCTCCCGCAACCTCTCCTTCCTGGCCCTCACTGAGACCTGGCTGACGCCCGCTGACACGGCCTCCCCTGCTGCACTGAGTTACGGCGGCCTCCACCCACACTCCTCGCTCTGGCAACAGACATGGTGGAGGCGTGGGTTTCCTTCTTTCTAATAACTGCTCCTTCAACCGTATCTAAACCCCATCCTCCCTCATCCTCCCTTCCTTTGAGGTCCACTCGGTCCGTACCTACTCTCCCTCTAATCTCCAAATGGCCGTCATATACCGACCACCGGGCTCAGCCACTGCCTTCATTGACCAATTCTCCAGCCGGCTTCTTCACTTTCTCTCTGCTGACATCCCCACCATTATTGTGGAGCCCAGCTGTGACTGGATCCATATCTTCCAGAAGGATGCACTAAAGGAAGATCCCATTAGAGGTCACTATACGCACACACATTGCAGCTTACCTAAAAAGACCAGTAGCTGTGTTAGGATATAAAAACTAGTTTAGTTTCACTTTGCCTCAGATCAGAGGAGAGAGAGAGAAAGAGAGAGAGAGAAGAGAGAGATCTCCTCAGAACGAGATAGAGAAGTGAAGTTCAGTTCAGAGCTGTTCAATCAGTTCACTTTGAGCGTAAGTGGAGGCTGGTACGAGTGGAAAGAGAATCACTTTAGCCCAGTCAGAGCTGAATCTGAAGCGTAGCTCATGAGGAAGCGTGCCGACGCTTAGAGAGCGGCGAAGAGGCAGATTACCAACTGCTGTCGTGTGTGATCTTATTAGGACCCAGGTAGGCCGAAGGCAAGAGGAATTGGAGGGATCTGTAAGCATTAATAGCTCCCCTCAGCAAGAAAATACCGGATACCGGTTCCCGAGCCTATAAGGATCTCCACGACCTATTAGGAGAACACCGGAGTTCCTGGAGGACTATAAGTCTCAGGACTACCACAGAGTTGATAAGTAACAGGATCAGGAGGACGGAGTCCGGCTAGGCCAGCCATCAAGGACCCTGACCTGCCAGAAAGAAGGTCCAACCACAAAATCAACCAGGTATAGGACAGAGATCAAGTTAGACCTAGCTATAAGCAGGTCAGGACTTTATTGTACAACGACAGAGGACAGGAGGCCATACACCTATCAGTGGAGGAATCCTGATGTGCATCCTTCGCCCTACCGTGCTCCAGGGAGTACCTGCCATTTCTACAGTAAAGGTACCAAACTGACTTTTGTGTGTGTTCCCCTTATTGTCTCTCACGGCGGGATTCCCACCTGTCCTGCATCCTCCTATTTCTATCTGCCCTGGAAGGACCCCGTCTTACTTGTAGAAGACCTACCATCTAGCTGCCCAACACCATCCCTTCCAGAGTTTGTGCAGAGCAGCGCTGGTTTCTCCCTTGACCAGATACTACAAGTGGCGTCATGACAAATTATATGAACATCCCATCATCCCCTGTAAATATCCCACATTACGGTGAGCGCCCAGGGCACGGACCGAGCTGCGCTACCCGTGACGTCCCCCATAGACTTCCATGGGCTCGGTGCCGAGTACCCCATAGCCCTGGTACGTGCGCATCATCTTTAAACTTGGCGTCACGAACAGGATCTCGTGCCTGCAGCAACGGAGTAATTTGTGCCCGTTGCCACAGGGTACTGTGTGCCTTGCAAAAAGACTGTTGTGTATAGTGGTGAAGATTTCCCGCCTTTTGCCGCCATTTATAGCATCCCGGCGCGAAATCTACTGGACGTACCTGCAAAAAGGCGCTGAGTCCTGAACACGCCCCCAACGCTGACGCGGCGGCAGGTCCTGTGGAGAGCTCCAGTGAACGCTCTGACGTCAGAGCGCCAGCGACACAGGTCCTTTCTCCACCGCTGTGCCTGCAGAGCTGCAGCCTTCAGAGAAGGTAGGCCACAATTAACTAGGGGGGCGCAGATATGTCGCAGCAGCAAGCCGACAGCGCGGCCCAGGCCGACAACCCCAATGACTTATCACTTGGCGCTGCAGCGCAGGATAGAAATCCAGGCCCCTCACCCGGTCCTGTGGTCCCAATAGTACCACTAACGCTGCCATACATGCCTGGAGCGAAGTGGCTCCCTCAGTACAGCGGCAAGCCAGACACCCTGTCAGGGTTCAAACGGAAAATATGCAGCATAATGGACATGTACCCTATGACCGCAAAGCAAAGAGCTGCGGTGGTAATTGGGCAATTAACTGGTGCTGCTGAGAGGGAGGTAGAGACTTGGACAGCTGCAGACCAGGAGTCAGTGCATGCAATTTTCTTAAAGCTACAGTCTATCTTTGAGGACCGCACTGAAACAGATCTCCGGATGATGTTTTACCAATGCTCCCAGAAACCAGATGACAGCATTAGAGACTATGCTTGCCGGCTACAAGGGGCCCTGCGAGCTCTTAAACAGGTTAACCCTATAAGTGTCACCGATGAAAATAAAATGTTAAAGGAACAATTTGTACGGGGACTGAGGTCCCAAGCGGAAGGCAGGACTGTGCACTGGTGGTCCTTGGATCATCCTGATGCTACCTTTGATGCCCTTAAGGATATGGCTATAAAAGGACTGCGACCTCTGGAAACACCCGAGATGGCAACCCAGTGTCACCCGAGTGAAACCACCCTAAAGCCAGCAACATCCACCTTTTCCCCGCTGGTTGCGGAAGCCAAAACGCAGGAGGCGCCCCCTACTGAGCTGGACTGTCTGCGCTCAGAAGTGCGCCAGTTGACCAAAAACCTGGCCACTGTAATGAGTGCCCTGCAATTGCCGACGAAAGAAGAAGGAAAGATCTTGCTTGCTGACTGCCCGGAGGATGTCCCTTGGATGCGCCGGAGGAGAGGGAGGACGTCGCCCCACCGGAGGAGGACAACGCCACCCCCAGGAAGGACCCGCGACCTTCAGCATCCTCGCCGGGAGATCATCTGCTACCGCTGCCACAGGGAAGGTCACCCAGCACGTCTGTGTCCTTTAAACGAGCAAGTCCTGGGTCCGAGGGCCAACCCCCAGGAATAGACTCCTCAGGCCCCTCAGACTGGAACCGCAGGTTTGTGGGAGGAAGACCTTACCTGTCCATCATATTGGACGGGATCGCCATCCCTGCCCTGCTGGACACTGGATCCCAGGTAACCATTATACCTGATGTTCTCTACAATAAGTACTGGTCCAGTGACAGTCTCCAACCCCCAAACCCTGACTTTACCGTATACGCCTCTAATGGTCTCCCTCTTGAATTATGGGGGGCTAAAGATGTAGACGTGAAAGTGGGGAGAGTGGAGCCAAAGAATCAGGGACTTCTTGTAGTAAAGACTGTTAATGAAGAAAATGGGTTGAATGTGGTCTTAGGCACTAACATTATTAGTAACTGTTTGGAGGAGGTTGTGTTTTTACTCCAACAGCTCGCCGAAATCGCCAGACCAAGGCAAAAGGGAGAGACCTGGAGGGAGATCCGAACCCTGATGTGCCAACAGCAAGTGAAAATGACCGGTGGTGAGATTGGTAATGTACGGTAACAGACCCGAACCCCATTGTGATACCCCCTATGAGTGAAATGCTTATTTGGTGTAGAGCAGCAATAGGTCTGAAAGGACAGAACTACCAAGCAGTAGTAGAGCCCCATTGTTCAGAACATAGACCTACACTCTTGACTGCCAGAGGGGTAGTGGAGGTACATAATGGGAGGGTGCCAGTGCGTCTTCTCAACTGGGGAGAAGATGAAGTCAAGTTACCACGTTACGCCACTGTTGCTAAGTTACATGCTGTGGATAATAACTCCATTCACCCAGCGGAGCCCTTAACCTTCCCACAACCAGTGGAGGATAACGGTCCGACCACCCAGGTGGAGGATTGGTGTCAGCAGCTCCATGTTGGGACAGACACCACTCCAGCTCACCAGAAACAAGGGGTGTACCGAGTAGTTCAGGAATATGCTCAGGTATTCAGCAAACACCCGCTCGACTTTGGGACAATTAAAGGGGTTCAACATCACATCCCCACAGGCAATCATCCTCCCATCAAAGAACGGTACAGGCCTATACCACCAGCACACTACCAGAAAGCTAAGGAGATGTTGCATGATATGAAGGAAGCAGGGGTGATAAGGGATAGTTGCAGTCCCTGGGCAGCACCTCTAGTCTTGGTTAGGAAAAAGGATGGAAGCATGCGAATGTGTGTAGATTACCGACAAATAAATCGCATTACACATAAAGATGCATACCCATTACCACGCATTGAGGAATCCTTAGCTGCACTAAAAACTGCTAACTACTTCTCCACCCTTGACCTCACTAGTGGGTACTGGCAGGTAGCTGTGGCTGAGGAGGATCGGGAGAAGACGGCTTTCACCACCCCGATGGGACTCTGTGAGTTTGACCGAATGCCGTTTGGACTCAGCAGTGCCCCTGGAACGTTCCAGAGAGTGATGGAGAGCTGCATGGGGCATCTCAACTTTGAAACTGTGTTGCTGTACCTGGACGATGTCATCGTGTACTCCAAAACGTACGAAGACCATTTGAAGCACCTGGCGGAAGTATTTGAGTCACTGTCCAAGTATGGGATGGAACTAAAGCCTTCTAAGTGCCATTTGCTCAAACAAAAAGTACAGTATCTGGGACATATTGTCAGTTCAGAAGGAGTAGCGCCAGACCCTGAGAAAATCACCGCCATCCAGAAATGGCCGGAGCCGAAAAATCTTAAAGAAGTGCGACAGTTCCTAGGACTGACAGGATACTACCGGAGGTTTGTAAAAGATTACACTAAGAAAGCAGCTCCTCTGCAAGACCTCCTGGTGGGACAGTCCCTTAAAGGCAGAAATTCTCAATTCCATTGGGGTAAAGAACAGGCAGAAGCATTCAAGGAAATGAAGGAGATCCTGACAGGTGATGAGATCCTAGCTTACCCTGACTACAGCCAGCCGTTCCTGCTGTATACTGATGCCAGCAACGAAGGATTGGGAGCAGTCCTCAGTCAGAAGCAAAATGGCCTGGAGAAAGTCATTGCCTATGCTAGCAGGAAGCTCCGCCCGACCGAAAGGAACCCCGAGAACTATAGTAGCTTCAAGTTGGAGTTCCTGGCACTGGTCTGGGCCATCACGGAGAGGTTTAAACACTATTTGGCCTCCAGCAAGTTCACTGCCTACACTGACAACAACCCCTTGACGCATCTTGAAACAGCTAAGCTGGGGGCTATGGAACAACGATGGATGGCTCGACTATCAAATTATCAATTCACCATTAAGTACCGGGCGGGCCGCAAGAATGCCAATGCTGATGCCCTGTCCAGGATGCCTCATGAATCAGACACTGAAGAGGAAGTGGATGATCTGGAAGAGATTGAACTACCTGCCTTTCACCGGAATGGGGTGATCTATGAACAACAAGCCAGCAGGAGATCGCCTGGTAAGACGTTAAATCCTTTACCTCACCACAGCTGGAAAGAGACTCAGGATAGCGATCCAGTGGTCAGCCGTATCAAGGACCTGATAATACGAGAAGATTCCTTCTTGGAGAAAGACGCACCCCTACCAGCAAGGCAGCTGTGGAATGAGAGAAGCTGGTTGTTCATCTACCGTGAGAAGCTGTGCAGGAGATACGTCAACCCAAGGACCCATGAAATGGTCTGGCAGATAGTGGTTCCCAAAGCAGACATCCAGATGGTGTTGGAAGCCTACCACGATCAAGCGGGACACTTTGGCTGCAAAAAGCTGGAGGCCCTGTTGAAGTGTCGGTTCTACTGGGTAGGGATGCGCAGCTCCATCGAGAAGTGGTGCCGGAACTGTGGACCCTGTAGCCTCAGACGAAAAGACTACAGCAGTCAGAAGGCACCCCTGCAGCCCATCCAGATGACTCGCCCTTTGGAAATCGTGGCCCTGGACCATGTGAAGTTGTCACCCAGCCGGTCAGGATATTCCTATGCCCTGACTATGGTGGACCACTACTCCAGATTCCTGGTGGTCGCTCCTGTTAAAGATCTGACGGCAGAGACAGCAGCAAAGACCTTCCAAGTAAGTTTCTGCAGACCACACGGTTATCCTGAGCAGGTATTAACTGATCAAGGCCCAGCCTTTGAGGCCGAATTATTCAAGGAGTTCTGTCACTTGTACGGGTGTAGGAAGATCAGAACAACACCATACCACCCTCAAACCAACGGACTTTGTGAAAAGATGAATCACATCGTCATTGACTTACTGAAATCTGTACCACTGGAGGAAAGAAATCGGTGGCCAGACTTGTTACCTGACCTGGTAGACATGTACAACCATATACCGGTGAGTTCCACCAACTGCACCTCAGCCTATCTCATGCGGGCAAGGCCAGGAAAACTGCCCATGGATCTAGAGCTTGGAGTTGTAGAACCGGAAGCGGATGTAACTACTGGAGACTGGAACACCAACAGACAGGAACAGTACAGAAAAGTACAGGCCTGTGTTGAGGAAAGTCTTAATCGAGGAAGGGATAAACAAAAAGATCGCTACAATAAAAGTGCGCCAGCTGAACCTTTCGCACCTGGTGAAATGGTACTGAAAAGAAAAAGGAGATTACACAAACTCGATGATCAGTGGGAAAGAGAGCCCTACATCATACAGAATTCAAGGTTTGATAACAAGAAAACGTGCATAATAAGTAAGGATGGAGGAAAAACCACTGCAACTGTGTCTAGAGACCATCTAAAGTTGTGTCCGGACCCATTAAAGCTTCGTGAGGAAGAACCTGTTGTCAATCAGGAAGAGAATGATGAAACAGTTATACCTACAGACTTGGGAGATTTCCCCGCAGATTGGCCCAGAATTGGAGAAGCCGTAATCATTCCCGTGCTTCAGTTTTATCAACCGCAAGAAGAATCTCTAAATCCAATTGTACCAATTGTGCCAGTGGAGCCAGTTCCCGAAGGACCTCAACCAGTGGAACCTCAACCAGTGGAACCACAAGAAGCAGCACCACAAGAAGCAGTATCCCAAGAAACTGAACCTCAGGAAGAAGGATCCCCTGCAGAAGTTGCACCGATTCTCTCAGTTTACAGTGTGCCTGCCAGCCCAGTAGGGAGGTTGAGACAATTCTATAATTCTCTTTCACATAGAACAAATAGGGAAACTGCTACCTCACAGGTCATTGCACCACGCAGATCAGAACGTAGCACAAAAGGACACATCCCTGCTAGGTTCAGAGATTAGTTTAACCTTTAGCAAATGTAAATAATTGTTTAAAGTCATTATATATAAATGTATATATGTTTGCTTATATGTGCTGTATATACCATTATTTATTTCCCTTATCATCTTGGAACAAGAGAAATGGACATTATTTCTACTTGTTTTCTCACCCCTATTTTGAGCATCCTTTCCAAAAGAGACTGGGACTTTTATGGCTGCTCAACAATTCCTCAATCCCTCATTGTACATAATTGTTCAGTTACCGTTAATGCAACAGTTCAAAAATGCCTAACCTCCTGTAAAGGAAGAATTGTTTTGATATGTTATTGTTCTGTTACCTGTTTTAGTATTTCAGCCCCGGAGTGCTGAGTTCTACTAGGGGGGAATGTGGAGCCCAGCTGTGACTGGATCCATATCTTCCAGAAGGATGCACTAAAGGAAGATCCCATTAGAGGTCACTATACGCACACACATTGCAGCTTACCTAAAAAGACCAGTACAGGGAGCTGTGTTAGGATATAAAAACTAGTTTAGTTTCACTTTGCCTCAGATCAGAGGAGAGAGAGAGAAAGAGAGAGAGAGAAGAGAGATATCTCCTCAGAACGAGATAGAGAAGTGAAGTTCAGTTCAGAGCTGTTCAATCAGTTCACTTTGAGCGTAAGTGGAGGCTGGTACGAGTGGAAAGAGAATCACTTTAGCCCAGTCAGAGCTGAATCTGAAGCGTAGCTCATGAGGAAGCGTGCCGACGCTTAGAGAGCGGCGAAGAGGCAGATTACCAACTGCTGTCGTGTGTGATCTTATTAGGACCCAGGTAGGCCGAAGGCAAGAGGAATTGGAGGGATCTGTAAGCATTAATAGCTCCCCTCAGCAAGAAATACCGGATACCGGTTCCCGAGCCTATAAGGATCTCCACGACCTATTAGGAGAACACCGGAGTTCCTGGAGGACTATAAGTCTCAGGACTACCACAGAGTTGATAAGTAACAGGATCAGGAGGACGGAGTCCGGCTAGGCCAGCCATCAAGGACCCTGACCTGCCAGAAAGAAGGTCCAACCACAAAATCAACCAGGTATAGGACAGAGATCAAGTTAGACCTAGCTATAAGCAGGTCAGGACTTTATTGTACAACGACAGAGGACAGGAGGCCATACACCTATCAGTGGAGGAATCCTGATGTGCATCCTTCACCCTACCGTGCTCCGGGGAGTACCTGCCATTTCTACAGTAAAGGTACCAAACTGACTTTTGTGTGTGTTCCCCTTATAGTCTCTGACGGCGGGATCCCCACCTGTCCTGCATCCTCCTATTTCTATCTGCCCTGGAAGGACCCCGTCTTACTTGTAGAAGACCTACCATCTAGCTGCCCAACACCATCCCTTCCAGAGTTTGTGCAGAGCAGCGCTGGTTTCTCCCTTGACCAGATACTACAAGTGGCGTCATGACAAATTATATGAACATCCCATCATCCCCTGTAAATATCCCACATTACGGTGAGCGCCCAGGGCACGGACCGAGCTGCGCTACCCGTGATGTCCCCCATAGACTTCCATGGGCTCGGTGCCGAGTACCCCATAGCCCTGGTACGTGCGCATCATTATCATGGGTGACTTTAACATCCCTATTGACACCCGCCAGCCAGCAGCCTCCAAGCTCCTGTCACTTACTTCATCCTTTGGACTTACTCAGTGGTCCTCCACAGCCACCCACACAGACGGACATACATTAGACCTCATCTTCACCCGCCTCTGTTCCCTATCTAATCTCACAATCTCTCCCCTTCCCCTATCAGACCACCACCTACTCACCTTCTCATCCTGTCCTCTTCACCTGCCCCCTATGTCCAGCCACTGGCACATCCTCGCAGAAACCTCGCACATCTAGACATTCACAGACTCTCAGACTCTCTCCTACCTCTGTCCTCCATATCTTCACTCCACGACACAGACAGCGCCACCACTTTCTATAACACCACCCTCACATCTGCCATAGACTCAGTCGCCCCTCTCACGCACGGCAAAGTGCGACGAATCAATAGGCAACCCTGGCACAACAATCTCACCAAAAACTTCGACAATCATCCAGGGTCGCGGAGCAGCATTGGAAAAAAACACGCCTGCCAGACGACTTCACTGCTTTCAAACAAGCTACACTTGCCTTCAAAATAGCCCTCACCTCTGCTAAACAGACCTATTTTGCAAACCTTGTATCTTCATTATCCTACAACCCAAAACAACTGTTCAGCACATTCAACTCTCTCCTCCGCCCACCACTGCCACCTCCAACTCCCCTCATCTCTGCCGAGGACTTTGCCACCTACTTCAAAAATAAGATCGACCAAACAAGGCAAACCTTTACTGTTCCACCACCCCAACCACTCCATATACCAGACCTCTGTCCTTCCCTACTAACCTCCCTCTCCAACATCACTGAAGGAGAGCTTACTCACCTCCTTTTCAAATCTCACCTCACCACCTGTGCACTTGACCCCATCCCTTCCCACCTGCTCCCCAACCTCACTAACACGCTCATCCCAGCCCTAACCCATCTCTTCAACCTATCGCTATCTTCTGGTACCTTTCCCTCTGCCTTCAAACATGCCACCATCACACCCATCCTCAAAAAAACAAACCTTGACCCAACTGCTATGCCCAGCTATCGCCCAATATCATTGCTCCCGTTTGCTTCCAAACTCCTTGAGAAGCATGTCCACGCTCAACTTTCCTCCCACCTCTCATCTAACTCTCTCCTTGACAACCTCCAATCTGGCTTCCGCCCCCACCACTCCACTGAAACTGCCCTGACCAAAATTACTAATGACTTACTCACAGCTAAAGCTAACAGACAGTTCTCCATCCTCCTCCTCCTTGACCTGTCATCTGCCTTTGACACAGTCGACCACTGCCTACTGCTACAGATTCTTTCTTCCCTTGACATCAAAGACCTTGCCCTGTCCTGGATAGCCTCTTACCTTTCCGACCGCACATTTAGCGTCTCCCACTCCCACACTACCTCCTCATCCCGCCCTCTCTCTGTTGGAGTCCCTCAAGGCTCTGTCCTGGGGCCCCTACTTTTTTCCATCTATACCCTTGGCCTAGGACAACTCATAAAGTCCCATGGCTTCCAGTACCACCTGTATGCGGACGACACTCGGATCTACCTCTCTGGCCCAGATGTCACCTCTCTGCTGTCCAGAATCCCGGAGTGTCTATCAGCCATATCCTCCTTCTTCACCCTTGCTTCCTAAAACTCAATGTTGACAAAATCGAACTCATCATCTTTCCTCCATCTCATGTATCTTCCCTACCCGATCTATCTATTATGGTAAATGGCATCACGATCTCTCCTGCACCTGAAATCCGCTGCCTCGGAGTAACTCTCGACTCTGCCCTGTCCTTCAAACCACACATCCAAACTCTTTCCACCTCCTGTCGCCTCCAACTTAAAAACATTTCCAGAATCCGTCCCTTCCTCAGCCCTCAATCTACTAAAACTCTTGTGCATGCCCTCATCATCTCCCGCCTCGATTACTGCAACATCCTCCTCTGTGGCCTCCCCGTCAACTCTCTTGCACCACTCCAGTCTGTCCTCAACTCTGCTGCCCGACTAATCCTCCTCTCCCCTCGCTACTCCCCTGCTTCTCCCCTCTGCAAATCCCTCCACTGGCTCCCAATTCCCCAACGAATCCAGTTCAAACTACTAACATTGACTTACAAAGCCGTCCACAACCTGTCTCCTCCCTATATCTCTGAACTAATCTCCCAATATCTTCCTTCACGTAATCTTCGATCCTCTCAAGACCTCCTACTATCCTCCACACTTATTCGTTCCTCACACAACCGCCTCCAAGATTTCTCCCGAATATCCTCCATCCTCTGGAATTCCACGCCTCAACATGTACGATTATCCACCACCCTTGGATCCTTCAAACGGAACCTGAAAACCCATCTCTTCAGGAAAGCCTACAGCCTGCAATAACCATTCCGCCTCGCCGCCACAACCCGAGCTTCCGCCTCGCTGCCACCTCGCCGCCACCACCCGAGCTGCCGCCTCGCTGCCACCACCAGAGCTGCCGCCTCGCCGCCACCACTACCAGAGCTGCCGCCACCACCAGAGCTGCCGCCTCGCCACCACCAGAGCTGCCGCACCCCCGACCTTCTGTTTCTTCCCCATTATCCCGTAGAATGTAAGTCCGCAAGGACAGGGTCCTCTCCCCTCTGTACCAGTCTCTCATTGTAAATTTGTTTACTGTAAACGATATCTATAACTTTGTATGTAACCCCTCTCATGTACAGCACCATGGAATTAATGGCGCTATATAAATAAATAATAATAATAATAAAATAATAAATAAGAATTGAAAACTTCACCATTTTTCTAAGTATAATTCTAAAGGTGCTATTGACATGTCAGTAACAACCCATCCAATCCACACAGGCAAAGATATCAAATCAGAGATGGCTATAAATTAAGTTATGTGTAATAATGTGAAATGACACAGGAAAAAAGTATAGAACATGCTTACTGAAAGTTAATTAATACTTTGTACAAAAGCCTTTGTTTGTGATGACAGCTTCAAGACACTTCCTGCATGGAGAAACTAGTCGCAAACATCGCTCATGTGGGATTCTGGTCTATTCTACCACACAAACACTCTTTAAGTCCTGAAGGTTCAGTTGGCTTCTTCTATGAACTCTAAGCTTTTGTTCCTTCCATAAATTTTCCATTGGATTGGCCGGGCCATTCTAGCAGCTTTATTTTCTTTCTCTAAAACCAAGTGAGAGTTTCCTTGGCTGTGTGTTTGGGATCATTTTCTTGCTGAAATGTTGACCTACGTTTCATCTTCATTATCCTTGTAGATGGCAGAGGCAGATTTTTATCAAGACTCTCTCGGTACATTTGTCCATTCATCCTTCCTTCAATTACTGTATATGAAGTTTGCCAGTGCTGTATGATGAAAAACAGCCCAGCATTATGATATTTTCACCTCCAAACTTTACTGCTGGTATGGTGTTTTTGATGTGAAGTGAAGTAAGTGCCTTTTAGTCTCCAAACATGGTGGGTATTATGGCATTCAAAGAGATCAGATTTGGTCTCATCTGACCAGACTATATTCTCACAGTATTTCACAGGCTTGTCTAAATGTTATTAAACAAATATTAAACACACTTGAACATGCTGTTTGTGCTACAATGGAGTCCTGTGTGCTGAGCGTGCATACAGGCCACGGAGGTTAGGTGCATTACTTATTGTTTTCTTTTAAATAATTGTACCTGCTGATTCTACGTCTTTCTGTAGCTCTCCACAGGTCCTTGGCTTTTGAACAACTCTTCTGATAATTATCTTCACTCCTCTGTCTAAAACTTATGAGAAGCTTCAGGTCATGGCTGGTTTATGGTGAATTGATGTTCTCTCCTCTACGTGATTATGGCCCAACAGTGCTCACTGGAATCTTCAATAGTTTAGAAATTCTTCTGTCAATCCCATCAGTATGCTTTGCAAAAATAAGGTTGTGAAGGTCTTGAGACAACTCACTGGTATTACCCATCATGACAGGTTTCTTGTGTGGCACGTTGGTAATAAGAGACCTTTTTATAGGCCATCATTTGAATCAGATGACATTATTTTTCATAAGTCTCAGGATTGCTTTCAAATTACTGATAGATTTTAGCTGGTGTCATTACTTTCCATGTCTTTTTGCACCTCTCTTGCTTTATGTGTTTTTAATTCTTTTTCCTTGTGTCATCTATAGATATTACAGTCATGGCCAAAAGTTTTGAGAATGACACAAATATTAATTTTTAGAAAGTCCACTGCTTCACTTTTTCTAATGGCAATTTGCATATACTCCAGAATGTTATAAAGAGTGATCAGCTTAACAGCAATTACTTGCAAAGTCAATATTTGGCTAGAAAATGAACTTTATCCCCCAAAACACATTTCAACATCATTGCAGCCCTGCCTTAAAAGGACCAGCTAACCTCTTTTCAGTGATTGCTCCATTAACACAGGTGTGGGTGTTGATGAGGACATGGCTGGAGATCAATCTGTCATGATTAAGTAAGAATGACACCACTGGACACTTTAAAAGGAGGCTGGTGCTTGGCAATCATTGTTTCTCTTCTTTTAACCATGGTTATCTCTAAAGAAACACGTGCAGTCATCATTGCAATGCACAAAAATGGCCTAACAGGGAAGAGTATCGCAGCTAGAAAGATTGCACCTCAGTCAACAATCTATCGCATCATCAAGAACTTCAAGGAGAGAGGTTCCATTGTTGCCAAAAAGGCTTCAGGGCGCCCAAGAAAGACCAGCAAGCGCCAGGACCGTCTCTTAAAAGTGTTTCAGCTGCGGGATCGGGATACCAGCAGTGCAGAGCTTGCTCAGGAATGGCAGCAGGCAGGTGTGAGTGCATCTGCACTCACTGTGAGGCGGAGACTCTTGGAGCAAGGCCTGGTCTCAAGGAGGGCAGCAAAGAAGCCACTTCTCTCCAGAAAAAACATCATGGACAGACTGATATTCTGCAAAAGGTACAGGCAGTGGACTGCTGAGGACTGGGGTAAAGTTATTTTCTCTGATGAATCCCCTTTTCGATTGTTTGGGACATCAGGAAAACGCCTCATTCAGAGAAGACAAGGTGAGCGCTACCACCAGTCTTGTCTCATGCCAACTGTTAAGCATCCTGAAACCATTCATGTGTGGGGTTGCTTCTCAGCCAAGGGAATCGGCTCTCTCACAGTCTTGCCTAAAAACACAGCCATGAATAAACTCCCCAGATCTTAATCCCATTGAGAACTTGTGGTCAATCATCAAGAGACGGGTGGACAAACAAAAAACTAAAAATTCTGACAAAATGAAAGCATTGATTGTGCAAGAATGGACTGCTATCAGTCAGGATTTGGTCCAGAAGTTGATTGAGAGCATGCCAGGGAGAATTGCAGAGGTCCTGAAGAAGAAGGGTCAACACTGTAAATATTGACTTGCTGCATTAACTCATTCTAACTGTCAATATAAGCTTTTGTTACTCATATGTTTGCAATTATTATATTTCTGTCTGTGATAAAAACATCTGTCAAACACACATAAAAACCAGAGGGCAGCAGATCATGTGAAAATATAATATTTGTGTCATTCTCAAAACTTTTGGCCATGACTGTACATATAAATTAATTCTATGGCTTGATTTCTTTGCCTGTGTGCATTGAATGGGTTGTTACTGACATCTGATGAGAATTTCATGTCAAAAAAATTGGTGACGTGTTCAATACTTATTTCACCCACTGTACATAGAATAAGCATTATTTACATGGGTATTCTGGCTCTGAGCACTTCCACATCAGGAATTGAGTGAGGACGGTGACAAATATTAGGTATCGTGCAGTTTTATTCAAGTGACCAGGTAGACATCTGTAGACATGATACCACCAGCCCCGGTCTGCACCTGTTGGGCATAGCAGGAATTCCCCATTATGAAAAGGCTCAGGCTCCGTTCACATCATTATTTTGAATTTCATTACTTTGTTCCAAAAACGGAACAGAAACAATGATGTGAAAAGCGAATTTACTAGTGCCAACGTCAAGTATCAGTTTATTAGACGCGCTGCATGGGTCATTGCACATGTGAGAAGATATGGAAGATATCCAACTGCTCTCAGCTGCTTATAGACTACCAACGTCTAAATGATTACTAGATAATAAGGGATCTGAACAGTCCAGAATCAAATGTCTGATTTATGGAGCTATAACTAATATCAGTGATTTAGTGACTGTGCGCGGAGCTCCACGCTTTATGGTCGGTGCGGGATCAGATTTCCCATCAATATATAGCACTGATCAAAGAGCAGAGAGCTCCAAGCTCACAACCACTAATTCACTGACGTTAGTGCTGATAGTTCATCTCCAGTGATTTTAGACATCTAAATCTAGACTGCTCTGAGCAGAATGATGTATCTCCAACTTAGTATCTTCAGTCCCAACTACTAAGGATCCTTACTGACGTTGAGCTGCACACCCACCTTTAAAGTAAGAGGTGGGCATGTATAGTGTTGAGGCCACTGCGTAGGCCTCCTAAAAGCTAGATTAATAGGCAACGCTTTTCCGCTGTGAAAGTCTCAGACTATCCATCTTCAGTTTCTGAAGGCTTCTAATTGGCAATCATATGCCATATACAGTATCCTACATTCTGCCTCATTTATAAAAACTCGCTCTAAAAAAGCACCAAAACTTTCTTTGCTGCCCATAGCAACCAATCAGCGCTCAGAAATCATTTGTTAAACTGCTGTAGTAAAATGAAATCTGTACTGTGATTGGTTGCTATGGACAACAAAGACATTTTTCTTTTACACAGTTTTCATAAATCTGAACGGTCCAAATGTGATGTGAACAGAGCCTAAATTATGCATCATGTATAACGCTGATTTCAGAGACGTCTAACGTGCAAATACTATAATCACCTGATCCAGTTCATCCTCCAGTAAGCAGGCATCCAGGTGGAGATCTTGGAAACCATCTTCTTTCACTTTTTTAATGACTTCATACATATCTGCGTAGTCTGCTGTTGTCAAGTGAGAAAAGTTGACATGTTGTGGTATAAGGAAATGGCTCAGGATTCCCGAATTCAAGTAGCCAAGGATTTTCTCTGCATTTCTAAGAGGAAAGAAAATATATTTTACATGAAAATAAAAAATTAGACATGCAAACAAGCTTGTAGGAGCCGTCTCAAGAAAACAAGCTACCGTACATGCTCAAGGGCATATAGCTTTAATTATGGCAGACTAAAGTCAACCTTCTATTAAAGGGAACCTGTCATCTGGAGGTTAATCATGGTGCCTGCACTTAGCCGGTACGCTGAGAGGAGAAAATTAACGTTATTCCTCCTGGCAGCGTTCTGTGCCCCTGACTGGCAGCTGGCCCTAATGGTGTGACAGTGACACCATTCTAAAAACTGCACCCCTCAAGGTGCTCAAAACCACATTCAAGAAGTTTATTAACTCTTTACGTGCTTCACAGGAACTGAAGCAATGTGGAAGGAAAAAATTAACATTTAACTTTTTTTGCAAAAAATGTACTTCAGAATCAATTTTTTTTATTTTCACAAATGTTAAAAGAGAAAATGAACCACAAAATTTGTTGTGCAATTTCTCCTGAATACTCTGATACCCCATATGTGGGGGTAAACCACTTTTTGGGCGCACGGCAGAAGTCACAAGGGAAGGAGCGCCGTTTGACTTTTTCAACGCAGAATTGGCTAGACGCCATGTCGCGTTTGGAGAGCCCCTGATGTGCCTAAACAGTGGAAACCCCCAACAAGCGACCCCATTTTGTAAACTAGACCCCTTAAGGAGCTTATCTAGATGTGTGGTGAGCACTTTGAACCTCCAAGTGCTTCACAGAAGTTTATAACGTAGAGCCGTGAAAATAAAAAATCATTTTTTTCCTCAAAAATGATTTTTTAGCCCACTGTTTTTTATTTTCCCAAGGGTAACAGGTGAAATTGGACCAAAAAAGTTGTTTTTCAATTTTTCCTGAGTACACTTATACCCCATATGTGGGGGTGTACTGCTGTCTGGGTGCATGGGAGAGCTTGGAAGGGAAGGAGCGCCATTTTGTAATGCATACTTTGATGGAATGTTCTGTTGGCGTCATGTTGTGTTTGCAGAGCCCTTGATGTGCCTAAACAGTAGAAACCCCCCACAAGTGACACCATTTTGGAAACTAGACCCCCAAGGAGCTTATCTAGATGTGTGGTGAGCACTTTGAACCCCTAAGTGCTTCACAGAAGTTTATAAATGCAGAGCAGTGAAAATAAAAAATCAGTTTTTTCCTCAAAAATGATTTTTTAGTCCACTATTTTTTATTTTCCCAAGGGTAACAGGAGAAATTAGAACCCCAAAATTGGTGTGCAATTTGTCCTGAGTACGCTGATGCCCCATATGTTGGGGTAAACCACTGTTTAGGTGCACGGCAGGGCTCGGAAGGGAGGGAGCACCATTTGACTTTTTGAACACCATGTCGTGTTTTGAGACCCCCTGATGTGCGTAAATAGTGGAAACCCCTCAATTCTAGCTCCAACCCTAACCCCAACACACCCCTAACCCTAATCCCAACCCTAACACTAATTCCAACCCTAACCCTAATCCCAACCCTAATTCCAACCCTAACCCTCATTCCAACCCTAACCCTAATTCTAACCCTGACCCTAATTCTAAACCTAATTCGAACCCTAACCCTAATTCTAACACTAAGCCTAACTAATGGAAAAATGAAAATAAATATATTTTCTTTATTTTATTATATTTCCCTAACTAAGTGGGTGATAAAGGGGGGAGGGTTAATAGGGTTTATCACAGTGATCAAAATGTACCTTCACTGAATAAATGAATCTGCCGGCCGGCAGATTCGGCGGGCACACTGCGCATGCGCCTGCCATTTTCTTCCCGGACCAAGATGCCGGCGCCCACCGGAGGAGGCAGGAGGGTCTGGGGACACCGGGAGGTACCGGGGGGATTGGGGACCCTATTTCTCTCTCCTCTGATGTGCGATCACATCAGAGGAGAGAGAAAGCTAAAAGCAGAATGGCGGCTTTTTTTTTTGCGGTCGCCGTTATATGGTGAATAAAGACATTTAAAAAAGACAGAAAATTCAGGCAAGTTCAGAGAAGAGCTACCAGGATGGTGAGCGGACTGCAAAATATGTCCTACATGGAATGGCTAAAGGATTCCAAAAGGAAGGCTAAGAGGAGAATTAATAGCAGTCTACAAATATCTGAAGGGATGTTACAGTGTAGAGGGATCATCCTTATTCTCATTTGTACATGGAAACATGAGAAGCAATGGAATGAAACTGATAGGGAGAAGATACAGATTAGTTATTAGAAAACAATTTTTGACAGTGAGGGTGATCAATGAGTGGAACAGGCTGCCACAAGAGTTGGTGAGTTCTCCTTCAATGGAAGTCTTCAAACAGAGGTTGGACAGACATCTGTTTGAGATGGATTAGTGAATCCGGCTTTGAGCAGGGGGACACAATGACCCGTGAGGAACCTTCCAACTCTGACATTATAAGATTCTATGGTTTACACTCATGCAACCCAGCTATGTTTCTGCCAGTATGAGTCCAGTCTTTGGCTTGTATTTAAATACCTGGCTATTTCTTGATTTTGTTGCCAAGTTCAACCGCCTGTATTCAATGCAAAGTGACAACACTTCTCTCTGCGAGCTTGCACCACTGGCCATCAGCCACTAATTAGACATAATTAAGAGTCCTGTTTAAGGCCCAATCCTTATTTAGGGGCTCATGAAGAAGTGTAGGATTCCCATGGGACCTGCTAAACAAGGTAGTATTTAGAGCTTGCAGCCTCCCTCACACACTGCTGGGTGCCCACGATGAGCTTTTAACATGTTTTTGACGCTGTATCTTTTCCCTGCTTCAAAAACGCAGCATGTTACAATTCCAAATGGGATTTCTAGAAATCTCATTGCCACTGTGCTCCTGCGGTGCGTTTTTCTAATCCAAAGCCTATCAATTTCTCTTGCGGGTACTATGAGTTTTCTGTGCAGATTTTCCCCATAGACTTACGCCAGCTGTGGAAAATCTCCAGTAAAAAAAACGCACATGCGTTTTTAATGCGTTTGCGCATCAAAAACGCATGTAATCCACACCTGCATATATGTCAATAAAGTTCAGTGAAATCAAAATACCAATAAGTTAAAAAACAAAGCATCTTTATTTAATGAATGACACACCAGAGAAAAAAACCCAAACATCAAAAACGCAATAAAAACGCACGTTAATAGAACGCACACAAAAGCACAATCAAAAAACGCAGGTAACCAAATTTAATTACCGTAATAGGTTCAGAAATGGTGCAGAAAATCAGCATCAACAAAACTCAACCAAAGCTCATCGTGGGAACATAGCCTTACACTTGAGTGAGCAGGCAGATTGTATCCATATCCTTAAAAATGCCTAGTTTACCTATATGCTTTTACAGCTTGTAACATTAAGACCAATCTCTATCTCCCTGCCAAGTTGATATCTGGTTCTTGTCACACAAACTTCATGTAATAGAAGTCACGGTATCTCAATTTCAGAGTAATTTAGTCTGAGCACTTACTGAACCACACACTTCTCATTCATCACATTGGCTTTGAACCCAAGGACAGCAAATACCACCAAAGTGGCCAGTACAGAAGTGAAGAAGTTGATGAAAGAGACAAGAGCTGCATCAAACTGGCAATTATTATCTTGCTTATTGTAGCTTGAAAAAGCAATGACACCACCAAAGCCGAGACCCAATGCAAAGAAAACTTGAGTTGCTGCCTCTCTCCATACTTGTGGATCCAGCATCTTCTCAACCTAGGGCAGATAATAATCATATCAGAATCTTTGTTGGAAACCTGATAGTTGGCAGTCATGTTACTTGAAAATAACAAAGAAAATTACCTTTGGCGTTAACATATGAAGGATACCATCAACAGATCCTCTTAGTAATAATCCACGGACAAGGAAACATATCAGAACCACATAAGGGAAGAGTGAGCTGAAGTACATTACCTGGAATGAGAAAAGAATGGCCTAGTAACTTCTTATAAGGACAGTGACGTCAATTCAAAGTGAAAGGTTATTCAGAAATAATGACTGCAGATATAGATGTTTAGGTGCTTGCCTCTGTGCTTGCTTTGTAGTTTAGTTTCATAAGAACATGGCTGTGATATGTGACTGCAGTTTAGATACAGTGTCTGCGGGGAGTCTGTGGTAGTCAGAGACCCGCCTCATGACTAACTCAGGCTGCAGCCGACATGTGACACAACAAGTCAGGTCACTCTCCGGGAACAGCAGGACAGAGCCGTTGTGAGAGGTGGGTATCAATTGTTTTTATTCTAATTAGGGTCCTTAATTGATTAAGCTGGGGTTGTGGCTAGCCTAACGCACACCTGTGCAATAAATAAGTATCTGGATTTGCCACACCTGTGAGGTGGATGGATTATCTCAGCAAAGGAGAAGTGCTCACTAACAGATTTGGACAAATTTGTGAACAATATTTGAGAGAAAAAGGCCTTGTGTACATAGAAAAAGTCTTAAATCTTAAAGCTCATAAAAATAGGGAGCAAAAACAGAAGTGTTGCGTTCATATTTTTGTTCAGTGTACCTAAAGTGTTATTCCCAGAATCACATTATTTTTTACAAAGCACAGTAAATGTATACTTATTATAAATATTCAGCCTAAGCACCACATAATATTTTTTTCTCGTAAATTTGTGTCTTTTTTAACTGTTTTTGTACCTGTGCATCCAACTTTACATAGCTGAAAAGGGAGTCCTAATTGTATCTGCTAAAACTACATTTCTCCATAGCACTTGCTTCTCCTCAGTGCTGCACCATCTCTGAGTTAAAATCAAGCAAATCTAACTGCAGAATTTAACTTATGCCTCTCTGCACTCTCTGATCCTGTACACTTTTGATCCTGTACACTCTTTGATCCTGTGCACTCTCTGATCCTGTACACTCTCCGATCCTGTGCACTCTCCGATCCTGTGCACTCTCTGATCCTGTGCACTCTCTGATCCTGTGCACGCTCTGATACTGTACACTCTCCGATCCTGTGCACTCCACGTTCCTGTGCACTCTCCGATCCTGTGCACTCTACAATCCTGTACACTCTCAGATACTGTATATTACCCTGCCTGATTTCAGAACTCTGTTCTAGAGAAACCACAGCTCTGAGGACATGATGTCAGTTGAGAGAGACTGCACAGCGCAATGTCGACCATGAGTTGGAACTACTAAAGGATGGCTCCAATGGAAACTGTAGGAAAAATAGAGCTTGGAAGTCATCCTTAGGAGGGTACTATTTGCAAAATGGGATTATAGTAGGTTATATCTGCACAAATAAATATATGTGCATATTATTATGAGACCACATTGTGATTTTGGGTATAACCTCTTAAAGCAAGAGTTAATGCATGTAAGGCTTCATTCAGATGTCCATTTTTCACATCTGTGTTCTATCCCTGTTTTCCACAGATAGAAAACATACTGATTATAATTCATGGGGCTGTTCACATGTCCCAGTGACTACAATAAAAAATAAGAAATCACAGACATGTCCAGTTTTGATCAGAAGCTAGAGAGAAACGTAAAGTGCATATAGGGTCCTATACAGGGTATGCAAAGTGGGTAAATATATGGTATGCCCATCTGGTGGGCTTGTGTGTTATACACCCACTAATAGTGTGAAAATAACAGCCGCTGCAGCATCCACGAGAATTCAACAATATCATACCAGGAGAAGTGTATTTGTTCTGCGCTGCTGGACTGTCAGAGACAGAATCCGAGGACCAAGGATAGAAAAAAGTGGTTCATCGTCAATGCATTTCAAAATGGTTGTTCTGAAGAAGGAGTTGGTTTGACTTCAAAACGCGTTGACAATAAACCACTTTTATCCATCCATGGTCCTCGGATCCTGTCTTTGACATTCAAGCAACAAATCCACTTCTGGTATGATACAGTTGTGATCAGAGTCAAAATTACCCATACAAGTCTATGGGTCGTTCATCTTTGGCAGAATTAACCCATTACCTGCACTTTTATCCTCTTGCGGGTCTGCAGCAGCTTTAAGCATTACCAGTGGTTGTGTGAACATAACCCGACCAGATGAGCGCCATTATGCAGGTCTTTTAACATTGCTACCCAGATAAGACCCTATTTTGTGCTTCATGTTTTTCCAGTCTCTCTTTTCTTTGGATCAGTTCATCTAGATAACACTCTAGCCAACTACAGAGAAAGTATGGATTTGTACTAATGGATGTAGCTTACAGCAATTTAATTCACCTTTCTTATCAATATTTCAGTCCCTGGATATACACAAGAATGTACTAAATCCGCTGCCGTTATACAGAGATGGTAAAATGTTAAGGAATTGAAATATAAAGCAGAATGGAAAATTTCTGAATTCCAGGTATCATATAATGACTGGATGGGCAAGGTGTACCAGACAGCCGTATGCCCTAATACAGAAAACAGTGATTGTACTGAACCGACAATGCAAAATTAAGAAACCCTTTTCAATTTTGTGCTAAAAGTGTAATTTTCATTCTTAATTCATGGATCAATAGGACAAATGAAAATAAGCAACTTTGTAATATATCTTATCACAGAAATCTGCTTCGTTCTCATCCTAGACTGATCATTCATTCATAATTCATGGGTAAAATCTGTTTTTATTGAATACTGAGATAGGGGATGACACTCCATGATAGTGTTGTATTGAGCACTGTAACTGTGGTTTCAGAAAAAATTGGAGCAAAATTTCTGTGTCTACCTCGAGCTCCTACTTTCAGTCTCTATAGAATCTTAAAAGCACCAACTGTCATCTGTCTCAGTAATGGGAAAAGTTGTCTTCACTGAGTGCAGATTCTTCTCATGAATTAAAAGATCTAATGATGGTTACTTTTTAATGCTTTAACTGCATTGTAACTAAACAATGTTTTCTCCCACAATCTACACACTGCTATTTATTGCATACATTTTGGTCAAAAAGGGTCTTTCTTCTCCAGCAGTTGCATTACCACACCTTGCCAGATGACTGTATGCCTTTAATCATAGCCAATCCCACAATGAACCAAGCAGAGAACAGACACATGGTCATCTTCCAGTTTAGACCTCCTCCCTCTGATATTGTGTTTGAAATATCCAGAGCTTCCCGATACCAGAAGTACGTCGTAGCTGAACTCTTGTCGCATTCCGCTTCCACTACTGGAAAAACATAGCAATAGTTGGTATTGTATTAACTGGCATTTAATTTGTTAATATGAGAACTACTGAATTTCTAGACACGTTCTTCGGGCCAATGCACTTAGCAGTATTATGGGTTAGACTGTGAGCCAAGCGATTGCGTCATCGATGGGATCCTAATCACTATTGGGCGCCTTTCATAGTGACTTGAAGTCCAATCCCATTTCTGAATCTTAAAAGGGAACCTGTGACCTCCAAAATCTCTATTTACCAGCAGATGTAGTGATAATCTGCAGATAAATAGCATTTAAATTAAGTCTGGCAGGTTTACAGCTGCAGCGGCTACAGGGAGAAAATGAAGTTATATTCTCCCTGCAGCTACTTTCTTCCAAACAGAAAGGTGGTGCAGGAGGATGTAACAGTCACTGCTCATTACACAGTGAGCTGTAATTATTCTGCAGAACATTGTCTGATAGCCTGATGTGTACACAAACGCTGTACACACATGCTGCAGAGCTCACTGTTAGTCAAGGTGCAGGGAAGTGATCACAGCACACTCACTGAATGGTCGGGACCGTTACAGCTCCCGGCACCGCCCCAATGACTGTAAGCAAGCAGCTGCAGGGATAATATAACTTCATTTTCTCCCTGTAGCTATTGCTCCATTAAACCAGCTACACAGGATTTAAATACAATGAAGATTACCATTTATCCGCAGGTAAATAGCATTTTTGCAAGTGAAAAGTTCCCTTTAATGATTCAGCCAATTTTTAGTTTTGCGCTTTCGTTGTTTCCTCCTCTTCTTCCAAGAGCCGTAACCTTCTCATTTTCCATCAACATAGCCATATGAGGACTTACAGTGTGAGCTATAGTTTTGAATGGCATCATTCACATTAGCATTTAAATGTACTAAAAAGCAATAAATAAATTCCAAGAGAGGTGAAATAGTGAAAAAATTTAGTTATTTTACTTCAGGTATTTAGTACCAAACTTGTATAATTATTTTTTAATTCATACTGCGCATGCCAGCAGAGAATGAATGGAGAGGCCTCTGCCATTCCTGGCAGATGATGGCTGTGTTATTCAGCTATCATCTGCCTCTAAGAGCTGCGAGTGATGCGAAGCTCCACCCACAGCTGTTAATCTGTCCAATGCTGCTGTCATTCTCTGACAGCAGAATTTACATAGCGTGTCCCTGGTAGTGAGCTGTTCTAACCACTCATCGGTGCCCCCATGATACGACCACGGGGTACCCATGGGTTGCCAAGATGGCCAGGGATCTTCTGGGGTCACACTTCTAGAATACCGTGATTTGTGCTTTATACAGCAGTACTGTGAGAATACAGTGTATAGGACAAGCGATCAGATGATCGCTTGTACTAAGGAGACTAACAAATACAGTGGGAAGTGAAAAAATAGTTAAGGAATATTAAAAAATAAGGAATATTGAAAAAAAATTTTTTCAAAACACCCCCCCTTTTTAAAATAAAGATCTTAAAAATATTAAATATAAATATTACGAAAATGCATACCCGGTACCACTGCAATAATAAAAGTAAGATCTATGAATATATTAAATATATTAAATTAATTAAACCCAATAGGTAAATCATGTAAAAGAGAAAAAAAATCAAAATGCCAAAATTATGGTTCCTTGAACACCACAAAAAAATACAATAAGGAGCTGTCAAAACGTCATATCCACCCCAAAATAGTATCAACAAAAATAACAATGCTGACTGTTAACCAGTTAAATCCTGGTGGCCAAAAGACCCCCGTGCCTGTCATTACGATCCTCCTATGAGCGGGTCAGCGTTCATAGGAGATTATAATTTCTGCTATACATAGCAGTGCTGATGCACTGCTATGTATAGCACAAGCGATCGCATGATCGCTAAGGGGACTAACAAATACAGCAAAAAGTGAGAAAAAAAGTTTTTATAACCATGAAAAAAATAAAAAAAACACAAATGTTCAAATCACGTACCTTTTGCCCTATTAAAAATAAAACAATTTTAAAAAATACACATTC
The DNA here is from genome assembly GCA_033576555.1 of Oophaga sylvatica. NCBI lineage: Eukaryota > Metazoa > Chordata > Amphibia > Anura > Dendrobatidae > Oophaga > Oophaga sylvatica. The sequence goes on along the minus strand of JARQOD010000002.1, from coordinate 461,652,369 downwards.
GTACCATTGCTGCGTTCAGAAATGTGAGATCTATCAAAATGTAAAATAAATTAATCCAATTGGTCAACAGATTAACAAGAAAAAAATTCAAACTGCCAGAATTAAGATTTTTTTTTACCTCCAAAACATTACAATAAAAGGTGATCAAAACATCGTATCTAGCCCAAAATTGGAATGAAAAAAATGTCAGTTCAGAGCGAAAAATAAGCCGTCACCCAGCCACAAATACCGAAAAATGAAAATGTAACGGATCTTGAAAAATGGTGACATAAACAAAAACAATTTTCTTACATATTTCTGATTTTTTTTTTACCACTTACATTAAAAAAACTCTAAATGTTTGTTATCTGCATAATCATACTGACCTGGAGAATCATATTGCCACGTCAGTGTTACCATGTAATGAACATGGTAAATAAAAAAAACAAAAAACAAAAACAATTGCACTTTTTTGCAATTTCAACACACTTGGAATTTATTTCCTGCTTTCCAGCCCAGTGCATCACATGATAAAATGAATGCTGTCATTCAAAAGTACAACTTGTCCCGCAAAACACAAGCCCTCATACGGCTATTGGGACGGAAAAATAAAGTTATAGCTTTTCGAAAAGGGGAAGGAATAAACAAAAGCGCAAAAATGGAAAATGATAAGGTCATGAAGGGGTTACTCACTTTGAATTACATTTTTAGGGGAAGTGCGGGAACTGAAAAACAGCATTCCCATGTTAAACAATTACATATTTTGATACTCTGGACTTTTGCATATACATAATAAAATAATGTATTTATTTTCAAATGGGGACAAGGGGCCTGATTTAAAAGTTTATGTGTTTTTTTGTATATTTTGTAAAAAAAAATTGTAATCAGTGCCCACTAAACAAAAATCACTTGTAGTATTTACTGCAGTTAGTGTTGAGCGATACGATACCGCAAGTATCGGGTATCGGCCGATATTAGCTGTATCGGCCTTTCGATACTTTGTTCCGATATTTTCCATATATCGTATACCGGAATCGGAAGTTCCCATAATTCTTTGAGAGGCAATGTGATTTTAGTCAGCCCATGAGGAATCCTAAGAAGTGTGGGCACATCCTGTACTGCTGCGGTCATGTTAACTAATGGCATGGCTGTGATTGGATGCTGAAATGATGTCAGAATGCACTATAAAAGGCGCCGCCGCCATTTTAGCGTCACTGTGCTGTGAATTCAGTTAGGGACAGAACGCTGCTGTGCTGACTCTGAGGGACAGTTAGAGATTGCGATTTAGTGTAGTGTGCTTTAGGCAGGCTAGCACCAACCGCTGTGTAAAGCTTCCTTTTGCCTGCAGTGTTGTTTTAACAGCTCTGCAAGGTGTGTGTGAGTGCAGGTGACGCTGCAGTTTGCTCTGCATGCAACGCTGTCTGTAGGCATCTGCACGTGTCACTCACAGACTCTTTTTTTTTTCTTCAGTGTAATTCTTGCTGCTCCATGCAATTTAAATTTTAGTGTGACGCGCTTCCATCCGTATCCAATACATTGGTTGCAAACACTATAGAAGTAGACAAAGGAGTAGCCTTTCACAGATTGTGAACAGTTGTGTTTCAGTGTTCACTTCAATCTGTGTTTTTTATTTTTTGAGTGCACATCACGCTCCAGTTACTTGTTCAAGCACTACTGCTTGTACTCTGCTGAGCGTGTCTCAGTGCCTCATCCTTTTCATTTCTCTCCAATTGGTTCTGCTCCATTCCATTTAAAATAAATATAATCTATTAGTGTGACGCGCTTCCATCCGTATCCAATACATTGGTTGCAAACACTATAGAAGTAGACAAAGGAGTAGCCTTTCACAGATTGTGAACAGTTGTGTTTCAGTGTTCATTTCAGTCTGTGTTTTTTATTTTTTGAGTGCACATCACGCTCCAGTTACTTGTTCAAGCACTGCTGCTTGTACTCTGCTGAGCGTGTCTCAGTGCCTCATCCTTTTCATTTCTCTCCAATTGGTTCTGCTCCATTCCATTTAAAATAAATATAATCTATTAGTGTGACGCGCTTCCATCCGTATCCAATACATTGGTTGCAAACACTATAGAAGTAGACAAAGGAGTAGCCTTTCACAGATTGTGAACAGTTGTGTTTCAGTGTTCACTTCAGTCTGTGTTTTTTATTTTTTGAGTGCACATCACGCTCTAGTTACTTGTTCAAGCACTGCTGCTTGTACTCTGCTGAGCGTGTCTCAGTGCCTCATCCTTTTCATTTCTCTCCAATTGGTTCTGCTCCATTCCATTTAAAATAAATATAATCTATTAGTGTGACGCGCTTCCATCCGTATCCAATACATTGGTTGCAAACACTATAGAAGTAGACAAAGGAGTAGCCTTTCACAGATTGTGAACAGTTGTGTTTCAGTGTTCACTTCAGTCTGTGTTTTTTATTTTTTGAGTGCACATCACGCTCCAGTTACTTGTTCAAGCACTGCTGCTTGTACTCTGCTGAGCATGTCTCAGTGCCTCATCCTTTTCATTTCTCTCCAATTGGTTCTGCTCCATTCCATTTAAAATAAATATAATCTATTAGTGTGACGCGCTTCCATCCGTATCCAATACATTGGTTGCAAACACTATAGAAGTAGACAAAGGAGTAGCCTTTCACAGATTGTGAACAGTTGTGTTTCAGTGTTCACTTCAGTCTCTGCGTAATAACCACACTTAGGCCTTATAACTTTTCTGACTTTCTTTATCAATCTACCAAGATGAAGAAGGCAGGGAGTAAGGCACGTGGTCGTGGCCGTGGAGTTTCAGCAGGGAGAGGACGTGGGGATTCTGTGGCTGCTGCCGCCCTCAGTGACACAGCATCCACCAGTTTTACCCATGAGCGTTCCTTTATGCGCACTTTGGTAGGAGCTCGGCGTGCCCCCCTGCTGCGGGAAGAACAAATTGAAGCCGTTGTTGGTTGGATGGCAGCCAATGCATCGACTTCAATTCCTTCCACCTCCTCTCAGGAACACAACACTGTTGAGCAACCATCTGTCTGTTCACCGCCTGTCAAATTGCCCAGGCAGTCAGAGAGTTCTGTACAGGAGCCAGCTGAGTCTCTGCTTCTGTTCTCAGAATCTGTTGGCTCGCAAACACGGGCACAGGCAAGCAGCATTCTGCAATTTGAAGGAGAGGGAGTATGCAGTGATGCGCAACAGCTGTGTCTCTCTCAATCTGAAGAGGCGGGTGAGCCAGTGCCGATGGACAGCACACCGCAGAACGCATCTCAAGATGATGATGAGACTCAGTTGCCAGGTTTTGTGGAGCATGGTAATGCCCAGACCATCCAACAGCAGCAGGTGTTGGAAGAGGGTAGTGGAGATGATGAAGTCCGAGACCCAACATGGCATGAGCAGCAGGAAGGTGGTGGGAGCAGCTCTGAGGAAGAGATTGGCCCAACGGTACAAAGAGGAGGGAGAGGTAGGCTGCAGACTCGCTTGCCTGTAGCCTCCAGTTTGGCACCTGTTGGGAGCAGTTCTCTTAGAAATGTCAAAATTGGCGCTCCCATGACTTGCACTGCGTGGTCCTTTTTTGACAGACTTGTAGATGATATTTGCTATGTTAAATGCAAGCTGTGTAAGCAAAAAGTTAAAAGAGGTAAAAATATCAGTAACCTGAATACCACAAATATGTGGAAACATGTACGGACAAAGCACGTAGCTGAGTTACAAAGACACACTGGAGATGTAGGCCAACCTACAGCAGCACCTACATCTTCAGGTCGTGTTGGAGCCTCTTCCTCCAGCTCACATACACCTAGTTCGGTTTCCTCACAGGATCTCCATGGAAGAACCTCGGTCACTGTTGTCCATAGACAAACTGTTATTCCACCCACAGCAGCAAGTTCACAGTCATCGTCACACTCCCAGGCCACAAAACAGCCATCGGTACCACAGGCATGGGATAAAAGACGGCCATACTCGGCAAACCATCCACGAGCACAGGCTCTGAATGCTGGCATTGCAAAACTCCTGTCCCTTGAAATGCTGTCATTCAGGCTGGTGGAGACTGACAGTTTCAGGAACTTAATGGCACTGGCAGTCCCACAATATAATGTGCCAAGCCGATTTTATTTCAGCAGGCAAGCCGTCCCTGCTCTGCAAAAACATGTCGAGGGAAACATTAAACATGCGCTACTAAACGCCGTCAGTAGCAGGGTCCACCTGACCACCGATGCGTGGACCAGTACCCATGGCCAGGGACGATACCTTTCCCTCACTGCCCATTGGGTCAATGTTCTGGAGCCGGGTACAGATCTTGCCAGTGGCGCTGTACGTGTTCTGCCAACTCCAAGGATTGCAGGAATCCAGTCTGTACACATTGATTCCTCCTCCTACTCCAGTTCCTCAGAATCATCGCTGCACGAGCCGTCACGGTATACCTCCACATGGACCCGTGAACGCTTACCTGTTGCGACCGATATGAGCACAGCCGTGGCCAAACGTCAACAGGCCGTCCTGAAAATGATTTCAATGGGGAATCTAAGCCACACAGCGCAGGAGGTATGGAATGCCATCAAGCAGGAGAGCGACGTGTGGTTTTTGCCTGCGAATCTCCAGCCAGGCTTGGTAGTGTGTGACAATGGCCGAAATCTGGTGGCAGCTCTGGGCCTTGGCAACCTTACTCACATACCATGTCTGGCACATGTGCTCAACTTGGTCGTGCAGAGATTTTTTGAGGGACTATCCGGATCTTGCTGGACTGCTGCAGAAGGTCCGCCTAGAGTGCGCTCACTTGCGACGTTCCAGCATAGCCAGATCGCGCATTGCTGCTCTGCAACGCCGATTTCGCCTTCCTGAATATCGCATCATATGTGACGTACCCACCAGGTGGAATTCCACGTTACATATGTTGGAGCGGTTGTGTGAGCAGCAGACAGCAGTAATGGAGTATCAGCTGCATCAGGCGCAATCAAGTCGCTCTTTGCGCCGTCCACAATTCACCACTACTGAGTGGGCCTCTATGAAGGACATCTGCGACGTTTTGCGTGCGTTTGATGTCTCAACGCGGATGGCGAGTGCAGATGATGCACTAGTCAGCATGACTGTCCCCCTTATCTGCCTGCTTCAGAAATCACTGAAAGCACTAAAGGAAGAGGTTTTGGAAGAGGTGGAGGATGAGGAGTCACAAATTCTATTACCTTCAGGACAGTCAGCGCAACGTGGTTCCTCACAAAGGGCTGGGCAGGGCTCACTTTGTGAGGAGGAGGAGGAGTCAATGGAGGAGGAAGAAATCCCTACAGAGGGAGGTACACAACGCTCTAGTCAGTATGTAGAGCGAGGGTGGGGTGATGCAGAGGAGGCAGAGATGACGCCTCTTCCACAGGACAGCTTTTGTTGGCCAGTTGGGAGTCTGCAGCACATGGTTGATTTCATGCTTCAGTGCCTGAGAAACGACCGCCGCATCGCCCACATTCTCACCACGTCAGATTATTGGGTGTACACCCTCCTAGACCCTCGCTACCGGGACAACTTACAAACCCTCATCACACCGGGGAACCGGGACCGTAAAATGCGGGAGTACCAAGACACACTGGTGCAATCCATACTGTTGTACATTCCAGCCGAGAGAGATGCTGCTGCTACTGCTTTACAAAGCAGCTCTGTGCGTCGAGGCAGGACACCTCTACAACAAGAGGGAGCACAAGCAGCGCCTCTGCACAGGGCAAGAGCTGTATGTTACAAATGTGGCGAAGTTTTGTGACAGCGCCAGCAAGGTCTACACCATCCGAGACGGCTCCAGTCACCAGGAAGCAACGTTTCCGTAAGATGGTGACAGACTACTTGTCTTTCCCTCTAAGTGTACTCCCAGATGCCTCTTCCCCTTTCAAATTTTGGGTCTCTAAGTTGGATACATGGCCAGAGCTTAGCCAGTATGCATTGGAGGTGCTGGCTTGCCCTGCTGCCAGTGTATTATCTGAGCGCGTCTTTAGTGCTGCAGGTGGTGTACTAACAGACCGTCGCATGCGACTATCCTCAGAGAATGTAGACCAGCTTACTTTTCTGAAAATGAACAAGGCATGGATATCACCTGAATTTGCCTGTCCGTTTTAAGATTAAATAACTGTTTGGCAACGTTTTCCATGTCTCCTGTTATGTTCATCTTTCTACCACCTGAACTCTACTCCCTGGCCTACAACACCGCCATTTGTTGCTCGTAAGTAATTGGCAGGGGTACTGACTCCTAGCCAGCCTGGTTACAGCACGACAGCTGTTTCCTGGCAGTGTGAACGTCAATTATCCTCCAATAAGTTGTGCTGTCGTGTTGCATTCGGGTTAGCCGACTCTATGGTGCCTGCAGTTTAGGTGATTCCTATGTGTGCTGTGGGATATGTAAATAAAGGCTGTTTCCATTGTGACAATAGGACAAGCACCCACTGTAGGACTGTGTGATTCGGTAACTGCGGACGGCTTGCGTCCTGTCAACTTACATTTTCATGGGTGCGTTCTGCTACCCGTCCGGGGTCCAGTACCGTCAACTGGTTCTCCCCAGTGCCTTTGGCCTAGGTGCCTCCATCTCCGTATACGAGTTCCAGCAACGTCTGCTGGTCCTTGGTAGTGCTTTGGAGCACAGGTACCTCCTGCTTAGTAACCGTGTCACAGTAACGTCAGCTGGTACTCGGTTGTGACATTGCCTCTTTTCCTTCTGCTACCCGTCCGGGGTCCAGTACCGTCAACTGGTTCTCCCCAGTGCCTTTGGCCTAGGTGCCTCCATCTCCGTATACGAGTTCCAGCAACGTTTGCTGGTCCTTGGTAGTGCTTTGGAGCACAGGTACCTCCTGCTTAGTAACCGTGTCACAGTAACGTCAGCTGGTACTCGGTTGTGACATTGCCTCTTTTCCTTCTGCTACCCGTCCGGGGTCCAGTACCGTCAACTGGTTCTCCCCAGTGCCTTTGGCCTAGGTGCCTCCATCTCCGTATACGAGTTCCAGCAACGTCTGCTGGTCCTTGGTAGTGCTTTGGAGCACAGGTACCTCCTGCTTAGTAACCGTGTCACAGTAACGTCAGCTGGTACTCGGTTGTGACATTGCCTCTTTTCCTTCTGCTACCCGTCCGGGGTCCAGTACCGTCAACTGGTTCTCCCCAGTGCCTTTGGCCTAGGTGCCTCCATCTCCGTATATGAGTTCCAGCAACGTCTGCTGGTCCTTGGTAGTGCTTTGGAGCACAGGTACCTCCTGCTTAGTAACCGTGTCACAGTAACGTCAGCTGGTACTCGGTTGTGACATTGCCTCTTTTCCTTCTGCTACCCGTCCGGGGTCCAGTACCGTCAACTGGTTTCCCCAGTGCCTTTGGCCTAGGTGCCTCCATCTCCGTATACGAGTTCCAGCAACGTCTGCTGGTCCTTGGTAGTGCTTTGGAGCACAGGTACCTCCTGCTTAGTAACCGTGTCACAGTAACGTCAGCTGGTACTCGGTTGTGACATTGCCTCTTTTCCTTCTGCTGCCCCTCCGGGTTCCAGCACAGTCAGCTGGTCCTCGTTACTTCCATTGTCTCTTGTTCCATCTGATACCCGTCCGGGTTCCAGTAACGTCAGCTGGTTCTCTGAAATTAGACGACCTTAAAGACCACCCAGAAGAAGATGACGACAACAAGGACGACGAGCATGAAGCCAACCAGCCTGAACACCATCACAAAGAAAAAATAAAAGATTACCCTGAAGAAGATCACCAACAGGACAAAGAAGGTTAAGACAAACTACAAGATACAGAACAACAGACAGAAGAACAATAAGCAGAAGATCAAAAAGCAGAAGAACATGAAGTATAAGACCAAAATGAAGAGCAAAATATATGCTCTAAATTCTAAGCAGAAGAAGACTAAGCAGTGTATGGGGGTGAGTCCGTTCCTCCTCGTGGTGCCCCTGGAAAATGCCTGCTGCTGCAGGCTAAACTGAACACGGACAAATACTGTTGTAATTTAAATCTTTTGTGACAGCAAGAACGGAAGAATGAAAAATTCATACTTTTACAGATTACAAGTACAGGAATCTCTGTCACAAATAAGAATATGATGAAGAAGATGAAGAGGAAGAAGATGAAGAATTTGAATATGAAGAAGATTAATAGTTTAATAATAACAATATGAGTAATGTAAACAAAAACATGAATAGCAAGAAGTTTAAGAAGAAGATTAAGAAGGTGAAGATGAAGAATAATTTGATGAGAAAGATGATGCTGCTGAAGATTATGAAGGAGAAAGTGTGGCACTGGCAAAAGTTAAAAAGGTGAAGAGCATGGAAGTTGTGAAACATACATATTTGCCAAAATAGAAAAAAGGTTAACAACATTGTCAATTTGTTCGTCAATCCAAAAGTATTTCCAAAAAAATATATATTAATGCTATTCCAATGCATTGGGTTAAACATGTATGCCTTTATTGTCTCTTCAACCTCCCCCAATACATTCTACATTACTCTTTGTTGTTTTCCTTCATGTACAATTAACCAACAAGGCAAGAATGGGTTTTTTTTAATGTCGATATTTGGTTCCCATAGACTTACATGGGACTTCCGGTATCGGTATCGGGTATCGCCAATATTTTAGTGATATCGGCGATACCATTCCGATCCGATATTTTTAGATATCGAGCAGTATCGCTCAACACTAACTGCAGTTATTTTATTATAGTTTATAGTTATTTTATATTTTTGAAAACTTTAGTACGGCATAACATGCTATAATAAACTCTTATGCTGGACTTCCCAGGAACCCAAAATTAGCAAGCAACAGCACATCGACACCCCACGATCATGCTGAGAGGGGAAGGTGGTAAAAAGGTCATCACACACAAATGCCGACGACAAAGATTGACAGCTCAATTTAAGTGGTTCCTCAGCAGTGATTTACTCTAGCTCTGATTGCTGCTGTTAGTGACTGGTGTCGACAGTGTAACACAGCCTGGCATGGAGAGGGCCAATCTCCTAAAACTGCCCACACACTTTTTTTCATTTTAAAATGTATATATCACTAAAAAGTGGTAGAAGGGCTGATTAAAACATTTGTTGTTTTTTTTTTCACAGCAATATGCAGATTTTCACTTTAATCAAGGGGGCAGTAACAGAAATTCTTCTCTGGGGGACGGTGGTGCCGTTGTATGCCATTGCTCAATCATAAGAAGGCAATGTTATACAGGGACTAGTGATGAGCGAGTATGCTCGTTGCTAGGGTTTTCCCGAGCATGCTCGGGTGGTCTCCGAGTATTTGGAAGTGCTCTGAGATTTAGTTTCTGTCTACGCAGCTGTATGATTTGAGACTGCTAAACAGCCTGAATACATGTGAGAATTCCCTAACAAACAGGCATTCCTCACATGTATTCAGGCTGTCTAGCAGCTACAACTCTAGAAACATAAACTAAATCTCCGAGCACTTCCAAATACTCGGAGACCACCCGAGCATGCTCGGGAAAACCCGATCAACGAGTATACTCGCTCATCACTAACAGGGACAAAAAGCAACTGCCCCTAGAGAATGTCAGGGAGACTTGATGTGTCTAAATCTGATCACAATTAGATCTCCTCATACCCTTCGGTCTCCTTCACATGTATAAAACATGTATGTGAAAAACCGGTACCAATGTTATCAGTGTTTTCCATCACTGTGGTCATCAGTGTTTTTCTGGTACGGATAAATACAGAAAGAAATTACAAAGCTTCTCCTATACTTTCAATATTAAACACGGACAGTACACAGATGACATCCGCGTGCTGCACGTGTTTTTCACGGACCCATAGACTTGTAAGGGCCCTTTTCATCCATGCTGCCACAAAAAATCAGACATGTCTCAGTGTGTTCTGCACAGACACACAGTCGGTGTAAAAACACGAACACGTGTATAGCACCGTATGTTTTAATGAGTACTTGAGGTATTCGTGAAAAAATGGATACCACACGTACTAGAAAAATGGCCATGTGAAGGAGGAATTGATATACTGACATTACAGTGTCGGGAGAGAAGAGCTTCAGAGGGAAGCAGCAATTGAAGGAAGATGATTGTGCAACATCCAGAGCATGATATATAGATTGACATTACAGCGCAGCTCTCTTCCTCTCCATGTTATGTTTGTTTTATTTTCCTCTGTATACAGTGGCATGTAAAAGTTTGGACATCCCTGGTCAAAATTACTGTTATTGTGAACAGTTAAGCAAGTTGAAGATGAAATAATCTCTAAAGGGCTTAAAGTTAAAAAGGACACATTTCCTTTGTATTTTAGGCAAAAAAAATTTGTCATTTTTTACATTTTAAAATTTACAAAAAAGAAAATGGGTCAATGCAAAAATTTGGGCACCCTTGGACATTTGTGTGCTCAGATAACTTTGACCATGGTTTCAGACCTTAATTAGCCTGTTAGGGTTATGGCTTGTTCACTATCATCGTTAGGAAAGGCCAGGTGATGCAAATCTCACAGTGTTATAAAAAACTCAGCCTCCTCTAACCTTGTGCCAAATAACAGTAGCCATATGCTTAGCACTCTGAAAATGAAGATAGTGGAGGCCTACAAAGCAGGAGAAGCAGTAGCATAGCTACCGGTGGGGGGCAGAGGTGGCGGTGGCCCCGGGCCCCGCGCTCTGAGGGGGCCCACCCGGAGCTACGCTACTGTAACTGTATCGGCGTGCACAGCGCGCCGATACAGTTACATTCTGTGGCAGAGCAGGGAGAATCGATCTCCCTGCTCTGCCGCTATGGGGCCCCTGAGCAGGCGGTGGAGGGCTCGGTGCCAGCAGTGGGCCCCCCGCCCGTCATCGGAGGGTCAGCTGTATCGGCACCTAGCCGACACAGCTGACCGCATTGAGGGAAGGAGAGAGCGCTCCTTTTCCCATAATCCCCCTCTCAGCATCTGACAGCGGGCGCGATGACGTCACTGCCCGGTGCCCGCTGTCAGGAGAAGAGAAGGAGAGCAGTGAGCAGTGCAGGAGCCGGGAGCAAGAGAGGTGAGTATTGAATTTGTTATTTTTGTAATGGAGGTGCATTATCATACAGAGGCTCCATATGGGGAGTGCATTATACTACAGAGGCTCCATATGGGGGGGTGCATTATAATTAAGGCTGCCTATGGGGGGTGCATTATAAATAAGGCTGCCTATGGGGGAGCATTATAAATAAGGCTGCCTATGGGGGGTGCATTATAAATAAGGCTGCCTATGGGGGTGCATTATAAATAAGGCTGCCTATGGGGAATGCATTATAAATAAGGCTGCCTATGGGGGATGCATTATATATAAGGCTGCCTATGGGGGTGCATTTATATAAGGCTGCCTATGGGGGTGCATTATAAATAAGGCTGCCTATGGGGAATGCATTATAAATAAGGCTGCTTATGGGGGTGCATTATAATACAAAGGCTGCCTATGGGGGAGTGCATTATAATATAGAGGCTGCCTATGGGGAGTGCATTATAATACAAAAGATACAGAGGCTGCTTATAGGGAGTGCATTATAATACAGAGGCTGCCTATGGGGGATGCATTATACTACAGAGGCTGTCTATGGGAGTGCATTATAATACAGAGGCTGCCTATGGGGGTACATTACAATACAAAGGCTGTCTATGGAGGTACATCATAATACAGAGGCTGCCTATGGGGAGTGCATTATACTATATTGAGGATTATCTGGTGTATTATGCTATATGGATGCTATGTAGGGGGCCATCATACAGTGTGGGGATTATAGTGGCAGGGCCATGATACAGTGTTGGAGCCATTAAATAGTTTGGGGATATTAAGGGGTCAGTATATATACAGTGAGGGAGCATCATACTGTGTATAGGGGAGCTGTACAGGGGGGAGACTCGGGACATTATTAAGTGTAAAGTGGGCACTTATTGTTATAGGGGAACTCTGGTTACTGTGACTGTCAAAGGGGCACACACAGGGCATTATTACATTCTAGGAGACAACGTGTGGGCACTGTTTTCTAGGGCACATGCACCTGGCATTACTATATTATAGAGGGCTGCTTTAGAATTTAGAGGTCACACAGAACCACACAATAGGTGCAGTAATAGGGACACATACGGCAGCAGCGGCTCAGTATTGGGGTATCAGGTGCAGTAATAGGGACACATACGGCAGCAGCGGCTCAGCATTGGGGTATCAGGAGCAGTAATAGGGACACATATGGCAGCAGCGGCTCAGCATTGGGGTATCAGCAGGATGAGGAGTTTGTGCAGGTTGAGAATAGTCCAACTGGTGACCATGACAGTGCTGAAAATATGAGAAGTGAAACGTGTCTTTGTTGTATTCTCTGCAGTCGAGTCCTGGCTGGAGAAGTTGTCATGTCGATCTGGGGCCAGATGGAAAAGACATGAAAAGTGAACGATTCCATCAGAAAGAACATCAGCGGTAAGTCATTATCTGTACCTCTGCTATGATCTCTTATATGTTCTGTAGGACTGGTATTATTTACCACTGACCAAAAAAAAATAAAGATTATATGGCGGTGATATCAATATTGGTCTTTTAATATATATAGATTATTTTTGGCAGCAGCGCGGTCATTTGCTGAGGTTCTATGGTTAGGGGCCCACTCAGAAGTTTCGCACCCCCTAAACCGAAACCCTAGCTACGCCTCTGAGGAGAAGGCTATAAGAAGATAGCAAAGCAGTTTCAAGTTGCCGATTCCTCAGTTCATAATGTAATTAGGAAATGGCAGTTAACAGGAACAGTGGAGGTCAAGATAAGGTCTGGAAGACAAAGAAAATTTCAGTAAGAACTGCTCGTAGGATTGCTAGAGAGGCAAATCATAACCCCCGCTTGACTGCAAAAGACATTCAGCAAGATTTAGCAGACCCTGGATTTGTGCTACAGTGTTCTACTGTTCAGAGGTAGCTGCACAAATATGGTCTTCATGGAAGAGTCATTAAAAGAAAACCTCTCCTGCAACCTCACCATAAAATTCAGCATCAGACGTATGCAAAAGAACATCTAAACAAGCCTGATGCATTTTGGAAACAAGTCCTGTGGACAGATGCGATTAAAATAGAGCTCTTTGGCCACAATGATCAAAGAAAAGTGTGGAGAAAAAAGGGTACAGAATTTCAGGAAAATACAACCATTAAGCATGGGGGTGGACAAATCATTCTTTGGGGTTATGTTGCAGCCAATGGCACTGGGAACATTTCATGGGTAGAGAGAAGAATGGATTCAATGAAATGTCATCAAATTCTTGATGCTAACATAACACATCTGTAAAAAGGCTGAAGTTGAAAAGAGATTGGCTTCTACACACACTTCAAAATCTACAATAGACTACCTCAAAAGACGCAAGCTGAAGGTTTTACAATGGCACAGTGCCCTGATCTGAACATCATTGAAAATCTGTGGCAGACCTCAGAATAGCAGTGCATGCAAGACGATCCAATAATCTCACAGGACTGGAAGAATTTACCAAGGAAGAATGGATGAAAATCCGTCAAGCAAGAATTGAAAGACTCTTGGCTGGCTACAAAAAGCGTCTACAAGCTGTGATACTTTCAAAAGGGGGTGATACTAGGTACTAACCATGCATGGTGCCCAAACTTTTGCATAGGATTATTTTTCTTCTTGCAAAATATGATTTTTTTTTGCCTAAAATACAAAGGAAATGTGTCATCTTTAACTTTAGGCCGCTTAGAGATCATTTCATCTTCAACTTGCTTAACTGTTCTCAATAACAGTAATTTTGACCAGGGGTGCCCAAACTTTTACACTGCTTTTTTTATGATTGGATAAGTTCATACGGAGAAAATGTCAACGCCCCCAGACAAGAATCTCTAATAATGCCCCCTTGGTTGAAGAGGAAATTTACATATAAACTATTAAAGCCCATATCTCTGCAATGCTGGGGAGAAAAAAATAAATAAATGTTTATACTGATATATACAGTTTAAAAGAAAAAAAATATCATTATTTAAAGAATTTATCAAAAAAGTGAACATCGTCATAACATCATAACTAATAGTGCAATATAAAACTTTGAATTATCATCAACTTACGGATTACAGAGCCGTTTTTCACACTTGGACATTCATACCATGGTAGAGGATACTGGAACGACTTGAAGAAGTAGAATATGCTCCATCCAATGATCACATTGTAATAAAGCCCGACAAAGAAGCAGACCTAAGGAACAAATGAAAAACTATCCTTATTATACACAGATTAGTGAAATCTCTCTCTGTCGTGGTAAATGTAATTACATGTTCTGCCAATTCACATCGAGTAATTACTCTAATGAATTCATGGAATTGCACACCACTTGTTCTTCTTTATCTTTTAAAATGACCATCACTATTGGGAAATTGTGAGGCTATGAGAACAGGATGGGTGGTGCGGTGTATTTTTTTGCATATATTTCATTCACATATCTTCAGTAAGCGATCATAAGAGAATCACAGGGGACTTTATAATTTATTTTTTTCATTATGTAGTTTTTCACTGTACGCAGTTACAGGGGAAAACAACCCCTTTAGGCTAAATTTTGCACTGGCAGAGCCGATTTACATCTATGAGTATCTGGCATGATCATTGGGTCTAACATGGAACTGAAATTAAAATCAGTGACTGAAAATGTCATATATTATACTGTATATTATCTTATAAAGATCCCTTAAATTCAGAATATTTGTATACACTGAAATATAAGTAATCATAATAAAATATATAATGAAAGTAGTAAACGAGAAGAAAATTAGGCAACTATCAGAACTAGAAAAGAACATCTCTGTAAGTCCACATTCACACATTCAGTATTTGGTGAGTATTTTACCTCAGAATTTGTAAACCAAAACCAGGAGTGGAACAATCAGAGGAAAAGTATAATAGAAACCCGTCACCACTTCTGTATTTATCATCCACACTTTTGGCTTACAAATTCTGAGGTAAAATACTGACCAAATTCTGAAGGTGTGAACGTGGCCTAAAAGTGTATGTGAGCTCCTCGCAGTTAATTACTTTGGAATGAGGTGATCATCAAGCTAATTCCTGACTCTCTAGCAAATCCTTCACTGGTGTCCCCTTCTGTGGTATATCCTAATCCACCCATATTAGTGAGCTAAGGGAATAATTAACTCAGTCCCTTAAAGCTAGTCATTACATGACGGGAAAAAAAAGTGCGTCTTATAATCCGAAAAATACGGTAAGTGATATATTGCTGTAATCGGGGTCTCAGTCCCTACATCATACTGCTTTCAGATGAGATAGCAGAAAATCTGCTGACAGATTTCCTTTAAAATAATTACCTACACCCCAAAATATTATTAAGGAACACCTCCACTCATCCCATATAAAATAAGGATTTATACAATTTTGTTGAGAAAAAGATCTAGAAAAAATATGCCCCTCAAAAGAAGGCTCTACAAAAGATATTTTAATGGCTTTTCTAATGCTAAATAAGTAAAATCTAAAAAAAAACAGAGTGAAGATAATGTAAAAAAAAAGGAAAATAGTAACATTAGTTATTTTGGATGGGTGGGAGATAAGAAATAAACTTTTTTTTTTAAATACCTTTATAGCACAATAGTAGCAAAACATAAAAAATAAAATGTAGATAACCAGTTGAATATGGCACATGGAGAATCCACACCGTCATAAAGAAAAAAATAGCAGCATTTATTAGTAAAAGAAAAAAAATACTAAAGGTTTTGGACCCATCATATGTACATCAATACAGTACTATCAAAAAATACAAAAAACAAGCTCTCATACGGTAACATTGGTGGATGAATTACACAGCTATAACTTTTGTAATACACTAATAAAAATGAAACAAATATTTTGTCTAGGATAGATGTGTCCTGAATCCGTTAAAACAGCATCATTGTTTCCCTTGTTGGGGCGAAGGGTTCTGACAGATAGGACAACTAACAAAATAGAGCACTGCGTTGGCAATTAATATTGAAGTGCAGGTGCACATGCTCATCATGGCGCCTTAATTCTCTATGGCAGGGTGTGCGTGTGTTACATTTCCTTTGGATAGGTGATCATTATAAATGTTGGAATAACCCTTTAACACCATGTCACTCCATCTCACAATGTTCTATTGATTAATAATTCCATAATGTATTCTACAATATTAGTGATAATGGTCGACGCTCTGCTTTACAGACCCAGAGATTCTATTCTCCTGCATAGACAGAGCAGGCATCACTAGTTCACTGCATCCATTACTATTGTTCAATTATAGACAAACATGTAGGCTATTCACTCCTTAGCTCCCCCTATTGGCAGCTGCAAGTAGTTTTATTTTAAATATATATGTATACAAGAGACTTAGAACTCTGTATTAGAAAAATGGATCTGCCACAAAAAACTGTCATGTAGCTCTTTCAAAGACAAATGCAGCAATAACTTTACATGCTCAGTCCATTCCTCCATTACTTAGAAATAAGTGTTTGAATTAATATGCAAATGAGGCTGACGATCTGAAGCCTCTGTCACTCCAGCTCTATTCCCCATTCAGTGTCGCCTCCTCCTGTTTGAATGACCGCTTCTGTGCTGTGTAACTTCAGACAAAGGAGTCGTCAGTCAACCAGAAGGAAGCGGTGCTGGGTGGGAAATAAAGTTAGAGTGACAGAGGCTTCAGATCTACCATAGCTCTCCAGCCTAATTTGTATATTAATTCAAAGGCTGATTTCTCAGTAATGCAGGAATGGATTGGCCATGTAAAGGTATTCCTGAACTTGTCTTTGAAAAATTACATGCTCATATGAATAGTTTGGGATGTGAAATCCTGCTGACAGATTCCCTTTAAAGAATTAATTAGCATACAAAACTGCTAATTGAAATGAATAAACAAAATGGTTTTCCAGGACAGACATTTACTTTAAAGTGCCACTCCAGTGTGCTTTTTTTATTTTACTATCCATTAGCGATCAGTAATGAATGATCAGTGTGTGCAATAAAACAATAAAAAACTTACCAGTTGATATTTTGTGCAGTTTACAGCGCCGCTTCTTTCCTACATCATAAGTGGCTGTGACTAGCCGGCTCACCACAGAGTATTTTGTGTGATTGGAAGTCACTGTTCTCAAGTCTCTCAGACTCAGAATGGTGCTTTCATATACTTACATTAAGAGAAGAGCCAGCTGACCATATAACATGGACGAGGATTGCAATGCAATGCTCGGACTGGCCATCGGCTATTCTGACCCCAGTGTGACTTTGTTTTGTTTTTCACATACATCATCTGTGTTTTTTAATGGATAGCACACAGATAACAGATAGACCAGGCGTCTCAAATTCAGCCGGCTTAATGGTTGCATATAAAAAAAATTAGAAGTTGACAGGCCACATTCCTTGGGGGACAAGGTGACGTTTTCAGTGATACCACTTTTTTTTGTATTTAACTGTGTTTATTGATTTGGAAGTTTTAATAAGGGGAGGAGTGAGGAGGGGAATGTAAGGTTTTAGGAAAAGGGGGAAGGGTACAATTAGGAGAAGGGAAGGGAAATGAGGTGACAATAAAAACTAGAAAACTCCAAATATACATTTCCATAGCTTTGCATATGAAATTAATGCAGATGTAAACTGTATCTAACTTAAGTTTATATCATAAAAAACTGTAGGCCAGTATAATAAAAAAAAAAAGTTAGCGCAGATGTCTTTTATTATTTGAACAATAAAGTATATCTTTGGTTTAAGCCGTAACAGGAATTGATTTTCATTTGTCCTATTTCTTTGCATATTTCTTTAAGTTATTATTAATAATAACGAAGCGTAGTTCCAAAGAGTAGTGCAAAGAGATTTTCTCCAAAATGTCTGAAAACTTTGGCACATCCACTCTTTTCCAATACAATGCCAGGGAATTCCTAACCACCAGGAAAATATGTATTATAACAAACCTTATCGAAGGGTCGAACTCTTCAAGGTCAATAGAGAGAAGATCGACCTTTGGAGTTAATGGGTAATGCCCCTTTAGAAGGGAGTCAATTTATATCGATACTATATGACTTTTTGTTCACTTTTTATTCCATTTTGTTGTGTGTCAGTGTAAAGAAACTGATACATTTTTAAAGGTTTTTGTATTTTATTTTATTTTTTCAGATTTTTTTTGTACGTGTTATGGTACAGTTTTTTAGCATGGGTCACTCTGGACTTTGCAATAGTTTTTTGTTTTCTTTTTTTCCTCACGTAAAACAGAGTTTTTAGAAGTAAAATACTTTTCTGCTATTTTTTCCTTAGGTTATTTTTATTTTTTTAATTTTTACAACTTTTTTTCCTTTTGTTATTTTTATTCAGTTAGTCTCAATGTGGATCTTTAACTTTTACTTGCCTGATCGCTGATCTAATATTCTGCGGGTTATTAGAGCTGTCAGCTTTACACTGATACAGTGTGCTCTCTGCTGTCCAAAGGATGTCGCGGGAGCTCAGGTGCCCCGCAGGCCGGGCGTTTGAGACCCTAGCTCTAGACTCTATAGCTCATTTCACATGTTCCTTTTTTTCGCAGTCCATTGGTTTGGAACAAAAACAAAACGTAGCAATGACCCAGTTTTCTTTTCTTTTACTACAGGGATTTTTATGGTATTTTTCTTACCAAATTCATGGGGCAAAAGAGCTACAAGAGCTGTAAACCATGATCATGATTGTAGAAGAATCTCGTTTTAGGTACTACAATTCCTTGGGTACAGCTAATGGTTGCTAAATTGCATATTTGTAAGGCTTATGGTGTAGTTTTGTTCCACACTATTAACCAGATGTGTGACTCTGACCTAAGGAACATGGTAAAATATAACTATTGGAAGCCAATGCTTACAACACAGCTAGCATAGCCAATCCCTCCAAGTCGAGGACATATGTAATTCCAGACTCCGATGCTACCTCTGCGAATTCTCTGCCCCACAGCCAGCTCAAGGAAGAAGAGAGGAATGCCAATCAAAATGAGTAGGATCAGGTAGGGGACCATGTATGCTCCTGTGGTAATAAAGAATAAAGCTGTCAGTATGTAATTCAAGGTCAAACAAAGGAACAAAAAGAAAAATATAAATCAACAAAAAGAAAATAAAGAACAAAATTTACATTATAAGAAAATATTCGAGAAACTGAATGTTTTGTCTTACATCGGTTTGGATTGTTTAGGATATAAAAATGAGTGATACTAGTAGTGTGACCTTATTGAAACGCATGGTCTAATACTTCGCAACACAAATTGTCTTGAGACCCTCTAGTTGTGTTAATTATGATGTGCCCTTCAATCCAATGTATTGTTCTTTTCAACAGTCTTTGAAGAAAGAGACTGAGTGCATTTTTCTTTTTTTAATGAAAAAGATAGCTAAGCAATAGGAAAGGGTTGTTTGAACTGGACCCCAAAAGCCAGTGACTTTACAGAGTCCATGAAGGCCAAGTACACATGCTGAGTCAAGTAGTTATGTAGTTTATAGAGAAAGACATTGTTTTAAGACACATGGTTGAGCTGAAAGTCCAAAAGCTATGAAAAGGTTTAAAACTTTCACAAGTATTCAAGATTACCACAAAACAAAACTCATATTTCTAACCCTCTGTAGTCAGATACACTAGTCTACTGGGCTTTTAGGCACCAGGCCAATGATAAATCCAGACATGAGAACAGCACATTAAAGGGAATCTTTCATCAGGTTTTAGTATGTAATCTTAGACCAACATAATGTAGGAGACTATACCTTGAGTGTTTAATCAGCAGAAGATTATCACTGCAGGACTAGGTGTCTTGTGCCTCCTAGTCCAACCCCACTCCCAGCCTTGATTACCAGCTCTCTGTCACTATATTAATGTACGCAGAAAGCTGTGGTGTGGACGGGGTTACGCACAGATCAACTACTGAGCTCTGTTAGATCTGCAACAAAGAAGTCTGTGACTCTATCATAACTGCTGCACCCAGTAAACTAAGTGATACATCGCTGGAATCACAGTCACTGTCCCTGACTCATGCTGCTGTCAGATTACATAGCAAAAACCTGCTGACAGCTTGCTTTTAAGGTAGCTGTGGGTAGACAGCTGACTCTCTCGACTCCCCCATACAAAGGAATGCCCGATGCAGCCTGAGTCTCTATGAGAAGAGAGGCTCCTCTACGTGCTGCAGAAAACTGTTGCAGTGGAAATTCAACAGACGGATCCTTCTTTCCCTCAATATCACTTGTCGGAGAATTGGGAGGCCCCCATAAACATTAAAGTAACATGAATAACAGGGGGAGTAAAACAAACACTCAATCACTAGTGATTCTCAGTATGAAAATGAATAATTTATTAAAAAAGCACTCCCATCAAAGTTTGTATGCTCTAAATATATTGCCAGTAGTGAAACGACTGCAGTCTCAGTGGTCACCACTGCGACCGGGCACAGCGGGTCAGGGGCCTGAAGACGCCAGCAGAAACTTCTACTGGATGTGCATCCTTGGGGGGCAGAGCGGACGGAAGGTGAGAATTTATTTTTAAATCAGTGGCCATACTTGTACATTGATAACTGTGGGGGTGCACTAAATATTATAAGTGACTATGGGATATGCATTATATTTTATGGGTGACTACGGGATGGGCATTATATTTTATGGGTGACTATGGGATGTGCATTATACTTTTATGTATGATTATGGGGTGCATTATACTTTATGATTGACTATGGGGGTGCATTATACTTTATGGGTGACTATTGGATGTGCATTATACTTTTATGTATGATTATGGGTGTGCATTATACTTTATGGGTAACTGAGATGTGCATTATACTTTATGCGCGACTATGGGTGTGCATTATACTTTATGGGCGACTATGGTGGTGCATTATACTTTATTGGTGATTATGGAATATACATTATAATTTATCGGTTATTATGGGTGTCCATTATACTTTTATGTGTGATTATGGGTGTGCATTATACTTTATGGGTGAATATGAGGGTGCACTATATTTTTATGTATGATTATGGGATGTGCATTATAAAAACTTAATTCAAGCTCACCCAGTTGCTCTATGCTCATCCCCTGGGGCTTAGACACCGGCCTCGCCCTGGCCTCACATCAAGGATAATAGAAAAAATTGGAGTCCAGCTCAACAGGACTGGATTTTCCTTTTCTTTTTATTTTTCAAAAGAAATTACAGTGCATACAAAAGAAAATTTTCATGGTTGACATGACCCAGTCGACGCGTTTCGACTGCACTAAGCAGTCTTACTCATGACTAATGGTCAAATAACATGCAGTCATTTATATGTGCATTATCCTTTATGGGTGACTATGGGCTGTACATTATACTTTATGGATGACTATGGAGGTGCATTATATTTTATGGATGACAGTGCTGTGCATTATACTTTATGGATTATGGGCTGTGCAGTATATATACCAGACTATGCAGTACATATTCCCATATATACCAGGATGAAGGACATATATACCAGGATGGAGGGTGTATATGTATATATACATATATATACACAGTTGTGCTAAAAAGTTTACATACCCCGGCAGAATTTTTGCTTTCTTGGCCTTTTTTCAGAGAATATGAATGATAACACCAAAACTTTTTCTCCTCTCATGGTTAGTGGTTGGGTGAAGCCAGTTATTGTCAAACTACTGTGTTTTCTCTTTTTAAATCATAATGACAACCCAAAACATCCAAATGACCCTGATCAAAAGTTTACATACCCTATTTCTTATTACCGTTTATTGCTCCCTCTAACATCAATGACAGCTTGAAGTCTTTTGTGGTAGTTGTGGATGAGGTTCTTTATTTTCTCAGATGGTAAAGCTGCCCACTCTTCTTGGCAAAAAACCTCCAGTTCATGTAAATTCCTGGGCTGTCTAGCATGAACTGCGTGCTTGAGATCTCCCCAGAGTGGCTCAATGACATTGAGGTCAGGAGACTGAGATGGCCACTTCAGAACCTTCATTTTGTTCTGATGTAGCCAATGACAGGTCGACTTGGCCTTGTGTTTTGGATCGTTGTCACGTTGGAACGTCCAAGTACGTCCTATGTGCAGCTTGTGAGCTGATGATTGCAAATTTGCCTCCAGTATTTCCTGATAACAGCTGCATTCATCTTTCCTTCAACTTTGACCAAGCTTCCTGTGCCTTTGCAGTTCCATCCCCAAAATAACAGTGATCCACCTCCGTGCTTTACAGTAGGAATGGTGTTCCTTTCATCATAGGTCTTGTTAATCTCACTCCAAAGGTAACGTTCATGGTGGTGGACAAAAAGTTCAATTTTGGTCTCATCACTCCAAATTACCTTGTTCCAGAAGTTTTGATGCTTGTCTCTGTGCTGTTTTGCGTACAGTAGGCATGATACTTTGTGGCATTTGCACAGTAATGGCTTTCTTTCGGCGACTCGACCATTCAGTCCATTTTTCTTCAAGTGCCTCCTTATTGTGCGTCTTGAAACAACCACACCGCTAGTTTTCAGAGAGTCCAGTATTTCAGCTGATGTTATTTGTGGGTTTACCTTTGCATCCAGAACAATTTTTCTGGCAGTAGAGGATGAAATTTTTGTTGGTCTACCTGACCGTTGTTTTGTTTTTACAGAGCCCCGATTTTCCATTTGTTAATCACAGTTTGAACGCTGCTGACTGGCATTATCAATGCCTTGGATATCTTTTTGTATCCCTTTCCTGTTTTATACAGTTCAACTACTTTTTCATGTAGATCCATTGACAATTCTTTTGTTTTCCCCATGACTCACAATCCAGAAACATTAGTGGCTGGATGAAAGATGCAAGAGTCTGTCTGGATCCTAGAAACTCACTCAACTTTTATGCACACACACTGATTACAAGCAAACAGGTCACAGGTGAGGATGTTACCTTTAGTAGCCATTAAAACCCATGTGTGTCAACTTCTGTGTATGTTATCAGGTCTAAATCACCAGAGTATGTAAACTTTTCATCAGGGTAATTTGGATGTCTTGGGTTGTTATTATGATTTAAAAGGACAAAACACAGTAGTTTGACAATAAATGGTTTCACCCAACCACTAGGCATCAGTGGGGAGAAAGTTTTGGTGTTATCATTCATATTCGCTGAAAAAAGGCCAAGAAAGCAACAATTCTGCCGGGGTATGTAAACTTTTGAGCACAACTGTATATATATATATATATTTATATATATATATATATATATATATATATATATATATATATATATAATATATACACAGTACAGACCAAAAGTTTAGACACACCTTCTCATTTAAAGATTTTTCTGTATTTTCATGACTATGAAAATTGTAAATTCACACTGAAGTCATCAAAACTATGAATTAACACATGTGGAATTATATACTTAACAAAAAAGTGTGTAACAACTGAAATTATGTCTTATATTCTAGGTTCTTCAAAGTAGTCACCTTTTGCTTTGATGACAGCTTTGCACACTCTTGGCATTTTCTTGATGAGCTTCAAGAGGTAGTCACCGGAAATGGTTTTCACGTCACAGGTGTGCCCTGTCAGGTTTAATAAGTGGGATTTCTGGCCTTATAAATGGGGTTGGGACCATCAGTTGTGTTGTGCAGAAGTCTGGTGGATACACAGCTGATAGTCCTACTGAATAGACTGTTAGAATTTGTATTATGGCAAGAAGAAAGCAGCTAAGTAAAGAAAAACGAGTGGCCATCATTACTTTAAGAAATGAAGGTCACTCAATCCGAAAAATTGGGAAAATTTTGAAAGTGTCCCCAAGTGCAGTTGCAAAAACCATCAAGCGCTACAAAGAAACTGGCTCACATGAGGACCGCCCCAGGAAAGGAAGACCAAGAGTCACCTCTGATTCTGAGGATAAGTTTATCCGACTCACCAGCCTCAGAAATTGCAGGTTTATAGCAGCTCAGATTAGAGATCAGGTAAATGCCACACAGAGTTCTAGCAGCAGACACATCTCTACAACAACTGTTAAGAGGAGACTTTGTGCAGCAGGCCTTCAAGGTAAAATAGTTGCTAGGAAACCACTGCTAAGGATAGGCAACAAGCAGAAGAGACTTGTTTGGGCTAAAGAACACAAGAAATGGACATTAGATCTGTGGAAATCTGTGCTTTGGTCTGATGAGTCCAAATTTGAGATCTTTGGTTCCAACCACCGTGTCTTTGTGCGACGCAGAAAAGGTGAACGGATGGACTCTACATGCCTGGTTCCCACCGTGAAGCATGGAGGAGGAGGTGTGATGGTGTGGGGGTGCTTTGCTGGTGACACTGTTGGGGAGTTATTCAAAATTGAAGGCATACTGAACCAGCATGGCTACCACAGCATCTTGCAGCGGCATGCTATTCGATCCAGTTTGCATTTAGTTGGACCATCATTTATTTTTCAACAGGACAATAACCCCAAGCACACCTCCAGGCTGTGTAAGGGCTATTTGACCAAGAAGGAGAGTGATGGGGTGCTACGCCAGATGACCTGGCCTCCACAGTCACGAGACCTGAACCCAATCGAGATGGTTTGGGGTGAGCTGGACCGCAGAGTGAAGGCAAAAGGGCCAACAAGTGCTAAGCATCTCTGGGAACTCCTTCAAGATTGTTGGAAGACCATTTCCGGTGACTACCTCTTGAAGCTCATCAAGAGAATGCCAAGAGTGTGCAAAGCAGTCATCAAAGCAAAAGGTGGCTACTTTGAAGAACCTAGAATATAAGACATATTTTCAGTTGTTACACACTTTTTTGTTAAGTAATTCCACATGTGTTAATTCATAGTTTTGATGCCTTCAGTGTGAATGTACAATTTTCATAGTCATGAAAATACAGAAAAATCTTTAAATGAGAAGGTGTGTCCAAACTTTTGGTCTGTACTGTATATATATATATATATATATATTATATATATTATTATTATATTATATTACACACACAGTGGTTTCGGAAAGTATTCAGACCCCTTTAAATTTTTCACTCTTTGTTTCATTGCAGCCATTTGGTAAATGCAAAAAAGTTCATTTTTTTGTTCTCATTAATGCACACTCTGCACCCCATCTTGACTGATGAAAACCAGAAATGTAGAAATTTTTGTAAATTTATTAAAAAAGAAAATTAGCATCATAGCATCATGCTATGGGGATGTTTTTCAGCTGCAGGGACAGGACGACTGGTTGTTATTGAAGTAAACATGAATGCGGCCAACTACAGAGATATCTTGAATGAAAACCTCTTCCAGAGTGCCCTGGACCTCAGACTTTGCCGAAGGTTCACCTTCCAACAAGACATTGACCCCAAGCACACAGCTAAAATAACAAAGAAGTGGCTTCAAAACAACTATGTGACCATTCTTCACTGGCCCAGCCAAAGCCCTGACCTAAACCCAATTGAGCATCTCTGGAGAGACCTGAAAATGGCTGTTCACCAATGTTCATCATCCAACCTGATGGAATTGGAGAGGATTTACAAGGAAGAATGGCAGAGGATCCCCCAAATTAAGGTGTGAAAAACTTGTTGCATCATTCCCAAGAAGACTCATGGCTGTACTAGCTCAAACGAGTGCAATACTGAGCAAAGGGTCTGAATACTTATGACCATGTGATATTTCAGTTTTTCTGTTTTAATAAATTAGCAAAAATTTCTGTTTTTTTATAAGTAAAGGTGAGATGCACAGTGTACATTAATGAGGAAAAAAAGAACTTTTTTGCATTTACCAAATGGCTGCAATGAAACAAAGAGTGAAAAATTTAAAGGGGTCTGAATACTTTCCGAACCCACTGTATATAATGTATTCAGGATGGGGGAGGGCAAGGTCCAAATCTTGCACCGGGGCCCACCAGACTCTAGTTACACCACTTTAAATTGCTATCTCTTCATCAGATTAAAAAGACTAAGTAGCTTTCTTTTCAGCAGCTTTACATGAACATTAATTAAATGGTCGTTCTTTTTCTATGGTATGGACGACTGTTACCTAATGTGTATGGAGGTCTTAGACTATTTTTCCTAATCCAGAAACCCTTACAATTAGAAGGATTCAGACAGGAAGTGTCCAATTGGCATTTTGCAAACCCAGATTCATCAGTCACACTGTCAGATGGCATCATGATTAATCACTTGAAAAAAAAACTACATTTCTGTTGCATTATTGTACATGGTGATGTGCTATCACTTCTCAAACTGAAAAGACTGATTAGTAAATAGATGGGCACATTATGGCGTGGGTAGGTAATGCCAAAGTCATATCTTTAAACTTCTGAGACTGCATAGTGAATTTTAGTAACAAGGGCATTTTCTGGGTGTCATGAAATGTTAGGTTTCCCAGCAATGGGAACGAAAATGTATGGCTATACATATATACATATATATATATATTTATATATATATATATATATATATATATTGTAAGGACCGTACTCACTTGGCGGCTTAGGAGGAGACAGGAGGCACATTCTCTTCAACTTGCATGTGGGTTTATTGGCTTCATAAACCATCAAATCAGCAAAAGAAAGGTAAACAGTCTTTATAGCAGGCAGACACAGTAACAATGTCCATATCAGAGCTCTGCTCTCCTAGTCCTGTGGGCACACAGGCTTGTGCAATGTCCAGCACTCAGGCTCTATCGGGAGCCACCGATACAGGAAGGCTTCTCCCTTCAAACACAGAGACCTCTCTGTAGTGTCCAGCCTGGACACATGGAAGTCTGTCCTCACTGGCAGACTCCCACAACACACTCTCACAGGTGCGAAACACACCTACATTACATAGCCTGTAACCACACCCACAGGTGAGGTAACATCACAGGCACTGGTCAGGTGATCATGACATCACCACAGGTCCTTAAAACACATACATAGGTATGGTGATGCCCCTACCCAGGGCTGAGGTATATGGGCAGCCCGACCTTCCCGTCTCTCAGTGCAGCCCGTAACCCGGACCCAAGTGTAGCAACCGACCACTTAGTGCTAACGTGCACTAAACAAAACACTCCGGGTTACATCACAGGGAGCTACCATCCCTGTGATACATACCTTCCATTCACTATGCGACCATTAGTATCGCTACATACCATAGTATCTGCCTAAAGCCGTGGGGCTTGGCACCTTCCATTACCTGACCAGAGACTCTTCTCGGTCGTCTCCAACAGTTAAGCCGTCTGTCAAAGTCGGGCCCTGCTACTGAACCGTTATGTAGGCGTCCGTCATCTGACTCTGTCACGTCCTTTGATAACGATCCCCAGCGGTCAGTACGACGTCGCAATTCCCTTGCACCCATACGTCCTGTCTGGTCTGACTCCTTTTCATTTAGTCCACTACAGGTTCTCTTGCTTAGGTCACTCAGCACTGAGCTGAGGCATCACTACTTCTACCTTTTCCATCAGGCCACCTATTTCCTGTATTAGTTCCAGCTTGAGGACTTCAAGTCTTAAGCGACCCTCTTCGCCTCTCTATACCGCGGTTTGAAGGTGGCGGCTGTCTTCTTCCCATTTCCTGTAGCTCTCTTTTGACCTGCTCTCTATCAAGTCTTAGCTGCTCTACTTCTTTCAGGTACGACACACGATACTCCAGGAGCATCCGGATATTCCCAAGGCTTTCCATGGATCCGACAACGCGGAATGGAACCATCCCATCTTCACCCACGACCTGGGCTTCGTCATCAGCCGGAGTCCTCACTCTCATCACACCGGACCTATTCACCATCTCCTGCATCACTTTCTCGAGTCTTCCGATGACTTTCCTCACCAGACCTCTGGGCACTTGAACTATGACTTCCACCAAACCAAGCCGACTTTGAGCTTTTCTTGCTTGCTCCAGATGTCGAGCGGTTTCCTTATTCCTCCACATGATCATCTGTTTCGTTCGGAGGCATTGTAGATGCATATCTCTTAGGACAGCCACCCCCTTCAGTGTGACTTCCCTAGTCAACAGTATGATCAACTGCTTCGTCTCTGGTGCCCTGTTCACACTACATGCTTCTACCGCCTTTCTAAATGTCTCATGCACATCCTCACTGGCACATGCTTCTCGTATGTCTTCGGGTACCTCTATTATACACTTGAAAAGCGAAGTCTCCCCTTCTTGAACATACTGTTGGACCTCCTCGTCCAGAGCGTCAGCGCAGTTTTCCAAGACATCGACATTTCTTGTGTGGCCATCTGCGTGGCACTTCCCTTGCTGGATTTCTTTCTCCTTGGAGTTCTGGAGCTGGGCATTAGTCTCCTTCTCCATCTTGAGCTCTCGGAGAACTTTATCTCGCTCCTCTGCTAAGCAGTGACACTCATCCTCTCTCTGGAGAAGCTCCTGCTGATGCTTCTCTTGGGCCTCTCTGAGCACCTCTGTATCTTTCAAAAGGGCCTTGTTCATAGTCTGACACGCTGACAGATGACCTCTGAGCTTAGAGACTTCCTTCTCCAGCTCCTCCACTCTGTGCTCAATCACTTGTCTTAGGACCCTTTCTCGCTCGACTGTCTCTTTAACTGTCTCTTTAAGCAGCTCCCTCACATGGTCCTGCTCTCTTTTAGCCAGCACATGTCGCACCATCACCTGTTTAATTAAATTTTCCTATGGGCACTCTTGCCCACTCACACTCTGCCTCTTCAGAGTTCTGCCTGTTCCTGCATCCGCATCTTCAACTGTCTCATGACTCTCGGTCACTTCAGAGAGCTCCAGCTCTGCAGCATCCGGTACTCTAGAACCTTCACCATACTGAGCCATTTCACCCTTTCCGGCATTGTAGATGTGGATCTACTACAGGTCTGTTCTAACTCCAGCCCTACCTCTGTGCTGGGATTTGTCAGAGATAAAGTGGCCTCCTTATCAAGGACAGTCACCTGATCTGTACCTGACCCTGACTCTTCCTCATCATTTCTCTTCTTAGAAGATGTAGCCTGTCCCGCCTTTCCATGGCCCCTGCGGCGAGAGGAAGATCTCCCATTTTTACTCGGCTCCATCTTACTGCACTCGCTTTTCCTTGCGTTTGAGTCACAGTCTGCATAGGAGTCACTCCCACTCCCCCTGTCATCCTGGAACAGCACGTCCCCACTTTGACAGGTGTCGGACCCCTTTTCTGGAGCTATCCCGTTTCTCACGGTCACACGGTTTGTCACCCCAAAGTCCCCGAGTTGGTCTGACCCACACTTTCTTCCGGTCACCTGGAGCTCGGGACTATCGACATTAGGTGTTACCTCCTTTTTAAACATCACACCACCAGGAACCACTACAGCCGCCTGCTGTGGTGTGGCTCCCTTAGGGTCATTTGGTCTCTCCTCTGAGCAACCCCACACTTCATCAACCTCCCATGCATCCTCAAAGAACACAAAGTCCCGGCCCCTCTCAAAGGGTACAATACATTCGGTGGTATACCG
>JARQOD010000002.1:461403107-461623056 GCA_033576555.1 Oophaga sylvatica | reverse complement strand
GCATCATAGCATCATGCTATGGGGATGTTTTTCAGCTGCAGGGACAGGACGACTGGTTGTTATTGAAGTAAACATGAATGCGGCCAACTACAGAGATATCTTGAATGAAAACCTCTTCCAGAGTGCCCTGGACCTCAGACTTTGCCGAAGGTTCACCTTCCAACAAGACATTGACCCCAAGCACACAGCTAAAATAACAAAGAAGTGGCTTCAAAACAACTATGTGACCATTCTTCACTGGCCCAGCCAAAGCCCTGACCTAAACCCAATTGAGCATCTCTGGAGAGACCTGAAAATGGCTGTTCACCAATGTTCATCATCCAACCTGATGGAATTGGAGAGGATTTACAAGGAAGAATGGCAGAGGATCCCCAAATTAAGGTGTGAAAAACTTGTTGCATCATTCCCAAGAAGACTCATGGCTGTACTAGCTCAAACGAGTGCAATACTGAGCAAAGGGTCTGAATACTTATGACCATGTGATATTTCAGTTTTTCTGTTTTAATAAATTAGCAAAAATTTCTGTTTTTTTATAAGTAAAGGTGAGATGCACAGTGTACATTAATGAGGAAAAAAAGAACTTTTTTGCATTTACCAAATGGCTGCAATGAAACAAAGAGTGAAAAATTTAAAGGGGTCTGAATACTTTC
This sequence comes from Oophaga sylvatica, assembly GCA_033576555.1. Classification (NCBI taxonomy): domain Eukaryota; kingdom Metazoa; phylum Chordata; class Amphibia; order Anura; family Dendrobatidae; genus Oophaga; species Oophaga sylvatica. Next base: position 461,622,406 of record JARQOD010000002.1, on the reverse strand, counting down.
CGAACCCACTGTATATAATGTATTCAGGATGGGGGAGGGCAAGGTCCAAATCTTGCACCGGGGCCCACCAGACTCTAGTTACACCACTTTAAATTGCTATCTCTTCATCAGATTAAAAAGACTAAGTAGCTTTCTTTTCAGCAGCTTTACATGAACATTAATTAAATGGTCGTTCTTTTTCTATGGTATGGACGACTGTTACCTAATGTGTATGGAGGTCTTAGACTATTTTTCCTAATCCAGAAACCCTTACAATTAGAAGGATTCAGACAGGAAGTGTCCAATTGGCATTTTGCAAACCCAGATTCATCAGTCACACTGTCAGATGGCATCATGATTAATCACTTGAAAAAAAAACTACATTTCTGTTGCATTATTGTACATGGTGATGTGCTATCACTTCTCAAACTGAAAAGACTGATTAGTAAATAGATGGGCACATTATGGCGTGGGTAGGTAATGCCAAAGTCATATCTTTAAACTTCTGAGACTGCATAGTGAATTTTAGTAACAAGGGCATTTTCTGGGTGTCATGAAATGTTAGGTTTCCCAGCAATGGGAACGAAAATGTATGGCTATACATATATACATATATATATATATTTTATATATATATATATATATATATATATTGTAAGGACCGTACTCACTTGGCGGCTTAGGAGGAGACAGGAGGCACATTCTCTTCAACTTGCATGTGGGTTTATTGGCTTCATAAACCATCAAATCAGCAAAAGAAAGGTAAACAGTCTTTATAGCAGGCAGACACAGTAACAATGTCCATATCAGAGCTCTGCTCTCCTAGTCCTGTGGGCACACAGGCTTGTGCAATGTCCAGCACTCAGGCTCTATCGGGAGCCACCGATACAGGAAGGCTTCTCCTTCAAACACAGAGACCTCTCTGTAGTGTCCAGCCTGGACACATGGAAGTCTGTCCTCACTGGCAGACTCCCACAACACACTCTCACAGGTGCGAAACACACCTACATTACATAGCCTGTAACCACACCCACAGGTGAGGTAACATCACAGGCACTGGTCAGGTGATCATGACATCACCACAGGTCCTTAAAACACATACATAGGTATGGTGATGCCCCTACCCAGGGCTGAGGTATATGGGCAGCCCGACCTTCCCGTCTCTCAGTGCAGCCCGTAACCCGGACCCAAGTGTAGCAACCGACCACTTAGTGCTAACGTGCACTAAACAAAACACTCCGGGTTACATCACAGGGAGCTACCATCCCTGTGATACATACCTTCCATTCACTATGCGACCATTAGTATCGCTACATACCATAGTATCTGCCTAAAGCCGTGGGGCTTGGCACCTTCCATTACCTGACCAGAGACTCTTCTCGGTCGTCTCCAACAGTTAAGCCGTCTGTCAAAGTCGGGCCCTGCTACTGAACCGTTATGTAGGCGTCCGTCATCTGACTCTGTCACGTCCTTTGATAACGATCCCCAGCGGTCAGTACGACGTCGCAATTCCCTTGCACCCATACGTCCTGTCTGGTCTGACTCCTTTTCATTTAGTCCACTACAGGTTCTCTTGCTTAGGTCACTCAGCACTGAGCTGAGGCATCACTACTTCTACCTTTTCCATCAGGCCACCTATTTCCTGTATTAGTTCCAGCTTGAGGACTTCAAGTCTTAAGCGACCCTCTTCGCCTCTCTATACCGCGGTTTGAAGGTGGCGGCTGTCTTCTTCCCATTTCCTGTAGCTCTCTTTTGACCTGCTCTCTATCAAGTCTTAGCTGCTCTACTTCTTTCAGGTACGACACACGATACTCCAGGAGCATCCGGATATTCCCAAGGCTTTCCATGGATCCGACAACGCGGAATGGAACCATCCCATCTTCACCCACGACCTGGGCTTCGTCATCAGCCGGAGTCCTCACTCTCATCACACCGGACCTATTCACCATCTCCTGCATCACTTTCTCGAGTCTTCCGATGACTTTCCTCACCAGACCTCTGGGCACTTGAACTATGACTTCCACCAAACCAAGCCGACTTTGAGCTTTTCTTGCTTGCTCCAGATGTCGAGCGGTTTCCTTATTCCTCCACATGATCATCTGTTTCGTTCGGAGGCATTGTAGATGCATATCTCTTAGGACAGCCACCCCCTTCAGTGTGACTTCCCTAGTCAACAGTATGATCAACTGCTTCGTCTCTGGTGCCCTGTTCACACTACATGCTTCTACCGCCTTTCTAAATGTCTCATGCACATCCTCACTGGCACATGCTTCTCGTATGTCTTCGGGTACCTCTATTATACACTTGAAAAGCGAAGTCTCCCCTTCTTGAACATACTGTTGGACCTCCTCGTCCAGAGCGTCAGCGCAGTTTTCCAAGACATCGACATTTCTTGTGTGGCCATCTGCGTGGCACTTCCCTTGCTGGATTTCTTTCTCCTTGGAGTTCTGGAGCTGGGCATTAGTCTCCTTCTCCATCTTGAGCTCTCGGAGAACTTTATCTCGCTCCTCTGCTAAGCAGTGACACTCATCCTCTCTCTGGAGAAGCTCCTGCTGATGCTTCTCTTGGGCCTCTCTGAGCACCTCTGTATCTTTCAAAAGGGCCTTGTTCATAGTCTGACACGCTGACAGATGACCTCTGAGCTTAGAGACTTCCTTCTCCAGCTCCTCCACTCTGTGCTCAATCACTTGTCTTAGGACCCTTTCTCGCTCGACTGTCTCTTTAACTGTCTCTTTAAGCAGCTCCCTCACATGGTCCTGCTCTCTTTTAGCCAGCACATGTCGCACCATCACCTGTTTAATTAAATTTTCCTATGGGCACTCTTGCCCACTCACACTCTGCCTCTTCAGAGTTCTGCCTGTTCCTGCATCCGCATCTTCAACTGTCTCATGACTCTCGGTCACTTCAGAGAGCTCCAGCTCTGCAGCATCCGGTACTCTAGAACCTTCACCATACTGAGCCATTTCACCCTTTCCGGGCATTGTAGATGTGGATCTACTACAGGTCTGTTCTAACTCCAGCCCTACCTCTGTGCTGGGATTTGTCAGAGATAAAGTGGCCTCCTTATCAAGGACAGTCACCTGATCTGTACCTGACCCTGACTCTTCCTCATCATTTCTCTTCTTAGAAGATGTAGCCTGTCCCGCCTTTCCATGGCCCCTGCGGCGAGAGGAAGATCTCCCATTTTTACTCGGCTCCATCTTACTGCACTCGCTTTTCCTTGCGTTTGAGTCACAGTCTGCATAGGAGTCACTCCCACTCCCCCTGTCATCCTGGAACAGCACGTCCCCACTTTGACAGGTGTCGGACCCCTTTTCTGGAGCTATCCCGTTTCTCACGGTCACACGGTTTGTCACCCCAAAGTCCCCGAGTTGGTCTGACCCACACTTTCTTCCGGTCACCTGGAGCTCGGGACTATCGACATTAGGTGTTACCTCCTTTTTAAACATCACACCACCAGGAACCACTACAGCCGCCTGCTGTGGTGTGGCTCCCTTAGGGTCATTTGGTCTCTCCTCTGAGCAACCCCACACTTCATCAACCTCCCATGCATCCTCAAAGAACACAAAGTCCCGGCCCCTCTCAAAGGGGTACAATACATTCGGTGGTATACCGCCATCTTGACCCTCGACACTTGTGGACATCTCAAGCATTACTCTGTCCACCATGTAGTCCACAGTGAGCCCATGGATGCAGCAAACCTTGACCTTTTTTTCAGTCAGACAGAGAACGAGAGGAGTTCCTGTCAGAGTCACCTGACTCTTTGAGTCCAGCCGTCCAGAGACTCCTTCACGGTGTAACATTACGGTACACACCTGTAACCTGTCGTTAAATGAAAAGTCTATGCCGCACTCAGTATAACTTCGACACAAACACCGCTGTTCCTCAGACATGTCCACTGAGGTAACTAGTGCCGCCCCTTTTGGAAGCTCCACCCCTTTTAGGGACACCACCCCTCTCTGGGTTAGCCACCGTGGACTCCCCCACGGCTCTACCAGTCCCCAGTTCGAACAGACCCTTGTCTCTTTGGGGCTGGTACTGCTCCTTTAAGAGGTTGCCCACCGTGGACCTCTGATGTCCTTATGGCACCTCACCAGCTCCTACTGGCACTGCCACAACTCCTGCTGCTGCAGAACCTCTTGCTATAACGCCACAGCAACTCCCACTGCTGCAGGTCCCTGCACAGCTCCGCCCCGCCGATCCACAGCCAGCCGCTTGTCACCTTCGTGGACCCCTGATCCACAGCCAGCCGCTTGTCACCTTCGTGGACCCGCCGATCCACAGTACATTGACGAAAAAAAAAAGTTTGTGATCCCACCAAGCCACAGCAAACACCTCACACGTGTCTTAGAAAAAAAAAACAGTTTCTCACTGACCCGTCAGCACAACACAGACTCCTGTCTGTTACACTCTCGGCCACAGAGATTTCCGGACAACCCCTCTCCTTAGAGGTATCCCACATAAACATAAATGCACAGTTTATTCTTGACCCCTGTCAACATAGCACTCACGGTTTTCACGACCGTCTATTCGTCCTCTGGCTCCTGATTCCCAGCACTGCAACATGTGCTCCTTGGATCGCTGCCAGCATTCTAACACCAATTGTAAGGATTGTACTTACTTGGCGGCGTAGGAGGAGACAGGAGGCACATTCTCTTCAACTTGCATGTGGGTTTATTGGCTTCATAAACCATCAAATCAGCAAAAGAAAGGTAAACAGTCTTTATAGCAGGCAGACACAGTAACAATGTCCATATCAGAGCTCTGCTCTCCTAGTCCTGTGGGCACACAGGCTTGTGCAATGTCCAGCACTCAGGCTCTATCTGTAGCCACAGATACAGGAAGGCTTCTCCCTTCAAACACAGAGACCTCTCTGTAGTGTCCAGCCTGGACACATGGAAGTCTGTCCACACTGGCAGACTCCCACAACCTCTCCACCTGTGCTAAACACACCTCTGTTACATAGCCTGTAACCACACCCACAGGTGAGGTAACATCACAGGCACTGGTCAGGTGATCATGACATCACCACAGGTCCTTAAAACACATACATAGGTATGGTGATGCCCCTACCCAGGGCTGAGGTATATGGGCAGCCCGACCCTCCCGTCTCTCAGTGCTGCCCGTAACCCAGACCCAAGTGTAGCAACCGACCACTTAGTGCTAACGTGCACTAAACAAAAGACTCCGGGTTACATCACAGGGAGCTACCATCCCTGTGATACATACCTTCCATTCACTATGCGACCATTAGTATCGCTACAATATATATATACTCGGAAATGTGGTTAATTCTACAGAAAAAGCATTCTGTACATAAAGTATCAGAAATATGTATGATACCTGATACCATGTAAAGAATAAAAATCTTAAAGGGAATATGTAGGATCAACACTCCTAAGCCATCTATATGGACATGTAGGTCATAGGAAGCTGAATAAAATGAAAATATTCACCGTAAAGCCCGGTACTTAACAAAAATAGGTTAAAATGTAACTTTTAATTATTTGATTAAAAATACACTTATTTATAAAGTGCAAAACTTAACACAGATCCACCACCAGAGTATCAAAAAGACACCAGCAAAGGTACCATAGGGAGGTGCCTATCCCTAATACAAAGCTGAACCACCCTACCTAACAGTGGAGGTTGGCACCCTATCACCTGCATAATGGCGCCTCCGCTCGTCGACGACTCACCCTGCCAGTCCAATAGGCCCTAAATGTGACGGAAGAGGAAAAGTGACATAAGTCTGGGTGTGATGTTATGATGACATGTATGTGGCACTATAGTTAAGATGAAAATGTCCCTCATTACACAATGTACATATCCTGGTAGGAGATAACAAACGGAATATATACAAGTAGAAATATTTTATATACTGCCACTATGTGTTTAGTGCTGCCTAATAGTGGGGGTTGGCACCATAGATGCAGTAAAAATGGCACACCTGTTTAACGGTGGTTATATCTTCTGTCTCTCACTGGTGTATTAGAGATAGATTAGACTGAGGAGAAAAATAGGAGGTAAGGTGCTTATGATATACCATATACACTGCTCAAAAGAATAAAGGGAACACTCAAATAACAAATCCTAGATCTGAATGAATGAAATATTCTCATAGAATACTTTGTTCTGTAGAAAGTTGAATGTGATGACAACAAAATCACACAAAAATCATCAAAATGGAAATCAAATTTATTAACCAATGGAGCCCTGAATTTGGAGTCACACACAAAATTAAAGTGGAATGTAATATCCTTAAAACAAGTCAAAATGATGCTCAGTAGTGTGTGTGTGACCACCAAGTGCCTGTATGACCTCTCTGTGCCTGTATGACCTCCCTACAACGCCTGGGCATGCTCCTGATGAAGCGCCGGATGGTCTCCTGAGGGATCTCCTCCCAGACCTGGAGTAAAGCATACGCCAACTACTGGACAGTCTGTGGTGCAATGTGACGTTGGTGGATGGAATGAGACATGATGTCCCAGATGTGCTCAATCGAATTCAGTTCTGGGGAACGGGCGGGCCAGTCCATAGCTTCAATGCCTTCATCTTGCAGGAACTGCTGACACATTCCAGCCATGAGGTCTGGCATTGTCCTGCATTAGGAGGAACCCAGGGCCAACTGCACCAGCATATGGTCTCACAAGGGGTCTGAGAATCTCATCTCGGTACCTAATGGCAGTCAGGCTACCTTTGGCGAGCACATGGAGGGCTGTGCGGCCCTCCAAAGTAGTGCACCCCACACCATTACTGACCCACTGCCAAACCGGTCATGCTGAAGGATGTTGCAGGCAGCAGATCGCTCTCCACGGCATCTCCAGACACTGCCACGTCTGTCACATGTGCTCAGTGTGAACCTACTTTCATCTGTGAAGAGCACAGTGCCGAATTTGTCAATCCTGGTGTTCTGTGGCAAATGCCAAGCATCCTGCACGGTGTTGGGCTGTGAGCACAACCCCCATCTGTGGACCTCGGGCACTCAGACCATCCTCATGGAGTCTGTTTCTAACAGTTTGTGCAGACACATGCACATTTGTGGCCTGCTGGAGGTCATTTTGCAGGGCTCTGGCAGTGCTCCTTCTGTTCCTCCTTGCACAAAGGCGGAGGTAGCGGTCCTGCTGCTGGGTTGTTGCCCACCTACTGCCCTTCCATGTCTCCTGGTGTACTGACCTGTCTCCTGGTAGCGCCTCCAGCCCCTGGACACTACGCTGGCAGACACAGCAAACCTTCTTGCCACAGCTCGCATTGATGTGATATCCTGGATGAGCTGCACTACCTGAGCCACTTGTGTGGGTTGCAGAGTCCGTCTCATGCTTCCACGAGTGTGAAAGCACAACCAACATTCAAAAGTGACCAAAACATCAGCCAGAAAGCATTGGTACTGAGATGTGGTCTGTGGTCCCCACCTGCAGAACCACTCCTTTATTGAGTGTGTCTTGATAATTGCCAATCATTTCCATCTGTTGTCTATTCCATTTGCACAACAGCATGTGAAATTGACTGTCAATCAGTGTTGCTTCCTAAGTGGACAGTTTGATTTCACAGAAGTTTGATTTACCTGGAGTTATATTCTGTTGTTTATGTGTTCACTTTATTTTTTTGAGCAGTGTATAATTGCCCATATGGCTTGAGCTGCCTAACAGCGGAGGTTGGCACCCTAAAATCAGCGAGAATGGACCCCCGCTCGTCAACAGCTATCCCTCCTGTCCCTCACCAGATGTTAAAGATAATAAGGAGAAAATGGGTGGTAAAGTGCTTAGTGCCTCAGTACACGATAAAGAAGTTTGAAGTGATACTACCCAGAATCCTCATTTGTAGAGTAGTGCAGCAGTAAAATATATGTACAGCATTGATTAGTATGTTCCATCTTACAAAAAAGGGCAGTTATAAAAAGATCAAAATGAGAGGGGCCATAACAATTTCCCAAAGTCAGTTAAATATATAATAGTATTCGCTCGTTTATGTTATCAACCAAAAAAGGATTAAATGCCGAGGGGCACTTAGGCAGCAATCCCATTGAGAACAAGTTTGGCATGCGGTCGCCCATAGTAACTGTCATGTATAGTGTACAGTTCCTATAGCGTCTTGTGCTTGGGTGCGAGGAAAACACAGGAGACATAGGTTGAAATGAAATGACTTGTATTACTTCATACAAGCATGCTGAAAAGTTCACACAGTTTGCAGGAACAGCAACAGGAGACACAGCAGGCCAGAGTAACTTCAAGCACTACAATAAATCTCCAAGCAGGTTCAGGATCTCTTCTCTGTACCGTAATTCCTCTGCAAACATGGATTCACCAAACAGCAGGTTTCCAGAGTCCAAAAGTGTTCCAAGGTTCCTCAGTAGGGAATAGCTGGAGTACAAGTCCAAGGTTTCCAGGAGTAAGGTCACAGACTGACTGAGGCTTGATTCAGGAGCACTGATTGTTCAGCTAAGGCTGCTTAAGAAGCAAAGGGAAGAATCAGGGCGGGAACATGAAAACTGGAAACTCCATATTAACTGAGGGCAAGAGCTGCAGAAAGACAGAAAGCAAAATGGCCGACGGAAAACTGAGTTTCAAGGAACATGTCAACAGAGACAAAGAACCTTACATTACTCCCCCCTTAGGGACAACCTCCGGATGACCTCAGACCAGGCTTGTCAGGGTACCTCTGATGAAACTGGCGGAGCAGGCGAGGAGCATTTACATTATTGACTGGTTCCCATGAGTTGTCCTCCACTGGGTAGCCCTGCCATTTAATCAAATATTGCAACTGATTTCTGTACAACCTGGAATCTAGAATCCTTTCCACCATAAATTCTTCCTGACCATCGACCAGCACTGGGTCAGGGCAAGGAGAAGAACGTCCAGGAAACGTATTGGGTGTTGCAGCCTTTAGTAGGGATACATGAAAGACAGGGTGGATTCTCATAGTTCTGGGCAGTTGAAGACGACAAGCAACAGCACTTATAATCTTATTGATCTTATAAGGTCCAATGTACTTATGTCCCAATTTAGACGATGGAATCTTTAATTTAAGATTTCTGGTTGACAGCCAGACCAAATCTCCTACCTTGAAAGCTGGTGCAGGTTTACGAAATTTATCTGCTGCTTTCTTGTACCTTTCCTGAGCCAATTCTAGATTTTCCTTTAGAAGATCCATATTCTTTTGTAAAGAAGTGATTCTTTCAGCCACTGCCGGCAAGGGCGTATCTATGGGAAATCGAGGAAGAATGTTAGGATGATAACCTAGATTGGAGTAAAAAGGAGACTGCTTAGTGGAGGCGCTCTGAGAGTTGTTATAAGAGAACTCAGCCAGTGGAAGTAGATCCACCCAATCATCCTGTAGGTGGCAGATAAAACAGCGGAGATACTGCTCCAGGGTCTGATTGGTTCGTTCTGTCTGTCCATTAGTCTGGGGATGAAAAGCAGAAGAAAGGTTTACTTTAATGTCCAATGCTGCACAGAAATTTTGCCAAAACCTTGAAGTGAATTGCACCCCTCGATCCGAAATGACCTCATCCGGTACTCCATGTAAGCGAAACACATTCTTAATCATCAAGTCTGATGTCTGTTTTGCAGTGGGTAAGCCGACACAAGGGATAAAATGAGCAGCCTTTGTTAGACGGTCAACCACCACTAGAATGGTGTTCTTCCCTTGAGAGGTTGGTAACTCCACAATGAAGTCCATAGAAATGGATCCCCACGGGCGGGACGGGGTGGGAAGAGGTTGCAACAGACCAGTTGGTGGGGAGCGAGGTGTTTTGCATCTTGCACAGACTTCACATGAAGTGACATAGTTTAAGACATCTTTCCTGTAAGTGGGCCACCAAAAGAAACGAGAAAGAAATTCTTGTGTCTTTAGAATTCCCCTATGCCTGGCTATCTTGGAATCGTGGATGAGTTGCAATACTCTCAATCTGACTGTTTCAGGTATATACAGACGTTGTCCCTGAATCCACACACCATTCTTAAAGACAAGACTTACGTCCCTTGGGGGTTGAGCCAACAAAGAATCCACATGGTATGCTTCCTTGATGTCCTTAAGTAGGTCTTGATTATGAATCACTCCCAGGAATCTAGAGTCAGGAAGAATAGTCTTAGGAGGAGTAAGTGGACGTGTCTCTGCTGAATGAATCCTAGAGAGTGCATCAGCCTTTCCATTGCGCGATCCTGGTCTATAAGAAATTACAAAATTAAATTGGTTTAGGAAAAGATTCCAGCGAGCCTGGCGAGGAGTCAGGCACTTAGCCGACCTGATAAATTCAAGGTTACGATGGTCTGTCAGGACGACTATTTGCTGTGCAGCTCCCTGAAGAAGGTGTCTCCATTCCTTGAAGGCGGCAATAATGGCCAACAATTCTCTATTGCCCACATCGTAGTTCCTCTCAGCCGAAGACAACTGCTGGGAAAAGAAGGCACAGGGATGCAAGACATTCTTCTCACCTGTTCTCTGAGAGAGTATAGCTCCAACGGCACAGTCTGAAGCATCCACCTCTATTATGAAGGCAAGCTCGGGGTTGGGATGTACTAAGATAGGTGCGGTGGTAAATTTATCCTTTAAACAGGAAAATGCTTCCTGAGCTTGCGGGGTCCAGGAGAACCTAGACTGTTTCCGGGTAAGTTGGGTGATAGGTGACACTACCTCAGAAAAATTCTTAATGAAACGTCTATAGAAGTTGGCAAACCCGATGAAACGCTGCACCTCCTTCACATTTCTAGGAATTGGCCAATCCTTGATGGCTTGGGTCTTGCTTCCATCCATACTAATCCCTTGCGTAGATAGTACATACCCCAGAAATTGAATTTCGGTCCTATGGAATTCACATTTTTCAAGTTTGATGTAGAGATGGTTTTGTCTTAGGCGTTCTAAGACCATTCTCACATGTCCATGATGTTCCTCTGTGGAGTTAGAAAAAATTAGAATATCATCCAGATAAATCACCACAAATGTATCTAGGAGATCCCTGAAGATATCATTCACGAAGTGTTGGAAAGTGGCTGGGGCGGTACTCAGACCAAAAGGCATAACTAGATATTCAAAGTGTCCATAGCGTGACCTGAAAGCAGTCTTCCATTCATCCCCAGGTCTAATACGGACCAAGTTATAGGCCCCACGGAGATCCAGTTTAGAGAAAATTTTGGCATGCCGCACTCTCTCCAACAACTCAGGGATTAAAGGCAATGGATAACGGTTTCTAATAGTAACCTTATTGAGTTCCCTATAGTCTATGCAGGGTCTCAGAGATCCATCTTTCTTCTTCACAAAGAAGATGGGTGCACCTGCGGGAGATGAAGAGGGGCGTATGAAGCCCTTGGCTAAATTTTCGTCTATATAATCCTTCAAAGCTTTTAGCTCGGGCCCCGCTAGGGGGTAGATCTTACAAAAAGGTATCTCGGCTCCAGGCAATAATTCAATTGGACAATCATATGGACGGTGAGGAGGAAGCTGATCAGCATTTTTCTTGTCACATAAATCCACATAGTCCTGGTATACAGCTGGTAGTTCAGGGACTGACATGGTTCCTTTAGGAACAGAGCAAGCTGAAACTCCTTGACTCATCTGTTTCTCTGGAAAGTGTAATTCCTTGGTCTCCCAGTTAATCGTAGGATTCTGCGCCTGCAGCCATGGTAGCCCTAGAATAATGGGAAAGTGGGGAGAAGAGATAAGCAAAAAAGACATTTTCTCCTGATGATCTTTACCCATAAGGACCCTTAAAGGCTCTGTTTCTTGATCCACTGGTCCAGAAGTCAGTAGAGAGCCATCCACAGTCTCCATCTGTACTGGAGTAGCCTTCTTCACTGAACGTATCCCCTGTTTCAGAGCAAAGGAGATATCCATAAAATTTCCACTTGCTCCTGAGTCGATCATAGCAGAGCTAGACACCCAGACTGAGTCAACCCAGAGTTTGATGGAAAGGAAGCAATGAGAATTGTTTCTTTTACAACTCAGCTGGGACACCGCTGAGGAAACTTGAAAAATTGCAGCGTTTATACCGTCATCGTCCCCAGAACTAACAGAGTTTAAGTCCGAGAAATCAAGATCTCTTGCAGCAGATCTCTCTGGAGCCTGAGGCTCGGACATGACAGAGCTCCTCTCGCAACACTCACAGTGAATGACTGCTGCAGTAGTCTTACGAGAACGGCTGGGGCAGTTTATAATGAAGTGCCCTGACTTACCACAGTAGAAACATAGATTTTCCTTTATACGATGTTCTTTGCGTGCATCACTAACCCGTCTTTGTAAAGAGTCCACCTGCATGGGTTCAGGTTCTGGTTCCCTTGTGATCCTACTCAAAGGTTCCTTAGCTGAGGAGGGAGGTAGTAAAAGGTTAGTGCGATTATTTTCGAACCATCTCTCTTGTCTGCGTTCAGTCAGACGAGCATCAATATGGATACAATAGTTAATAAAGTCACCTAACGCAGTGGGAGGGTCGGCACGAGCAAGTTCATCCTTAATCAGTGGAGACAACCCTTTCCGAAAAATAGATTTTTTAGCGGAAGTGTCCCAAGTGGTATCAAGAGCCCATCTCCTGAAATCCAGGGCATATTCGGCTACTGAACGCTTACCTTGGCGCAAAGTTAACATGGCTGCTTCAGCTGTTGCACCTCGATTGGGGTCATCAAACACCTGCCCCATGGCTGAAATAAAAGCATCAAGGTGATTCAAACAATCATCCTCAGTCTCAATCAGAGGGTTTGCCCACATCAAAGCCTTATTGGTAAGCAACATGATTATAGTAAGCACTTTGGATCGTTCAGTGGGAAATTGTGAAGCATGTGCAGAGAAAAATAAATTGCATTGATTAATAAATCCCCTGAATTTCTCACGTTCACCGCCAAAACGAAAAGGAGGTAATTTGGGGATCCCAGAACTCGGGGTTATGGCAGGAGCCTGGGCTCGTTCCTCTAGAGCCTCAATCCTGGCTCGCAATTCCTGGGTAGTCTGTCCAAACACTTGCAAATTATGATTAGTGAGGTCCTGTAGGCTTGCAAAACGGGTTTTTAAAGTCTGTACATCTGAAAGGATTGTATCAGTCACTCCGCAAAGTTCCTTTATGCGGGCCTCCATCTTCCAGATCTTTTAAGGCAGAAGTGCTGGAAGAGGAAAGAAAAAAAACAACAAAAAAAAAACAATAGTGTTTACCTGTGGTAACACTCCAGAGTAAAATTTTAAGGGAATGCGCTCACCTGGAATGGTTGTGAGAAGTCACAACCACTGTCATCACATAAGGTATTAAACGGACATCTGATATCCACAGTCACAGCAGACACGGCTTTCCCAGACCCAGCAGACACTAAACATTGGCTCCTGAATCTTGTCATGTATAGTGTACAGTTCCTATAGCGTCTTGTGCTTGGGTGCGAGGAAAACACAGGAGACATAGGTTGAAATGAAATGACTTGTATTACTTCATACAAGCATGCTGAAAAGTTCACACAGTTTGCAGGAACAGCGACAGGAGACACAGCAGGCCAGAGTAACTTCAAGCACTACAATAAATCTCCAAAGCAGGTTCAGGATCTCTTCTCTGTACCGTAATTCCTCTGCAAACATGGATTCACCAAACAGCAGGTTTCCAGAGTCCAAAAGTGTTCAAAGGTTCCTCAGTAGGGAATATCTGGAGTACAAGTCCAAGGTTTCCAGGAGTAAGGCCACAGACTGACTGAGGCTTGATTCAGGAGCACTGATTGTTCAGCTGAGGCTGCTTAAGAAGCAAGAGGGAAGAATCAGGGCGGGAACATGAAAACTGGAAACTCCATATTAACTGAGGGCAAGAGCTGCAGAAAGACAGAAAGCAAAATGGCCGACGGAAAACTGAGTTTCAAGGAACATGTCAACAGAGACAAAGAACCTTACAGTAACTGGACGAAGAGAAGTCCGGCGTGTTTAGGGACTGTGATGTAAGGCACACACTGTGAAGTGCTATGGACTATGTGAGGTCTGTGATGTGTAACATGGCCTACAGTGGTTAATGATGCCTGAATAAACCAAAGTAGACTATTTATGTGAGAAAACCATTCCTGTGTGCCTTTATCCCGTTGCCAAGCGAGTGTCCCCCAACACACACAGTGAGCGCTGTCTTACAGGTGCCAACCTCTGCTGTTAGGCAGGGTGGGTCAGCTTTGTATTAGGGATAGGCACCTCCCTATGGTACCTTTGCAGGGGTCTTTTTGATACTCTGGTGGTGGTTCTGTGTTAATTTTTGCACTTTATAAATAAGTATATTTTTAATCTAATAATTAAAAGTTAAATTTTAACCTGTTTTTGTTAAGTACGGAGCTTTACGGTGAACATTTGTAAATACAATAACACCCCTACACTGTACCTTTTTTCAGGTATGAGAATGAATGAAACGATATCTTCATATCTGTGATCTGACATCTTACTCCAGAAATCCACATTTTTTAAAATATTCAAATGAGCTATTAAAGGAAGCCTGTCCCCCCTGAAATGCAAACTGAACTAATTAATGTTATGGACTTAACCCCCACAAAAATCATACTAGCAGTATATATTTCACTGTTGGAATTAGTTTGAAAACTCTTTATATTCCATATGCAAATGAAGGAGCATGGTCAAGAGCTTGATGCACAGTTATGCCTTCCTCAATTTGCATTCTGAGCCGTTGCCTGACTCTAATTGACAGCGCTCACTTGGCTAGAGCAAGTACTGACTGAACCCTAATCGCGGTGCTAAGCATACAAACGGACTATGCAGGAGTCAGCGGTGCACACAGAGTACAGAGGTAGGTCCCTCTTCCATCATTGCCTCCTGTCAAGGCACCGCCACCTCTACATTCAGAAGTGTAGCGATCGGCCTCAGAGGAGAGAAGAGATCAGTTATATGCACCTCAAGACTTCAGTGCAGACCTACTCTGTGATGCAATGAAGACAGGAGATGTAACTAATCTCTCCTCTCAGAAATCCCTCCCTACATAACTGTTTAATCAGTTTTCGGGGTTGACAGACTTTAAGATCTATGGGCTGGACACTGATGTCCCTGAGAATCTGCCTCCAGGATTTATTTTAAATGAAAGCATGAGTTACCAATGTGAGTCATGTAGGTCAGGAGAGAAGTCAGTTATTACATGTCTCACACTGGTAATGCCGCCTTCCATTTAAAATGAAATCTGGAAGCATATTCTCAGTGAGATCTATGTCCGGCCCATAGATCTTAACAGCTCATTTACAGTCATGGACAAAAGTTTTGAGAATGACACAAATATTAATTTTTACAAAGTCTACTGCTTCACTTTTTCTAATGGCAATTTGCATATACTCCAGAATGTTATAAAGAGTGATCAGCTTAACAGCAATTACTTGCAAAGTCAATATTTGGCTAGAAAATGAACTTTATCCCCCAAAACACATTTCAACATCATTGCAGCCCTGCCTTAAAATGACCAGCTAACCTCTTTTCAGTGATAGGTCCATTAACACAGGTGTGGGTGTTGATGAGGACATGACTGGAGATCAATCTGTCATGATTAAGTAAGAATGACACCACTGGACACTTTAAAAGGAGGCTGGTGCTTGGCATCATTGTTTCTCTTCTGTTAACCATGGTTATCTCTAAATAAACACGTGCAGTCATCATTGCAATGCACAAAAATGGCCTAACAGGGAAGAGTATCGCAGCTAGAAAGATTGCACCTCAGTCAACAATCTATCGCATCATCAAGAACTTCAAGGAGAGAGGTTCCATTGTTGCCAAAAAGGCTCCAGGGCGCCCAAGAAAGACCAGCAAGCGCCAGGACCGTCTCTTAAAAGTGTTTCAGCTGCGGAATTGGGCTACCAGCAGTGCAGAGCTTGCTCAGGAATGGCAGCAGGCAGGTGCGAGTGCATCTGCATGCACTGTGAGGCGGAGACTCTTGGAGCAAGGCCTGGTCTCAAGGAGGGCAGCAAAGAAGCCACTTCTCTCCAGAAAAAACATCATGGACAGACTGATATTCTGCAAAAGGTACAGGCAGTGGACTGCTGAGGACTGGGGTAAAGTTATTTTCTCTGATGAATCCCCTTTTCGATTGTTTGGGACATCAGGAAAACGCCTCATTCGGAGAAGACAAGGTGAGCGCTACCACCAGTCTTGTCTCATGCCAACTGTTAAGCATCCTGAAACCATTCATGTGTGGGGTTGCTTCTCAGCCAAGGGAATCGGCTCTCTCACAGTCTTGCCTAAAAACACAGCCATGAATAAAGAATGGTACCAGAATGTCCTCCAAGAGCAACTTCTCCCAACCCTCCAAGAGCAGTTTGGCGATCAACAATGCCTTTTCCAGCATGATGGAGCACCTTGCCATAAAGCAAAGGTGATAACTAAATGGCTCAGCGAACAAAACATAGAGATTTTGGGTCCATGGCCTGGAAACTCCCCAGATCTTAATCCCATTGAGAACTTGTGGTCAATCATCAAGAGACGGGTGGACAAACAAAAACCTAAAAATTCTGACAAAATGAAAGCATTGATTGTGCAAGAATGGACTGCTATCAGTCAGGATTTGGTCCAGAAGTTGATTGAGAGCATGCCAGGGAGAATTGCAGAGGTCCTGAAGAAGAAGGGTCAACACTGCAAATATTGACTAGCTGTATTAACCCCTTAAAGACCAAGCCATTTTGTAGGTTAAAGACCAGGCCAATTTTTACAATTCTGACCACTGTCTCTTTATGAGGTTATAACTCTGGAACGCTTCAACGGATCTTGGCGATTCTGAGATTGTTTTCTCGAGACATATTGTACTTCATGATAGTGGTAAAATTTCTTCAATATAACTTGCGTTTATTTATGAAAAAAACGGAAATATGGCAAAAATTTTGAAAATTTTGCAATTTTCAAACTTTTAATTTTTATGCCATTAAATCAGAGAGATATGTCACAAAAATTAGTTAATAAATAACATTTCCCACATGTCTACTTTACATCAGCACAATTTTGGAACCAAAATTTTTTTTTGTTAGGAAGTTATAAGTGTTAAAAGTTGACCAGCAATTTCTCATTTTTCCAACAAAATTTACAAAACCATTTTTTTAGGGACCACCTCACATT
This sequence comes from Oophaga sylvatica, assembly GCA_033576555.1. Lineage (NCBI taxonomy): Eukaryota > Metazoa > Chordata > Amphibia > Anura > Dendrobatidae > Oophaga > Oophaga sylvatica. The sequence continues at coordinate 461,605,393 of JARQOD010000002.1, read as the reverse complement.
TGAAGTGAATTTGAGGGGTCAATATGACAGAAAATACCCAAAAGTGACACCATTCTAAAAACTGCACCCTCAACGTGTTCAAAGCCACATTCAAGAAGTTTATTAACCCTTTAGGTACTTCACAAGAATTGAAGCAATGTGGAAGGAAAAAATTAACATTTAACTTTTTTTCCCAAAATTTTTCTTTCGACACAATTTTTTTAAATTTTGTCAAGGGTATCAGTAGAAAATGAACCACAATATTTGTTGTACAATTTCTGCTGAGTACAGCGATACCCCATGTGTGGGGGTAAACCACTATTTGGGCGCATGGCAGAGCTCGGAAGGGAAGCAGCGCCATTTGACTTTTTTGGCTGGAATTGAGATTGGACGCCATGTCGCATTTGGAGAGTCCCTGTGTGCCTAAACAGTGGAAACCCCCCACAAGTGACCCCATTTTGGAAACTAGACCCCCCAAGTAACTTATCTAAATGTGTAGTGAGAGCTTTGAACCCCCAAGGGCTTCACAGAAGGTTATAACGTAGAGCCGTAAAATTAAAAAATCATATTTTTTCCACAAAAATGATCTTTTCATCCCAATTTTTATTTTCCAAAGGATAAAAGGACCCCAAAAGTTATTGTGCAATTAGTCCTGAGTACACTGATACCCCATATGTGGGGGTAAACCACTATTTGGGTGCATGGCAGAGCTCGGAAGGGAAGCAGCGCCATTTGACTTTTTTGGCTGGAATTGAGATTGGACGCCATGTCGCATTTGGAGAGCCCCTGTGTGCCTAAACAGTGGAAACCCCCCACAAGTAACCCCATTTTGGAAACTAGACCCCCCAAGGAACTTATCTAGATGTGTAGTGAGAGCTTTGAACCCCCAAGGGCTTCACAGAAGGTTATAACGTAGAGCCGTAAAATTAAAAAATCATATTTTTTCCACAAAAATGATCTTTTCATCCCAATTTTTATTTTCCAAAGGATAAAAGGACCCCAAAAGTTATTGTGCAATTAGTCCTGAGTACGCTGATACCCCATATGTGGGGGTAAACCACTATTTGGGTGCATGGCAGAGCTCGGAAGGGAAGCAGCGCCATTTGACTTTTTTGGCTGGAATTGAGATTGGACGCCATGTCGTATTTGGAGAGCCCCTGTGTGCCTAAACAGTGGAAACCCCCCACAAGTAACCCCATTTTGGAAACTAGACCCCCCAAGGAACTTATCTAGATGTGTGGTGAGAGCTTTGAACCCCCAAGGGCTTCACAGAAGGTTATAACGTAGAGCTGTAAAATTAAAAAATCATATCTTTTCCACTAAAATGATCTTTCCACCCCAAATTTTTATTTTCCAAAGGGTAAAAGGACCCCAAAAGTTATTTTGCAATTTGTCCTGAGTACGCTTATACCCCATATGTGGGGGTAAACCACTATTTGGGCGCATGGCAGAGCTTGGAAGGGAAGCAGCGCCATTTGACTTTTTTGGCTGGAATTGAGATTGGACGCCATGTCGCATTTGGAGAGTCCCTGTGTGCCTAAACAGTGGAAACCCCCCACAAGTGACCCCATTTTGGAAACTAGACCCCCCAAGGAACTTATCTAGATGTGTGGTGAAAGCTTTGAACCCCCAAGGGCTTCACAGAAGGTTATAACGTAGAGCAGTAAAATTAAAAAATCATATCTTTTCCACAAAAATGATCTTTCCACCCCCAATTGTTATTTTCCAAAGGGTAACAGGACCCCAAAAGTTATTGTGCAATTTGTCCTGAGTACGCTGATACCCCATATGTGGGGGTAAACCACTATTTTGACGCATGGCAGAGCTGGAAAGGGAAGGAGCGCCTTTTTCAAATGCAGATTTTTATGGAATGGTCTGCGGGTGTCATGTCACGTTTGGAAAGCCCCTGATGTGCCTAAACAGTAGAAACCCCCCACAAGTGACTCCATTTTGGAAACTAGACCCCCAAGGAACTTATCTAGATGTGTGGTGAGCACTTTGAACCCCCAAGTGCTTCACAGAAGTTTATAACGTAGAGCCTGTGAAAATAAAAATATCATATTTTTTTCCACAAAAATAATCTTTTTGCCCCCAAATTTTTATTTTTATAAGGGTAACAGGAGAAATAGGACCCCAAAAGCTATTGTGCAATTTGTCCTGAGTACGCTGATATCCCATATGTGGGGGGGAACCACTATTTTGACGCATGGCAGAGCTGGAAAGGGAAGGAGCGCCTTTTTCAAATGCACATTTTGATGGAATGGTCTGCGGGTGTCATGTCACGTTTGGAAAGCCCCTGATGTGCCTAAACAGTAGAAACCCCCCACAAGTGACTCCATTTTGGAAACTAGACCCCCCAAGGAACTTATCTAGATGTGTGGTGAGCACTTTGAACCCCCAAGTGCTTCACAGAAGTTTATAACGTAGAGCCGTGAAAATAAAAATATCATATTTTTTTCCACAAAAATAATCTTTTTGCCCCAAATTTTTATTTTTATAAGGGTAACAGGAGAAATAGGACCCCAAAAGCTATTGTGCAATTTGTCCTGAGTACGCTGATATCCCATATGTGGGGGGGAACCACTATTTTGACGCATGGCAGAGCTCGGAAGGGAAGGAGCACCGTTTTTAAATGCAGACTTTGATGAATGGTCTGCGGGTGTCATGTCACGTTTGGAAAGCCCTGATGTGCCTAAACAGTAGAAACCCCCCACAAGTGACTCCATTTTGGAAACTAGACCCCCCAAGGAACTTATCTAGATGTGTGGTGAGCACTTTGAACCCCCAAGTGCTTCACAGAAGTTTATAACGTAGAGCCGTGAAAATAAAAATATCATATTTTTTTCCACAAAAATAATCTTTTTGCCCCAAATTTTTATTTTTCTAAGGGTAACAGGAGAAATAGGACCCCAAAAGCTATTGTGCATTTTGTCCTGAGTACGCTGATACCCCATATGTGGGGGGAACCACTGTGATCGCCTTACTGCGATCTTTGGGAGGCACAATGAACAAATCCACAAAAGGTGAAGAATTGGTTTTCTTTTTTGCGCCGTTCCTCGTGCGGTATTAGTGATTAGGCGACTTTATTCCTCGGATCGGTGCGATTACAGCGATACCAGATTTATACTCTTTTTTCATGTTTAGCTTCTGTCACACACTAAAAGATGCTTTTTTTTGGAATAATTTTTTGTAAGAAATTTTTGCATCGCCGTATTTTGAGAGCTATAATTTTTCCATATTTCGGCCGACAGAGTTATCTATGGGCTTATTTTTTGCGGGACGAGCTGACGTTTTTATTGGTACCATATTCAGGCACATAACGTTTTTTGATCGTTTCCTATTCCGATTTTTGTGGAATCAGAATGAACAAAAACCAGCAATTCAGGAATTGTTTTTTTTTTTTTTCCTCCGTTCCATGTGTGGTAAAATTGATAAAGCAGCTTTATTCTTCGGGTCACTACGGTTACGGCGATTCCTCATTTATATATTTTTTTTTATGTTTTGGCGTTTTTTACACAAAAAAAATTTTATAGAAAAAATAATTATTTTTGCATCAGTTTATTCCGCGAGCTATAACTTTTTTATTTTTTCGCTGATGATGCTGTATAGCGGCTTGTTTTTTGCGGGACAAGATGACGTTTTCAGCGGTACCATGATTATTTATATCTGACTTTTTGATCGCGTGTTATTGCACTTTTTCCAAGCGGTATAATGATACCGCTTGGAAAAAGTATAATTTACTACTTTTTTGTGTTTTTTTTTTACGGCTTTCACTGAAGGGGTTAACTAGGGTTACGCTTTTATAGATGGGATTTTTACGGACGTGGTGATACCAAACATGTGTATGTTTTTTGTTTTTTATTTTTTTTTATTACATAAAAATGTGTATTTTTTAGGGGATTTTTTTAAAATTATTTTTTAATATTTTTTTTACAATTTTTTTTAAAAAATGATTTTTTTTAACTTGTCCCTTTATGGGACTTTCACTTTTTTTACTTTTTATTGCAGTTACAATGCATTGCAATGCTCTGGCATAGCAATGCATTGCAACTATAGTGGAAGCTGCTGTGACATGATCACAGCAGCTTTCCGTAGCTAGATGACCCGGAGGTTGTCATGACAACCCCCGGGTCATCAAGGCAGAGATCGGCCCCTGCAAATACATTGCAGGGTGCTGATCTGAGGCAGAGGGAGCTCCCGACCCTCTGCTTCCCCCCCTGAGCTCTGCGATCGCGCTCGATCGCAGCAGTCAGGGGGTTAACAGCCAGGGGCGGTGGGGGCTCCGCTCCTGGCTGTCAGTGCAGGAAGCCTGGCCACTGCAGCGCCGGCTCCTGCACTGATCGCGCTGGGGAAGCTGAAATTTCAGCTTCTCCTGTGCGATCTCTGCTGTGTTTGGTCAGTCAGATTGACTGACCAAGCACAGCGCTGTAGGTGCGGGGACCGACGGCAAAGGTCCCCGCACCGCTTGCCGTGCCTGTCAGCTGTCTGTGACAGCTGTCGGCACTGATCTACCACTGCGTGTTTACACGCAGTGGTAGATCAAAGCCATGACGTGCAGAGTCCGTCCTGGTGCCGGAACTGGCACCTTGCCATGACGGACTCTGCACGTCAGTGGACATTAAGGGGTTAACTCATTCTAACTGTCAATATAAGCTTTTGTTACTCATATGTTTGCAATTATATTTCTGTCTGTGATAAAAACATCTGTCAAACACACATAAAAACCAGAGGGCAGCAGATCATGTGAAAATATAATATTTGTGTCATTCTCAAAACTTTTGGCCATGACTGCACATGTAAGAAAAACATGGATTTCTCTGAAATAAGACATTGGATTGCAGATATCAAGGTAACATTTTATTCAGCTTCCTATTACCTACATATCCATATAGACGGCTTAGGAGGGTTGATCCTACTGACAGATTCCCTTTAATTATTATAATACTTCAACTCTCTACAAAACCAGTTCACCAACAAAAAAATATCAAGTATTCTGAATTTTATTTACATTCAGGGTAAATGATCCTACAGTATCTAGCGCTATGTTTCCTAGTATCACCTTCTGACTGAAGGCTTTGAATAATGTAGAAGAGCTGCTGTTTCCATAGTGTATCAAGCTGCAAGCTTATGTGTACTGTGATTCTGCAGACTTTTATGGGTGCATTCAGAACACACAACAAACAGTTATCCTTCACTTGTCCATATATGCATCTAGTTTGTACTCCTTACAGTATAAAGCAAAATATTTGCTCCTTGAAGACCAACTCTAAGCAGGTAAACTGCTGATGATTGTTTTCAGGTTTCTTCAATCACAGTTATAGCTTGCTTAGAGGGCTATTCTCTACTGAAATATAATATGACTGTAACTTTGCTTTCAAGAGAACTTGGAGCAGAATATGTGTCTGTCTCTCGCTTCTCCCTCTCCACAGAATTTCAAAAGCACCAACTGCCATCTCCTATCTCAGTAATGTGAAAATCTGTCTTCACTGAAAAAAGGATTTTAGAAATTAGACCCATGTATTAATCGCAAAAGATCAATCCAGGAAGTCAACTAAGCAGATTTCTCTGATAATATATATTACAAAGTTGCTTATTTTCATGTGTACTTTTGATTTCTGAAATAAAAATTAAAATGACGGTTACTTTTCAAGTGATGATAATATGCCACCAACTTGGTATCAAACCCTCCACTCCTCACAAAGTCCTTGATGTTCAATAAATGATGAACATTCTCCTAGTCTGAATACCTATAGCCATGTAATAAAGATCATATTTGAAAGAAAGTTTTCCTTTCTTACCCTAACTATATCCAAATATTTGGGCCTAATTGCAGTAGAACAACTTTAAAAGGCAACCGTACTTTCAAGTAACATTTCAGAATAAGCTGATCCTGTGTGTGTTCATGATGAATTACAATATATCTATATGATTTTTATCCTGCATTTTCAACAGTTTTCCCCTCTGCAGTCTCTGCCTCTAATTTGCAATCTACTCGGAGCTGGTGGGAAGAGACCACCTGCTATGATCTATGTCATAAACAGCACAGAGAGGGAATCCTGTTCTTCTTTCCTGCTTTAGCAAAGAGAAACAAGCAGCAACATGGAGGAAATTATACACCAGCACTTAGCTGCTTGTGAATCAAGCGCTGATGTAAAAGACTTGTTAGAAAGCTCAGCACTATTTTTCTGTTTCTCCTTCCGCTTGTTTTCTTACTCTGCTTTTCTCTCCTTCTAGACCTTCCCCTCTTCCAAGAGTATAATGGGCGGTGACACAACAGGGCCTAATGGTCAGTCTTGTTTACAGATGATGGATTTGATCTGCTCTTATTCAGAGTTAATTGTAAGTTCACAAGGTGGTGTGGGGGAAGGGAAGAGTTGTGTTTAATAAACTGGGAAGAAGCAGCTATCTCTGATAAGATATATTATTAAGTTTCATACAATTGTCTGTATTATTTAATTATGTAAAGATTTTTGAAAGTATAGTTCCCATTTAAGACAACCACAGCTGCTTTATAAAAGGTCTTGGTGACCATTATGTATAATATATGGAAGAACAGAAAATCTGGTCTAGCTAAAGGGTAGTCATCTCCAAGTCGTGGAGTTTTGGAGAGGTTTCAATATATACTGCCTACTGAATACAACTTACACATGCCTTCTTTTGAATTAATGAACAGGGCAGTAAGGATTTTAAGACCCCATGTTAAGTTGGAAATTTTTATAAATTGCCTTCTTTTCTGCATACATTATAAGTTTTGGTTCCTAAGAAAATTCCCAAAATAAAAAACGTGAAATAGCCTTTAACCCCTTAGTGACAGAGCCAATTTGGTACTTAATGACCAAGCCAATTTTTACAATTCTGACCACTGTTATTTTATGAGGTTATAACCCTGGAACTCGTCAACATATCCCACGGATATTGAGAATGTTTTTTTCATGACATATTGTACTTCATGGTAGTGGTAACATTTCTTCAATGTACAGTACAGACCAAAAGTTTGGACACACCTCATTTAAAGATTTTTCTGTATTTTCATGACTATGAAAATCGTAAATTCACACTGAAGGCATCAAAGCTATGAATTAACACATGTGGAATTATATACTTAACAAAAAAGTAAAAGTAGCCACCTTTTGCTTTGATGACTGCTTTGCACACTCTTGGCATTCTCTTGATGAGCTTCAAGAGGTAGTCACCGGAAATGGTTTTCACTACACAGGTGTGCCCTGTCAGGTTTAATAAGTGGGATTTCTGGCCTTATAAATGGGGTTGGGACTATCAGTTGTGTTGTGCAGAAGTCTGGTGGATACACAGCTGATAGTCCTACTGAATAGACTGTTAGAATTTGTATTATGGCAAGAAGAAAGCAGCTAAGTAAAGAAAAACGAGTGGCCATCATTACTTTAAGAAATGAAGGTCACTCAATCCGAAAAATTGGGAAAACTTTGAAAGTGTCCACAAGTGCAGTAGCAAAAACCATCAAGCGCTACAAAGAAACTGGCTCACATGAGGACCGCCCCAGGAAAGGAAGACCAAGAGTCAGCTCTGCTTCTGAGGATAAGTTTATCCGAGTCACCAGCCTCAGAAATCGCAGGTTTACAGCAGCTCAGATTAGAGACCAGGTCAATGCCACACAGAGTTCTAGCAGCAGACACATCTCTACAACAACTGTTAAGAGGAGACTTTGTGCAGCAGACCTTCATGGTAAAATAGCTGCTAGGAAACCACTGCTAAGCATAGGCAACAAGCAGAAGAGACTAGTTTGGGCTAAAGAACACAAGGAATGGACATTAGACCAGTGGAAATCTGTGCTTTGGTCTGATGAGTCCAAATTTGAGATCTTTGGTTCCAACCACCGTGTCTTTGTGCGACGCAGAAAAGGTGAACGGATGGACTCTACATGCCTGGTTCTCACCGTGAAGCATGGAGGAGGAGGTGTGATGGTGTGGGGGTGCTTTGCTGGTGACACTGTTGGGGATTTATTCAAAATTGAAGGCATACTGAACCAGCATGGCTACCACAGCATCTTGCAGCGGCATGCTATTCTATCCGGTTTGCATTTAGTTGGACCATCATGTATTTTTCAACAGGACAATGGCCCCAAACACACCTCCAAGCTGTGTAATGGCTATTTGACCAAGAAGGAGAGTGATGGGGTGCTATGCCAGATGACCTGGCCTCCACAATCACCAGACCTGAACCCAATCGAGATGGTTTGTGGTGAGCAGGACAGCAGAGTGAAGGGAAAAGGGCCAACAAGTGCTAAACATCTCTGGGAACTCCTTCAAGATTGTTGGAAGACCATTTCTGGTGACTTCCTCTTGAAGCTCATCAAGAGAATGCCAAGAGTGTGCAAAGCAGTCATCAAAGCAAAAGGTGGCTACTTTGAAGAACCTAGAATATAAGACATATTTTCAGTTGTTACACACTTTTTTGTTAAGTATATAATTCCACATGTGTTAATTCATAGTTTTGATGCCTTCAGTGTGAATTTACAATTTTCATAGATATCAAAATACAGAAAAATCTTTAAATGAGATGGTGTGTCCAAACTTTTGGTCTGTACTGTAATTTGTGTTTATTTATGAAAAAAATGGAAATTTGACAAAAATTTTGAAAATGTTGCAATTTTCAAAGTTTTAATTTTTGTACACTTAAATCAGAAAGTAGTGTCACACAAAATAGTTAATAAATAACATTTCCCACGTCTACTTTACATCAGCACAATTTTGGAAACATAATTTTGGTTTGTTAGGACATTATAAGAGTTAAAAGTTGACCAGCGATTTCTTATTTTTCCAACAAAATTTACAAAACTATTTCTTTAGGGACCACCTCACATTTGAAGTGTTTGGGGGGTCATTGTAACAGAAAATACCCAAAAGTGACAACATTCTAAAAACTGCACCCCTCAAAGTGTGCAAAACCACATTCAAGAAGTTTATTAACCCTTTAGTAGCTTCATGAGAAGTAAAGCAATATGGAAGGAAAAAATGAACATTTTACTTCTTTCACAAAAAAATTATTTCGGAACCTATTTTTTTTATTTTCATAAGTGTTTCAGGAGAAAATGGACCACAAAATTTATTGTGCAATTTCTCCTGAGTACGTTGATACCCCATATGTGGGGAAAAGCCACTGTTTGGGTGCATGGCAGGGCTCAGAAGGGTGGGAGCACCATTTGACTTTTTGAACTCAAAATTGACTGGAATCAATGGTGGCGCCATGTTGCGCATGGAGACCTCCAGATGCACCTAAACAGTGGAAACACCTCAATTCTAACTCCAACCCTAACCCCAACACACCCATAACCCTAATCCCAACCCTAACCATAACCCTAACCACAAACCTAACCCTAACACACCCTAACCCTAATCCCAACCCTAACGGTAATGCCAACCATAACCACAACCCTAACCCTAGGCCAACCCAAACTTTAGCCCAACCCTAACTTTAGCCCAACCCTAACCCTAGCCCCAACCCTAACCCTAACTTTAGCCCAAACCTAACCCCAGCTTTAGCTCAACCCTTACCCTAACTTTAGCCCAACCCTAACCCTAACTTTAACCCAACCTTAACCCTAAATTTAGCCCAACTCACTTTAGCCCATCTCTAACCTTAATAGAAAAATGGAAATAAATAAAAAATAATTATTTTATTATTTTTAGCTAACTAAGGGATTGATAGAAGGGGGTTTTGATTTACTATTTTTTTATTTTGATCACTGTGATAGGGTCTATCACAGTGATCAAAATGAACCAATAGGAAAAATTTCCTATTGCTGCCAGGAGCAGGCCGGCAGATCTCGTCGGGCGCACTGCGCATGCGCCCGCCATTTTCCCTCAGAAGACGCCGGCGGCTGCCCAGGGGACTTCATGTGTGGTTGCAGGGACAATGGAGGTACCGGGTGGGATCGGAGGACCCTATTTTCTCTCTTCTGATGTGCGATCACATCAGAGGAGAGCGAAATTAAACGGAAAATCAGACTTTTTTTTGCGGTCGTCGTTATACCGTTAATAACAGCGATCGCAATACTGGGGTTGGTAAAAACCGACCTGAATCATGTTCTCTAGGGTCTCAGCTACCCCGTTAAAAAGTGGACCTGTGGCATAAGTACCCTTAGCTGCCGCCGTTTAAAGGCGTATTGGTGGTCGTTAAGGGGTTAATGTGCTGTAAGAAGGTCACTGGTAAAATACTGGAAGGGAGATATGTGACTTAATGAAGCAGGGTAGGATTAATATTAAAATATAACTTTTAATGTTTCTATATTAAAATCAACCAAGGTAAACATATAAGGACATACAGAAAAAAAACAGAAAAGAATTGACACCATTCAATTCTTGCAGTATAGCATAAGGATAGGGCCTGTATCCAAGCAATAAGCCCTATATATATATATACTTGCTTAATGAGGTGTATAGTAGAAATGATCCAGAATGAAATATATTGGAACGATCTCACCTCATTTATGGTTCATCAGCCTCATATAGCCGTGTGTATTCTGATCGCATTGGGAGAAGGTCTGCCTTCATTTATCATATCCCATCAGAACTAAATAATTGTGCCCCATGCGGTGCTTCCCGACGCGTTTCGTTATTGCTCATCAGGGGAAGAGTAACACAATCGTTTGGTAGAAAAAATCTACCATCCTGCAACAAGGGGTCAGAGGCATCAAGGGAGATATGTGTCACACAGGATGTTAGCCTCAGGGATATGAACCTTGAAAAATTCTCCAGCATACTAAGTGCTAAGAGGGGTTAATCGGCCATATTAAGGGCTGGGTTTTTGTGGACAGCTGCAGAATGAGTGGGAGGCTGTTCACCATATCTCCACCCAAGGTGTGGTCCAGAAGGTAAATATGAAGTCTTTGGACTCATTCAGTGTTTGGTATGTCTGAAGACGAGATCTCCAGAGCTGTGCTTGAGTTAAAGAGAGAGTGGGTGGATCCCTGCAGCCACACAGACTGTACTGTATGCTATTTTGTTTTTCCTATTATGCTAGAAGGGCCGAGTTTATTAACTTAACTTTGCACTGGTTTATGCAGTACGTTTTAATAAACCGTTTAAAAACTTAAATGGAAAGAGTTCCTGTGACTACCTCTTTGAGCCACTATACCACAATGCCAAATAGACAGAAGTCTACATGAGGACACTGTAGAGCACTAAGAAAAAAAAGTCCTAATATATACAAAAGACCCATCAATAAATTAACCATACTGTTTCACAATCATTTGTACTTACCGCCACCATTTTTCTGGCACAGATATGGGAATCGCCAAACATTGCCCAAACCCACAGAGTATCCAATTTGTGCAAGAATGTACTGCAGCTTGTTGTTCCATGCCGGTCTGTCCTCTAATTCAGAAATATCTTCCAGCGGTTTTCCTCTACTTTCTTCACCAGATACATTTAGTGCACTCGCTTTATGATCTATTGGTTCCTCATGGGCCAACAAGTCAGCGACAGATTCCGTGACATGTTGGTTGCTATGTTCTCGCTGAGTCACTTTACTGTTTTTAGGCATTTGGAGAAGTGTGAGTTCTAGAACACCAAGGTAGATTCTGGTGCACAGAAATAATCCAGCACAAGGAGTTATTTAATACTGGCTTCCATGCAATATTGACCTGGAAAAAATAAATATTTAGATTCTACAAACTAAATTTTACACATTTAAGTTTTTGTAAAAATACTCAATTACGTGATAATTAATTTAACCTAAAAAAAAGTACACATAAGTGATTAGCTAAAAGATATAATTTTGTGTGCCTTTGGTGCTACATAGAAACATGCTTCAATATTACCTATCACCAGTCTGGGGCTACCCAGCCTAATCAAATACATAGGATAGTCCCAGACTGGTGATAGGAGCACTTTAAATAAAAACTTACAAACTCCACATAATTTTACTTTTGGATTAGTTATCAAGAGCTGCAGATATAAAATTAAGGAATTAAAGCTTCGTCAGGTACAGTCAAAATTCTCTATTCCTTCCTGCATGATCTATCAGCAAGCTACAGACGGATTAATAAGATATTTGGATTGGGTTTACAGCAGCATGTTCCTTTTTTTGCAGTCAGACAAGTTATGGCTTTGCATATTATTACTCTGTTTATATACATCAAAAGTCCATCTATAGTTCTGAGCAACCTCCTACAATAACATAATATTCAGAATCCCACTTATAAAACGTCACAAGGGGATAAAGAGGCATAAGCATAAATATCATAAAATGTAATATTTTATAGAAAAGTTATTTTTAAAAAATTAAAGATTTACAAACAAAAGGATTTTCTCGGAGGTAGCAGGGTGTGGGCTGTCAGTAGCGGAAAATTCTTAGCAGCAGCAAGGTATAATTTGAGAAATTCACAAAAAGTGCATCAATGGAGGAAGTATTCCTTATAAATAATAAAGTGCAAAGTGCCCAAATGTTAGGAAATACAATCTTCCAAAAATAAGGAGACTATAATCAAGATAAAGGCATATGTACATAAGGATCAAAAATTAAAGTGCTTATATGCATATATAGACACAACACAGCTACGACCCCGACAGCGCCGTTTCGCCTATCTGGTTTCTTCCAATGGGGAAGTGAACATCATTACTAAGTTGGGTGCACTAAGCATGAAGTATTATTATTTGCGGGTTCAAGGGCCACTATTGATGTGTGGGGTCAAAAGGAAGGTAATTAAATTGCAGGGAGCACTATTACAGTCTAAGGCATTATTACAGAGAAGGGTCATTTAATGGTCTGTATCAAGATTTTAGGGTAGCAACTATCCAAAGCATATTGTTGTGTTGGTCAGACCGCACTAATTTTGTAGCTGGAGGGCTATGTTGAAGAGTGCTGCAAGATTGTAACTTTATGTAGAAATTGAGAATGTGCTGGAAACCTGAAAAGCCAATGACAAGCTGTACCCTAAACTAGATATGAACTGGAATATAAGTCGGCGTGCATGCAGCGTGTAGACGCATGTTCACACTGGCCACTAAACAGACAAAACCGAAGCTAAAAACAAAATAAGCACATACCCTGCAGTAAATAAATAAATAGGAATAGTGCATGAAAATGAAAATAATATAGGGGGCTTAGTTAACTTTGATCAAGCCATCAAAAGCCATCCCACCACCAGAAAAAACTTGAAAAGGGAAAGCTACACTGTAAATGCACATAATTACACTTACTGGATGTCATTACAAGAATCATATCCCGGGGGAGGTTTAACATTACATCTGCACCAACCAAACAACTCTATATTTTGTCTATAGTTTAATGAAATCCTGAAAAATCCTTCATTTGACCTTTACTCACTATGCTCAAAAAGAAACTGAAGCAATCAAAACTGACATCTCATCCTTGAACCTTGTACAACTGCTAATATTCCAGAAAGTAGAATATGGAGCCCACTCCAAAAAATAAAATATATTTTAGTTTACAGAAAAGAATCCAAACAAGAATTAGATTAATGTTTTTTTTTTTTTTAAACCATGTCTTTATTTATTACATTTACAAAGAGAAGAAACAATCACAAGCCACCAACTGTGCCGATAAATATAAACAATTACTGAGGGAGAGGAAATAACAAATGAAGTTATTCACTTGGTAGTCAAATCCTGAGAAAACAATAGCACAAAATGATATAGTAATGTAGTAGAGTGCACCTGCACTCACTCTAACTGATTTCTCAAGCTGCAGATGGATACCACACCCCTGTATATGGTGTTTCACTCAGATGTAAACCAATACTTAATACAATTAAGTACCACCACGGGGTGTGTTATGTATTGGATAACACAAAATGAACCTTAAGGAGCAGAATACGAAAGTACATATGCGAAATCGCCCAAACTGAGCGGAGTATTCCATACAAAATAGTAGATGAAAGAGAAAGAAGAATATAGAAGCAAGAGATAAGAAGAAAGGCAAACGAAACAAGTAGAGAAGAAAGGAGGGGATGTGAAGGTAGACAGGGGCGTAACTACCGCAGTCGCCTCAGCGACCGAGTCCAACATGTGAGGGGCCCACCGTTGCCAGCAAATACTTCAGCTGGATGTGCGTCCTCTGGCAATACACGCTGCCAGCCAATCAGAAGCCATCAGCTGACGTCAGCATGCACGTGACTGGGGTCGCATGGCAGTGATGTCATGCGCTCCTGTCACTTACAGTGGGGGAGCGGAGGGAAGGTAAGCATTTTTTTTTAAATCAGTTAATACATGGTGACTATACTACTATGTGGATGACTATGGGCTGTGCATTATACTATATGTATGACTATGGGCTGTGCATTAAACTATATCTATGACTATAGGCTGTGCATTATACTATATGGATGACTATAGGCTGTGCATTATACTATATGGATGACTATGGGCTGTGCATTATACTACATGGATGACTATGGGCTGTGCATTATACTACAGGGATCACTATGAGATATGGATTATACTACATGGAGGAGTATGGGCTGTGCATTATACTATATGGATGAGTATGGGTTGTGTATTATACTAATGTAGAGGACTATGGGCTGTGCAGTATACTATATGGAGGACTATGGGCTGTGTATTATACTATATGGAAGACTTGGCTGTGCAGTATACTAAATGGATGACTATGTGCTGTGCATCATATTATATGAAGGATATGGGCTGTGCATTATATATAGAGGTATATCAAACTATATTGAGGATTATAGGGTACATTACACTATATGAAGGACTATGGGCTGCGCATGATACTATATGGAGGACTATAGGGAGGGCATTATACTTCTGCTATGGGGACTCATGACTTCTATGTGTGCCCCTAGTGAGTATAATGGTTATTTTTTTCTATACATTAAATAACAGCTTCAAAATAGGGGGGTATATACCAGGATGAGGGGGTATATACCAGGATGGGGCTAGGATGAGGGACATATATACCAGGATGAGGGACATAAATACCAGGATGGAGGTCATATATATATAGATACACCAGGATGAGGGACATATATACAGTATATATACAATCAGCATGGGGTGCCCCCAGTCCAAATCTTGCACCGATGTCCATCAGACTCTAGTTATGCTACTGGGGAAAGTGTCCAAAGGTGGGGCCCAAAGAATGCAATTTCAGATTTCCTCAATAAGGGCCACATAGTCAGCCAAAGATTTAAATTCCATCCAATAATATCAGGTTTTGTAAAAAAGATCATGAGTTATTAATCATTAAAGAGAGCTCCTGTATTACCAACACCTCATTTATTTTAGTAAACTAGAGAGAGATTGTCGGAGCTGTATTTTTTTCCATAGTAGAGATATGCATGCTCTTGCCGTCGTGATTAAGTATCTCAATTTCGAATATCTGTCAGTACTAGATTAATGTTTAACGTGTGGTAACATAGTTCATAGAAACTACTCACTTTTATGACTTTCCGTAACACTATTTGCTGGCACCCCTGCATGGTTCCCCTTCGACCTCCATGAAGGGATGTCGACATACTCACCGACCCGGCCTACGTGGTGTGATCCCCGGCGTGCTTCCTGTCTCCAGTGTGCGCAACACACTTCCTGGCGGCACGTCTAGTGTGCACGCACTACCCTGCTCTTAAAGGGACAGTGCGTGCACATAGTTAAACACCCCAGCCAATGGCTGGAAGGCATTTAGAAACAGAGTACACCTAGAAGATGGCTTCCAGCAAATAGCTGGGTGGCATCTTGTACCTATGGGTTCAGTAGTCCCATCAGCTGACACCAGTGACTGGAGGTAAACGTTATACCTCTGATCGTAGCTGCGCGCTCACGCTGTGTTTTGACAGTCGTAACCGATCAGAAGAAGTGGTGTTTGCTGCGCTGTCATACACATGACAGCGTGGCAAATACTAGATGTTTGAGCCACCTTTCAAGTGGTCTGGGTTCGGGTCCTGGTACTGTTCTGGTACCCGAACCCGAACTTTTTGTAACTATTTAGCTGAACCCGCCAGATCCCAACATCCAAGTGTCCGCCCATTTCCAGTCACCACACATCCAAACACTTAAAGGGATTTTCCCACAAAGTACATTTTAATTAATAGGAATATAGTAATTTCCACAATTGGATGTGTTTAAACAAAATGTTCATGTGCTGAGATAATCTTATAAATGTGCCCCAGCTCTGTACTGTGTAATGGCTGTGTCTGACCATACAGGGCCATAGTCTGATCATGCCACAGCTCCTGGACAGCGGAGGAGTCAAAAGAGTATACAGCCATTACACAGTATCTCAGCACAGGAACATTTTTTTAACAAATCCACTTGTGTAAATTATTATTATTATAAGATCTAGTGATTAAAATGAACTTTGTTCATGAGAAAACCACTTGAATCCCATAATTTACGTATTTTAATAATGTGCATTGATTTAGCATATGTAAGATTTTTGTATGTATATATGTGTCCACACCTGCCATACCTTTCACATACGGCCCATCTCCACAATCTCTATGTTTCCTTACTAAGTTCCTAACACAATTTGAAGCATAAAGACAAAAAAAGCGTTCCAAAATGTACCTTGACCTATGCATCCATCCCACTATACGTGCTGCTGTCGCACACATGCTTGATCTACGAGACCCCAATGGCAATCAGGACAGGCGACAATTATGTTTATGTAAAGCCCTTCAGATCTCGACACCCGGACTCACCCTCTATTATCCTCTGTACATACCAGAAAGTCCCTATATCTTTTGAGTCGCAGTAAGGCCAAGTTCACACAATTGTATTTTCGGCCTGAGTACTGTTCGCAAAATACTGACATCACTAGGACCAATGTTATTCAATTAGGCTGCTCAGATGAATCTTTTTTTTTTTCACGGTCCAAATCGGAGCATAACAGAAAAACCCATAATCGCAGCATGCATTAGTTTCTTCCATATGACCGATGAGACTCACCTATTAAAGTCTATGGATTTGCAAAAATAAAAAAAATCAGATCAACAGTGTAGCATCCAATTTTTACGGATATATTGCAATTCTTTAACAAGGAAGACTGTAAATGGTTTTGTGAATTTTATTCAATGCTGATGTATAAAGACGAATTGCATAAGGATAATAATTAAGATTAAATTTCTTTTTTAACCATAATCAGGTACCTTGTATAATGTTCTCACCCGCTTTATGCATTTAACCCCTTCACCCCAAGGGTGGTTTGCACGTTAATGACCGGGCCAATTTTTACAATTCTGACCACTGTCTCTTAATGAGGTTATAACTCTGGAACGCTTCAACGGATCTTCGCGATTCTGAGACTGTTTTCTCGTGACATGTTACTTCACGGTAGTGGTAAAAATTTCTTCGATATAACTTGCGTTTATTTTTTAAAAAAACGCAAATATGGCGAAAATTTTGAAAATTTTGCAATTTTCAAACTTTGAAATTTTATTCCCTTAAAACAGAGAAATATGTCACACAAAATAGTTAAGAAATAAAGTTTCCCACATGTCTACTTTACATCAGCACAATTATGGAACCAAATTATTTTTTCTTAGGAAATTATAAGGGTTAAAAGTTGACCAGCGATTTCTCATTTTTACAACAAAATTTACAAAGCCATTTTTTTTAGGGACCACCTCACATTTGAAGTCACTTTGAGGGGTCTATATGGCAGAAAATACCCAAAAGTGACACCATTCTAAAAACTGCACCCCTCAAGGTACTAAAAACCACATTCAAGTTCAGGTGCTTCACAGGAGCTGAAGCAACGTGGAAGGAAAAATTAATATTTAACTTTTTAGTCACAAAAATGATCTTTTACAAACTTTTTTTTATTTTCACATGGGTAAAAGGAGAAAATGGACAGATAAAGTTGTTGTGCAATTTCTCCTGAGTACGCCAATACCCCATATGTGAGGGAAAACCACTGTTTGGGCACACGGCAGAGCTCGTAAGGGAAGGAGCGCCGTTTGACATTTTCAAACCAAAATTGGCTGGAATTGAGATTGGACGCCATGTCGCGTTTGGAGAGCCTCTGATGCGCCTAAACAGTGGAAACCCCCACAAGTGACACCAATTTGGAAACTAGACCCCCTATGGAACTTATCTAGATCTGTTGTCAGCACTTTGAACCCCCAAGTGTTTCACAAAAGTTTATAATCCCTGGGTGTGAAAAAAAAAACAATTTTCCACATAAATGATTTTTTAGTCCCAAATTTTTGATTTTTCCCAAGGAAATCGGACCCCAAAAGTTGTTGTCCAATTTGTCCTGAGTACGCTGATACCCCATATGTGGGGGGGAAACTGTTTGGGTCTACGGCAGGGCTAGACCCTTCACAGTCTGGCTTCCGACCCCTACATTCGACTGAAACTGCACTCATCAAAGTGACCAATGACCGTCTGACAGCAAAACGTAACAGTGACCACTCTCTGCTCATTCTTCTCGACCTTTCTGCAGCTTTCGACATGGTTGACCACCGTCTCCTACTGTCTAGTCTCCAGTCACTAGGTATTAAGGACACTGTTCTCTCCTGGTTCTCCTCCTATCTTTCTGACCGCTCCTTCAGTGTTTCGTTCTCTGGCTCCACATCATCTCCTCTTCCTCTCACTGTCGGTGTACCCCAGGGCTCAGTCCTTGGCCCCCTTCTCTTCTCTCTACACGGCCCCAATTGGACAGACCATCAGCAGATTTGGCTTTCAGTACCATCTTTATGCTGATGACACACAACTATACACGTCATCCCCTGACCTTACCCCCGCTGTACTACAGAACACCACCGACTGTCTGTCCGCAGTCTTCAACATCATGTCCGCTCTCTATCTGAAACTTAACCTCTCCAAAACTGAACTTCTTCTGCTCCCGCCGTCTACTAACCTCCCTAAATCTGACATTTCCCTCTCCGTGGGCGGCACCATAATAACACCTCGGCAGCAGGCTCGCTGTCTGGGTGTTATGTTTGACACCAATCTCTCCTTCACCTCCCATATACAATCTCTTGCCCGCTCTTGCCGCCTACAGCTAAAGAACATCTCTAGAATCTGCCCTTTTCTCACCATGGAAAAAACAAAAACCCTCACTGTAGCATTGATCCACTCCCGCCTGGACTACTGCAACGCTCTATTACTTGGCCTCCCCATTACTCGACTATCCCCTCTCCAGTCCATCCTTAATGCAGCAGCCAGGGTCATGCATCTGGCTAATCGGTACTCGGACGCGTCCGCTCTTCGCCAGTCCTTACACTGGCTGCCCATTCATTATAGGATCCAATTCAAAGTACTGGTTCTCACCCACAAAGCTCTCCACAGTGCAGCACCCCCCTACATCTCCTCCCTCATTTCTATTTATCAGCCTAACCGACTGCTGCGTTCTGCAAACGACTTTCGACTAACCTCTGCACTAATCCGTACCTCCCACTCCCGACTCCAAGACTTCTCCCGCGCTCCGCCAATCCTCTGGAATGCTCTACCCCAAGAAATCAGGACTATCCACAATTTGCATGGTTTCAGGCGCTCCCTCAAAACACATCTGTTCAGAGCGGCCTATCACATTCACTAATCAAAGTCATTCTATGTGTAAGTGTGTGTGTGTGTAGCCCATTCACTATCTCCATCCATCCCTCACTCCCTCAAGATGGCTGGACCATCATTGTAAATGCACCATTGTATATACACACCTGTACTTTGTATCTACCCCACCTCATTGTAGATTGTAAGCTCTCACGAGCAGGGTCGTCTTATTTTGCTTTAATTATTGTATTGTTAACGTTGTTATTTATGACTTGTGTTTTGAAACTGGTAAACTGTAAAGTGCTGCGGAATATGATGGCGCTATATAAATAAAGATTATTATTATTATTATTATTATTATTAATAATAAGTAAAGCGTTTTGGAACGCAGACGTTTTTGGGGGTCATGTTCCATTTGCAGTGCCCCAGATAAGCCTAAACAGTGGAAACCCCCCACAAGTGACCCCATTTTAGAAACTAGACCCCTAAGGAACTTATCTAGATCTGTGGTGAGCACTTTGAACCCCCAAGTGTTTCACACAAGCTTATAATGCCCGGGCATGAAAATAAAAAATCCTATTTTTTCCCACAAAAATTATCTTTTAGTCACCGATTTTTTATTTTCCCAAGGGTTACATGAGAAATTGGACCACAAAAGTTGTTGTCCAATTTGTCCTGAGTACGCTGATACCCCATATGTGGGGAGGACCACTGTTTGGGCGCACGACACAGCTCGGAATGGAAGGAGCACCATTTGACTTTTTCCAACCAAAATTGGCTGGAATTTAGATTGAACGCCATGTTGCATTTGGAGAGCCCCTGATGTGCCTAAACAGTAGAAACCCCCCCACAAGTGACCCCATTTTGGAAACTAGACCCCTAAAGAACTTACCTAGATCTGTGGTGAGCAATTTGAACCCCAAAGTGCTTCACACAAGTTTATAACGTAGAGCAGTAAAATTAAAAAATCATATTTTTTCCTCAAAAATGATCTTTTCACCCCAATTTTTATTTTCCTAAGGGTAACAAGACTCCAAAAGTTATTGTGCAATTTGTCCTGAGTACGCTGATACCCCATATGTGGGGTAAACCACTGTTTGAGTGCATGGCAGAGCTTGGAAGGGAAGGAGCGCCGTTTGACTTTTTCAACGCAGAATTGGCTGGACTCCATGTCGTGTTTGGAGAGCTCCTGATCTGCCTAAACAGTGGAAACCCATGACAAATGACACCATTTTGGAAACTAGACCCCTCAAGGAACTTATCTAGATGTGTGGTGAGAACTTTGAACCCCCAGGTGTTTCACTAAAGTTTATAACGCCCGAGCATGAAAATAAAAAAATCATATTTTTTCCACAAACATGATCTTTAAGTCCCCAACTTTTTATTTTCCCAAGGGTAACAGGAGAAATTGGACCCCAAATGTTGTTGTCCAACTTGTCCTGAGTACGCTGATACCCAATATGTGGGAGAAAACTACTGTATGGGCACACGTCGGGGATCGGAAGGGAAATAGTGACGTTTTGGATTGCAGACTTTGATGGATTGGTGTGAGGGCATCATGTCGCATTTGGAGAGCCCCTGATGTGCCTAAACAGTGGAAACCACCCACAAGTGACCCCATTTTGGAAAATAGACCCCACAAGGAACTTATCTAGATGTGTGGTGAGCACTTTGAACCCCGAAGTGCTTCACAGAAGTTTATAACGTACAGCCGTAAAAATAAAAAATCCTTTTTTTTTACAACAATGATTTTTTTCGCCCCCAATATTTTATTTTCACAAGGGTAACAGGAGAAATTGGACCCCTAAAGTTGTTATCCAATTTGTCCTGAGTACGCTGATACCCAATATGTGGGAGAAAACTACTGTATGGGCACACGTCGGGGCTCGGAAGGGAAGTAGTGACGTTTTGGATTGAAGACTTTGATGTCGCATTTGGAGAGCCCCTGATGTGCCTAAATAGTGGAAACCCCCCACAAGTGACCCCATTTTGGAAAATAGACCCCACAAGGAACTTATCTAGATGTGTGGTGAGAGCTATGAAGCCCCAAGTGCTTCACAGAAGTTTATAACGTACAGCCGTAAAAACAAAAAAATAATTTTTGTTTTACAAAAATGATATTTTCGCCCCAAATTTTTTATTTTCCCAAGGGTAACAGAAGAAATTGGACCCCAAGAGTTATTGTGCAATTTGTCCTGAGTACGCTGATACCCCATATATGGGGGGTAAACGACTGTTTGGGCACATGGCAGAGCTCAGAAGTGAAGGAGCACCGTTTGACTTTTTCAACTCAGAATTGGCTGGAATTGAGATCAGACGCCATGTCACATTTGGAGAGCCCCTGATGTGCCTAAACAGTGGAAACCCCCCAATTCTAACTCCAACCCTAACCCCAACACACCCCTAACCCTAGTCCCAACCCTAACCACAAACCTAGCCCTAACACACCCTAACCCTGATCCCAACCCTAACCCTAATCCTAACTTTAGCCTCAACCCTAACTCTAACTTTAGCCGCAACCCTAACCCTAACCCTAATGTGAAAATGGAAATAAATAATTTTTTTAATTTTATTATTTTTCCCTAAGGGGGTGATAAAGGGGGGTTTGATTTATTATTTATAGCAGGTTTTTATGATTGGCAGTTGACATGCTAAAAGACGCTTTTTATTGCAAAAAATAATTTTTTGCATCACCACATTTTGAAAGCTATAATTTTTGCATATTTTGGCCCACAGAGTCATGTTAGGTCTTATTTTTTGCGGTACGAGTTACCATTTTTATTGGTACCATTTTTGAGCACATGACATTTTTTGATCGCTTTTTATTTTGATTTTTGGGAGGTTAGAATGAACAAAAATCAGCAATTCATGAACTTCTTTTGGGGGGGGGGCGTTTATACCGTTCCGCGTGTGGTAAAGTTAATAAAGCAGTTTTATTCTTCAGGTCAGTACGATTACGGCGATACCTCATTTATATCTTTTTTTTATGTTTTGGCGCTTTTATACAATAAAAACAATTTTATATAAAAAAATAATTATTTTTGCATCGCTTTATTCTGCGAGCTATAACTTTTTTATTTTTTCACTGATTATACTGTATGGTGGCTCATGTTTTGTGGGACAAGATGACATTTTCAGCGGTACCATGTTTATTTATATCGGTCTTTTTGATCGCGTGTTAGTCCTTTTTGTTCGGCGGTATGATGATAAAGCATTGATTTTTTGCTTTTTTTTTTTTTTTTTAAGGGGTTCACTAAAGGGGTTAACTAGTGGGACAGCTTTATAGGGGGGTTGTTACGGACGCGGCGATACCAAATATGTGTACTTTTATTGTTTTGGGTTTTTTTATTTACAGGAAGAAATGAATTTATTGGGGAATATTTTTTTTTTCCTTTATTTTGGAATTTTTTTTACACTTGTGATTTTCATTTTTTTACCTTTTTTACTTTGTCCCAGGGTGGGACATTACAGTATAGGGTCAGATCGCTGGTCTCACAGTGTGCACATCACTCTGTGAGACCAGCAATCTCATAGGCACTGCTGCAGGCTTTCTCAGCGCCTGCTCTCAGCAGGCACTGAGGAAGAAGCCTCCCTGCAGGACCCCGCGGCCATCTTGGATCCAGGGTCTTGCAGGGAGGAAGGCCTCAGAACAGCGCAATCACATCGCGCTGTTCTGAGGGTCTCAGGGGAGCACGCAGGGAGCCCCCTCCCTGCGCGATGCTTCCCTGTGCCCCCGGTACACTGCGATCATCTTTGATCGCAGTGTGCCAGGGGTTAATGTGCCGGGAGCAGTCCATGACCACTTCTGGCACACAGTGCCGGGTGTCAGCTGTGATAATCAGCTGACACCCGGCCGCGATCGGCCGCGCTCCCCCCGGGAACGTACTATCCCGTCCATGGTCAGATTGTCCCGGGTTTCATGGACGGGATAGTATGTCGGATGGAAGAGAGGGGTTAATAGCCCTCGAGTCTGTACTGTTACATACAGTCATGGCCAAAAGTTTTGAGGAATAACACAAATATTAATTTTTACAAAGTCTACTGCTTCACTTTTTCTAATGGCAATTTGCATATACTCTAGAATGTTATAAAGAGTGATCAGCTTAACAGCAATTACTTGCAAAGTCAATATTTGGCTAGAAAATTAACTTTATCCCCCAAAACACATTTCAACATCATTGCAGCCCTGCCTTAAAAGGACCAGCTAACCTCTTTTCAGTGATTGCTCCATTAACACAGGTGTGGGTGTTGATGAGGACATGGCTGGAGATCAATCTGTCATGATTAAGTAAGAATGACACCACTGGACACTTTAAAAGGAGGCTGGTGCTTGGCATCATTGTTTCTCTTCTGTTAACCATGGTTATCTCTAAAGAAACACGTGCAGTCATCACTGCAATGCACAAAAATGGCCTAACAGAGAAGAGTATCGCAGCTAGAAAGATTGCACCTCAGTCAACAATCTATTGCATCATCAAGAACTTCAAGGAGAGAGGTTCCATTATTGCCAAAAAGGCTCCAGGGCGCCCAAGAAAGACCAGCAAGCGCCAGGACCGTCTCCTAAAAGTGTTTCAGCTGCGGGATCGGGCGACCAGCAGTGCAGAGCTTGCTCAGGAATTTCAGCAGGCAGGTGTGAGTGCATCTGCACGCACTGTTGAGGCGGAGACTCTTGGAGCAAGGCCTGGTCTCAAGGAGGGCAGCAAAGAAGCCACTTCTCTCCAGAAAAAACATCATGGAC
Source organism: Oophaga sylvatica (assembly GCA_033576555.1). Classification (NCBI taxonomy): domain Eukaryota; kingdom Metazoa; phylum Chordata; class Amphibia; order Anura; family Dendrobatidae; genus Oophaga; species Oophaga sylvatica. The sequence continues at coordinate 461,581,225 of JARQOD010000002.1, read as the reverse complement.
AGACTGATATTCTGCAAAAGGTACAGGCAGTGGACTGCTGAGGACTGGGGTAAAGTCATTTTCTCTGATGAATCCCCTTTTCGATTGTTTGGGACATCAGGAAAACGCCTCATTCGGAGAAGACAAGGTGAGCGCTACCACCAGTCTTGTCTCATGCCAACTGTTAAGCATCCTGAAACCATTCATGTGTGGGGTTGCTTCTCAGCCAAGGGAATCGGCTCTCTCACAGTCTTGCCTAAAAACACAGTCATGAATAAAGAATGGTACCAGAATGTCCTCCAAGAGCAACTTCTCCCAACCTTCCAAGAGCAGTTTGGCGATCAATAATGCCTTTTCCAGCATGATGGAGCACCTTGCCATAAAGCAAAGGTGATAACTAAATGGCTCAGGGAACAAAACATAGAGATTTTGGGTCCATGGCCTGGAAACTCCCCAGATCTTAATCCCATTGAGAACTTGTGGTCAATCATCAAGACACGGGTGGACAAACAAAAACCTAAAAATTCTGACAAAATGAAAGCATTGATTGTGCAAGAATGGACTGCTATCAGTCAGGATTTGGTCCAGAAGTTGATTGAGAGCATGCCAGGGAGAATTGCAGAGGTCCTGAAGAAGAAGGGTCAACACTGCAAATATTGACTTGCTGCATTAACTCATTCTAACTGTCAATATAAGCTTTTCTTACTCATATGTTTGCAATTATATTTCTTTTTGTGATAAAAACATCTGTCAAACACACACATAAAAACCAGAGGGCAGCAGATCATGTGAAAATATAATATTTGTGTCATTCTCAAAACTTTTGGCCATGACTGTACTTTGGCTGTTTACTGGCTCATGCAGAATTACATGAACACCCGATTCGAAAACTATGGCTGGTCCAAACAATGAAAGCAATTGTTACCATCCACCTTTCATGTCTCCCCTTTTTCCCTATAGATTGTAAGCTTGCGAGCAGGGCCCTCATTCCTCTTAGTATCTGTTTTGATCTGTGTTTATTGTTATGCTGTAATGTCTATTGTCTGTACAAGTCCCATCTATAATGTAAAGCGCTGCGGAATTTGTTGGCACTATAGAAATAAAATTATTATTATTAAAACTGGTCCATTTTTTCTGCATTAAAAGAGGACTTTTTTACATAGCCTGACAGATACTATTTTCATTACCTTACCTGTTTTTCTTCTATTTTGGATCACTGATTATGACATTTCCATCTGAATTTGTGCTGCTTCTATTTTTGAGCATCAGTAAAGTTTTGCTGTCACATATGAGGAAGGATTTCATTGGAGAATGACTCTACTCCATTATGTAAGCCATTAGAGAGAGTGTCACCTCAAAGTAAAGGTAGTAGCCTGAAATGGCCTCCAGAGACTGCACAGATATCTGATCTTAGAGGTCAGAACAGCCCCCTTTACGTGGAGGCAGGGCTGCCATCAGGGCATTACTGCCCTTACTGGCGTATGGGGCCCGATCCGCAGGATTCGGCCATTTGCTCAGTAACTGAACATGCGTCCTTTGATGCACATTCAGTTAAAATCTATTGCCGTGCAGGACCCGTGCAGAGTGGGCTGTGAGCCTGAGTAAGGTTTGCAGGGTGGAGGCGGAGCTGAGGTGGAGTCTGGGCGGAGTCTCAAGGGGGCCCGAAAATGTTGCTAGTTTGGGGCCCTGAAATTCCTGATGGCAGCCCTGGGCAAGAAGGAGACATAAAGCAGGATGGTGACATTTGAGGGGCTAGGATGGGAGGACATATGGTGGCAGGATGGAGACAAATGGGGGCAGGATGGAGACATAGGGATGAGCAGGATGGGAGGACATATGGGGGGGCAGGATGGAGACAGGGATGAGTAGGATGGGAGGACATATGGGGGGCAGGATGGAGACATATGGGAGTAAGATGGAGACACATAGGGGCAGGATGGGAGGACATATGGGGTAGCAGGATCAGAGGACATATGGGGGCAGGATGGAGACATATGGAGGGCAGGATGTATGTTGCACAGCTTCTGAATCCACACCTTTGCAGTAGAAAACTTCACAGAGCAGGCTGCATGGGATAACAAGCTTTTACTTCTTACAACATGAGGTAAAAGGAAAATGCACAGTCATTTCAGCATTGCATCAGGAAAACAGGAACAAAACGAAAGTGAAACTACAAGTGAGACTATTTCTTATACAATACATTAAACAGAAGGAAACGTTACACAACATCGCCATCAGCATAAAGTCCTCCTTTTACTTATAATAAGTCCTAATCTATTGCATATGCCAACACCCTTTCTCATCAGTAAATACTTATTCAATCAAACCCAACATTTTTATTAGTCTCTGATGTTTATCAGCATTCAACGCCTTCGTAAAAATGTCTGCTGTCATTTCTTCAATAGAACAATACTCCAACTTCAAGACTCCTTGGTCTGATGATCTCTCAAGAAATGATATTTCACATCAATATGCTGGGTTCTTGGATTGACTCTTTCCATCTGAGCAAGAACAGGACATCCTTGATTGTCCTCTTTTAGTATTGTTGGTTCCAACTGTGGTTGTCCTAATTTTGTCAACAATTGTCTTAACCACAGTACTTCTTGACTTTCTATCTGTATTCCTAGGTACTGTTTTACATTTCCCAAGTCTTGGATTTCAAAATGTTGTTTCAGGATTTTTAGAATGTTTTCTTTATCCCTTTCTTGTTTAAAACAAATCAAAATGTCGTCTACATATATGAGTACATAAATCCATCTATTACTCATCCTTTTTGTGTACAAGCATGGCTCAGCTTTGCTTCTTTGAAATTTTTCATTTGTTAGTACTTCCGTGATTTTGTCATTCCACGCTTTAGCTGCTTGCTTTAAACCATATATGCTTTTCTATAGTTTATAAACTTTGTTTGGATTTCCTTCATCTTTGAATCCTGGAGGTTGTTCCATGTAAATGTCTTCTGTTAAATCTCCATTCAAAAAAGCTGTCTTTACATCCAGATGTCTTAGTTCCATCTGTATTGAACGTCTTGGTTCTGTGTCTGTTTGTAGTTGTGATTCTTCACTTTCAGTATTTTGTTCTACATTAATTTCTACTTCTTTCTCATCAGATATTTCTTCAGTTATGTCACTATTGTTTTTTTTCATTTTTTGTTTCAACTGAAATCATAATGTCTTCATTTAAATCTTCAATGAATGTCACACTGTTACTCAATGTAACTCTGTTTGTCTTGGGATCTAAGATTCTATATCCTTTGCAGTTTTCACTATATTCAACGAATATTCCTTCCATGGATCTGTTTTGAAGTTTGGAACATTTTTCTGTTGGAATGAATATAAAAACTTTACATACAAAAACTTTTAATTGATTGACACTTGGTTTCATACCTTGCCACAGTTCATATGGAGTTTTCTTCAGTTTTCTGGAAAAAAGTCGGTTCTGTAGATATGTAGCTGTCATTGCTGCCTCACCCCAATATTTCTCTGGTAGTTTAGAATCTGTCAGCATACATCTCATCATTTCTGTTAGAGTTCTGTTTTTCCTTTCTGCTACTCCATTTTTGTTCAGGTGTGTATGGAAGTTTTCTGATGTTCTACTCCATTTTGTCTTAAGTACTCTTCTATTCTGTGACCTGTAAATTCACCTCCATTATCACTTCTGATGACAATTGGCTTCCTTTGAAATTTGTTACTTGATCTTGTGACATAGTCTACAAGTTTATCAAAAACTTCACTTTTGTTCTTAATTATGTGACTGTGTATCTTGAGTAGTCGTCTATAAAAGTCAACATGTATCTATTGCCTCCTGATGTAGTCACTTTCATGGGTCCACATACGTCAGTATGCACCAAATCAAGTGGTCTTTCGCTTTTGATCTCACTTTCTTTTGGAATAGATATCCTTGTGGCTTTGGATTTTATACAACATTCACATCTTATGGTAATTGAGCAATCTGATATCTTTAAATCTTTTGTCAATTCTTTTCTCTGTAGTTCCCTTATACTGTCCGGGTGTCTATGTCCTGATGTCTATGCCACATGTGAATACAGTTTTTGTGATCATGTGTACATACCTTTATCTGTTCCTTTGGTTTGTCAAAATGATATAATTGTTGATCTGCCTTGACTTTGGTTATTATTTTGTTTCCTGCAATAAGTGCACACTCATTGTATTTGAATTTTACTGTAAGTCCTTTTGCTGTTAAACGTTTCACAGATAATAATCCACCTTCCAATTTTGGAATATACAACACATCCTGTACAAGTATCTTTGAATCTTCTCCGAACTTGTTTGAACAATTTAACATACCTTGTCCAATACCTTCTGCGGTTATTTTGCTTCCATCTGCAAGATAAATGGCTTCTTTCTTATCTAAATCAAGATCAGTAAAGAAATTCTTGTCACTTGTCATATGACTCGTTGCTCCAGAATCAATAAACCAACCAATTGATGATTTCTTGTCTGTTATTTTGAATGTGCCATTCCAATTATTCTCACACGAATCGGAAATTGTTTTTTATTTTCTGTGTATGATGTTTATGTTGTAATTTTTGTTGTTCTGCTTTCCATATGGTACAGTCTTTCTTTAAATGACCTTTTTTCTTACATTTGAAGCATTCTCTTGTCTCTTTATTATAGGGTTTTTTAAATTCTGTAGCTTTAAGAGCGTTTTCACTGTCTTTTTCAGTAGAAGAATCATTGCTTTGTTCTTTTCTTCTCTGATATACATCTATGAGTCTGGTCTTCACAAAATCTAAAGTAATGTCAGTTTCTGGTCTTGTATCTAGTACATTTATTAAAGCAGTATATGAATCTGGTAAACTGCACAACAATATAGCTGCTATATGACTTTCTTTAATATCTTCACCAATAAATCTTAGCTGTGATATCACTTCCATAATAGAGAATATATGCTTCTGCATGTCACTGTCTGCACTTAGTCTCATACTGTAAAGCTTTCTTAATAAAAATAACTTGTGATTTAAGCTTGGTCTCTCATATAGCTTTCTTAATGCTTCCCCCATTCCTTTCGCTGTTTCTTCATTTCTTATATGTATTAATTGAGCATCATCCACTAATAAGCTAATGGTGGCTCTCGCTTGTCTATTTTTCTTATCCAATTTCTGATTATCTTGATCAGGTCTATCTGTAGTGATTACTTCCCATAAATCATCTTTAGACAATAATATCTCTACTTTGAACTTCCATAGCTGATAGTTCTCATCATTCAGTTTAGCTACTGCGAGTTTTAGCTCTGTGCTACTTGTCATTTTTAACTTATCTTACTTGTTTGGAGAGACTTGCACTGAAGAATTCTTCTGCATTCACCAGAGTCTTGCTGAGCGTTCCAGTGTCCTGGGTATCTGGTATTCTTGGTGCTTGGGATCTGTGGTATCTGGATTCTCTGGTGTCTGGATGTCTGGGTACACTGTATCTGGGTTGACTGTATCTGGGTGTCTGGGTGTCTGGGCTCATAACCTGTTGCACAGCTTCTGAATCCACACCTTTGCAGTAGAAAACGTCATAGAGCAGGCTGCATGGGATAACAAGCTTTTACTTCTTACAATATAAGGTAAAAGGAAAATGCACAGTCATTTCAGCATTGCATCAGGAAAACAGGAACAAAACGAAAGTGAAACTACAAGTGAGACTATTTCTTATACAATACATTAAACAGAAGGAAACGTTACACAACATCGCCATCTACTGTCAGGTCAGCATAAAGTCCTCCTTTTAATTATAATAAGTCCTAATCTGTTGCATATGCCAACAATGTAGACATATGGGGGCAGGATGGAGACATATGGGGCAAGATGGAGACACATAGGGGCCAGAAAGGGGGCCGTTATTACAGGAAGGTGCCAGGATGTAGGACATTATTACTGTAGGGGCTAAATAAGGGATGTTATTACTGCTGTGATATATTTTATTTTTGAAGATACTGTTTTAAGTGTGGAAACAGTGGTTCAAAATCTTACTTGCTGGCTGACAGCAATTGCCTCTAGAGGGAGCCAAGGAGCGCACTTCATACTGTGTTATTATTGCATTCAGTGTATAAAAGTGAAAAGCAGTCAGCTCCTAAGCGCTCTGTAGTCGCAGCTGTTGGCAGCCAGCATGTAATCCATTAAAGGGAATCTATTATTCAGTTTTTTCTACCACATCTTAGAGCATCATGATTTAGGGGCAGAAACCCTGATTCTGGCGATGTATCACTTACTGGGCTGCTAGCTGCAGTTTTGATAAAATCATTATTTTATATGCTGCAGATCTATCAATACTCTGTATAACCCCGCCCACACCACTGATTGACAGCTTTGTGTGTACACAGTGCATAGACAAAAAGCTGCCAATCAATGGTGGGGGGCGGGGTTATACAGCACTCATAAATATGGAGGATGGCAGCAGGTTTACTACTCCTCTAGTGATAATCTCCTGCTGATAAAACTGGGATTTTATCAAAACTACAGCAAGCGGCCCAGTAAGTGACACATCACTGGAATCAGGGTCACTAGCTATTCACCATGCTGCTTTCTGATGCGGCAGCAAAAACTGGTGACAGATTCCCTTTAATTTATGACTATGCAGGAAATGTGGAGCACCGTATTAGAAAAATGGATCCTCTTTAGGTAAATTAACTCTTAATTCTAGAGCAACTGGTTAAAAATCTATTACACTGAACAGCCAATGCCATATTCTCCAACAAGCTCTGTCTCTTTGCCCTAGCAGATGATCAATATTGCTGTATTGCTAGCTGCATCTGACACAACACGTTTCCTGGAAAGTCAAGGTTACAGCTCCGTTGTCTAGAATTCTGATTATCTTCTATTGTTTTGGCCTCTGATATCGAAGCTTAGATGATTTTCTCATCACTGTTTGATCAAGAAGTTCCAGCTTATGAATGAACCCCATTGATGTAATCTGCTCATGACTAGTCTGGCTTGTGCTCCACGGGTTCAGTTATGTAAAGCTTTCTGCAATGATGTGTCATATCACCTACTATTTCTGGTACCGTCAAGTCTTGTCTTGTTTCACAAGTAAATGTTCTATGCTCCATCACAGACACATTTATCTGGGCTTGTCTTCTGAGGACGCATTCAATCCAACTCCATTAATATTTCAACATATAAGGGAAATAAAATGATTCTAGACGCCTCTGACAGCAGCTCATCTAACAAGGGAACAAATGATGGGGCATGCTGAAATCCAATATGTCCATTCCTTTTTTACCCCATTATCAGGAGGACCATTGAGAGGCCACAATACACATTTTCATGTGCTGATCCTGATCTATTAGCTAGAAAAAATAGCAATAATTTTACTATTTTCGTAATCAAAGCCTAAAATTGTTGCGGAAAACACACAAGGCTCGGATATTACGCCTAGATGTAAGTTTCCAGACACATCAGGTCCTGATTGTAGAAAATCTAAAAGATCATTTTAATTTACCGGCTGTACATACAGGATCTCCTACCTCTATGTGCTGTCCGTGATTACCACTGTCATGGGCAGGAGACGTTTTGTCACTGAGTTATTATTCCATATGTGAAAATCACTGATGGTAAAATGACGAAACACTGACGACACTCGGAGCGTTTGCGTACGTGAAAAATCACAAAAGTGTGGATAAAGTAAATCCTAAGAACTAGGCACGTATCTAGATATGAGGTAGTAGGAAATGTTCTTCTCTCACCAGTGGCGCCATCCGGGGCTTCGTCACAACTTGATCCATGTAGAAGCCATCTGTGCACCTGATGAAGGTCTGAGCCAGTGACCGAAACGTTATATGCTCTCTTCTGGGGAGCAAATAAGTTTCCTACTATCTGATATCTATACATCTATACAAGGGCTGGGCCCCTGCTAACGCACCATCCCGTATGGTGTAAACAGAAATTCAAGTGTGAACGAGGCCTTAGTGTTTTCCCAGCGCCGTCCGAGCTCCTATCATGCCCGAATCAATTGTCCTATGGCATTTTTAGGGAAAGCATCATATACATGGTCACATAACTGAATTACTGGCAATGGAAAGGTAATATGATGCCAAGAGGCACAGGATGAGGCATGCGTCATACCATATCACTAAGGTATTAGTGAGATAAGGGCACCAGCTCCGCCACACCGGATGCATACACATCAAGGCCATCTGTATGCCATGAGCCAGTCCCTGTCAGGCCCCATCAGGGAATTGGGGGACTATTTGAAAATATACAAATGCATAAAGAAAAGAAAGCGATGTATTTGTAACAATGTATTAATAGAATACTTGAGACATGCAGACACATCAGAGGAACATTAATTATGGAAGAGATGAGGAAATTATTCCTTATGTCTTTCCATAGGGAGAAGCACATGGTTCCTCAGGCTAAAAGACCACCAGGCAGCACACCAAGGACCACGCATTGCCATGAGCTGCGCACACTATCAATCAATCGTGTACAAGCCCATTACAGTCACCAGGCAACAAGGCAATTAGTGAGTTCTAGCCCACATGAATTTACTATCAGATGGCCCCATAACTCCGCCACGCTCCGTCAGTAACTCACACACCAGGCTGCCATGTCAGTAATGACACGTCCCTGCAATGTAATATTATGGGATAGATCCCTGTGTATAATGGAGCACATGGGATCATTCCGATTCTGCCCTGAATTCTGATTTCCCATAGATCACAGAGCAGGGTCGGACAGAGGGCGGCCACAGCTACCACCGAAGCAAGTCTGTGTCCGTCACTGACTGAAAGCTCTAGGACCCACTAATACGCTATGTAAACCGGAAAGGGTTAATACCCAGCACAATCCACAGGAAAAGCAGCCGCGTGACGTGAACATAATAGGAGCACAAATCCCATGAGGCACGCGGGTGTTAGTGACACAGGGACCATTGTAAGGCTGGCGTGTTATGTGGTGTTCCCACAGACTGGGCTACAGGTGGTATAGGGTGGGCACAATGCCGGTGGCACAGACAGAAGTTGTAGCAGAGCCAAACTAACCACCAGCCCAGCACCAATGTGACAATGCAAGATGCTGCAAATGTCACACAATGCCAATGTCATGGCAGCGGGCATTAAATATTCAGAAGCCCTGAGAACAGCACTCAAGGTCACACAATGAGAGGCTGGGCACAGCCCAGAGACAAGGTGTGAGGAGCCCGGGCCTCAGGTGGCACAGCCCTGCACTCCACACCAGCCCTGCGCAGGTGAGGGCATCCTTCAATGTCACCCTGGGGGACACCAGGCAGAACAGCAATCTGGAGACCTGTGCCCCCTGCCCCTCACACCGCCTGTATCAGCAGGGCACAGATGTGCAGCCGGCAGCAGAAAACGCGAGCCCTTACCCGGCATGTGATGCTGCGAGGACGGATGCGCCTGGATTAATGCAGGTAGGAGGGACTGTGCGCCAGCACCGGGGATGGGAGGACCACTGGGGACCACAGGGGCGGGGACCACCAGAGCACGCAGGCGTGACGTCAGCACTCCGGCTCCGGGGGTCGTCTCACCTGCCTGCAGACGCCAGAGATGGAGCTGCTGACGCCAGGCTTGAGTCATGCAGAGATGCTTGTCACTTGTGAATGGGGAGGATGGGGGAGGGCAGTGATGCTGGATGTGCCGCCTGCCTGCATGAGGGATGCTGCCAACATCAGCGGTGCTTTTCTACTGCTTACTGCACATATATGGGGGCTTACAGTTATTAATATGTCACTGCTCGGAATCCCACTCATCACTAGTTTAGGGGTCTTCTGAGCACAGCAATGCATCCCCATTCATTGTCTATGGGACTGATGAAGATAGCCAAAGGCTGCGCCCTTTATCACAGGCCAATGGTCAATCAAACATTCATGTGGACACTTAATTCCAAGCACTGGTCCTTGGAAACATGGCCACCAATGAGCAGCTACTCATTTGCCAATGATCGTACCGTTAATATGGACATTAAAGGGTTTGTCCACTGCCTGAACAACCCTATGTAAAATAAGTACTCCCCCTTGTAGATTAAAAAAACCACACAGTCACCTCCTGCCCGGGTGTCGCCCTGGCGGTTAGCGCCAAGTCTCCAGAGGCTCGTGTGAGATTAGATAGCCTTCAAGGGGTTCTCCACCACTCGGGCAACCCTTATCAATTGCTATTTATTATCCCCCCATAAAATAACAGCTGTACTCAAATTTGGTGCCTGCGCCTTTCCAGCGATGTCGGTGCTTGGTCTCCCGGTGCTCGTGTGACGTTAAGCCATGTGAGCTCTGCTGCCAATCGGTGGCCACTATTGGGCTGCTGCCCCCTCACGTTCTTTGGACAAATGTCGGGCAAGTAAAAGAAGTGAGCGCACAGCTTCACAAAAGTGGCCACTGATTGGCTGCAAGGCTCACGTGGCAGAACAGTGTCAGGGGCAATGTGGCGCTGTAACAGAACCAGTGTTCATTTTAGATCAAAAGGTGGGCAACTTCATTACAAAGAGCTTGTCCAGGTAGTGGATAACCCCTTTAAATCCATTGTGTGGTGGCAGCACATCTCTCTCTGTACACAGGGATGTCCTGCCTACAATAAGTTACCTGTACGCCATCTTTCACATTCATTGCCGATGATCTATCCATGTAATGTGAGCTAAACAACTTGCTATATTGTGAAAGTACTCAGCATAGATACTGAGAAACCCCAGCTAATATTAGGTATACAAATGCTCGAGTACTCGGTACTCAAATAGAGCACGTCGGACACTCGGAAGTGTCCAGTCCATGACCTGCATTCCGGTCCAATTTATATGGCCGCCTGACTGGGTACTAAAGGAGGTGATCACTGGCGTTTAAGCCTTTGAATGTCACAACAATGATCGTTGCTTTCGAATACTTAGGAATGCCCTAATAACTACGTGTGAGCTATTAGTACTCAGACTAATGATCTGGCATACAGATATATGCCACTACTTTATACATTGCTCAAAAAAATAAAGGGAACACTGAAACGACACAATATAACTCCAAGTCACTCACACTTCTGTGAAATCAACTTGTCCGGTTATGAAGCAATACCAATTGTGAATCAATTTCTCCTGCTGTTGTGCTAATGGAACAGACTACAGGTAGAAATGAGAGGCAATTAGGAAGACAATCCCTATAAAGTAGTGTTTCTGCAGGGGGTGACCACAGACCATTTCTCTGATCTCATACTTTTTGGCTGTTGTTTTGGTCACTTTTGCATATCGTCATTGCTCTCACCCCTAGAGGTTGCATGAGACGATGTCTACAACCCACAGAAGTTGCTCTGATAGTGCAGTTCATCCAAGATGGCACATCAGAGCGAGCTGTGGCAAGAAGGTAGCTGTGTCTGTCACCAAAGTGTCGAGACCATGGAGCAGATACCAGGAGACAGGCCAGTACACCAGGAGACGTGGAGGGGGCCGTAGCAGGACCATTACCTCCCACTTTGTGCTAGGAGGAACAGGAGGAACACTGCCAGAGCCCTACAAAATGACCTCCAGCAAGCTACTGTCATAAACAGACTCCATGAGGGTAGTATGAGCTCCCAATATGTACAAGTGGGTATTGTGCTTACAGCCAACACTGTGTAGAGCGATTGGCATTTACCAGAGAACACCAAGATCGGCAGATTCGACTTTGGCACCCTGTGCTCTTCACGGTTGAGATCAGGTTCATACTGAGCAAGTGACAGACTTGACAGAGTCTGAAGGCGCCGTGAAGAACATTCTGTTGCTTGCAACATCCTCCAGCATAACCCATTTGGCAGTGGATCAGTAATGGTGTGGGTAGACATTTCTTTGGAGGGCATCACAGCCCTCCTTGTGCTAGCCATAGGTACCCTGAGTGTCAATAGGTACCGGGATGAGATCCTCAGACCCACTGTGAGACCATATGTAGGTGCACTGTTTGCCCAGAAACTCTCCAAATGTATGGAGGAAGGTGCTGTGGTCAGGTGAGACCAAAATTGAACTTAATGTCCACCAAGGTAAATGCTATGTCTGGCACCAAACCAACACAGTTCATCAACCCCAGAAAACTATCCCCACAGTGAAACATGGTGGTGGCAGCATCATGCTGTGCAAATGTTTTTGGCAGCAGTGACATGGAATATGGTCTGAGTTGAAGGGAAGATGGATGTTGTGAAATACAGGGATATTCATGACAAAACCTGTTTCTATCTGACTGGGACGGACAGGGGCGTATCTAGGGGGGGGCAGCCGGGGCAGGTGCCCTGGGCGCAGCCGGCAGGGGGGCGCAGTCGGGCCGCCTAATGCGGTGGTCTGCAGTGTCTCCCCCGCGGCTGTGTTCTGCCGCCCCCGGCCTGAGAGTCAGCGGTTCCCTGTGCCGGCTGTCAAGCTGACAGCCGGCGCAGAGAAGCTGCTGCGTGCCGGCTCCCAGCCAGGAATCAATTGCACTGGCGTCTATAAGCGCAGTACATGAGCTCTGACTGGGGTCAGAGCGATTCAGCAGCGTGATCGGTCTTGTGATCACGTGCGAGTCCTCCGGGCGGCGCAGATGGGACGAGGTGGTAAGTGTGCTCAACTTGGAGCTGAGCCGAAGATGGGGGGCAAAGTGTGTGTAGGGGCGGTGAATTTAGAGTGGGATGGAGGGGATACTTTATGTATGGGGGGGAATTTGGGGGGATGGGGGGTTATTTTATGTGTGGGGGGGGATTTGGGAGTTGGGGGATTGGGGATGGGGGCTATTTTATGTGTGGGGGGATTTGGAGTGGGGATGGGGGGCTGTTTTATGTGTGGGGGGATGAGGGCTATTTAATGTGTGGGGGGATTTGGAGTGGGGATGGGGGGCTATTTTATGTGTGGGGGAATTTGGAGTGGGGATGGGGGGCTATTTTATGTGTGGGGGGATTTGGAGTGGGGGGCTATCTTATGTGTGGGGGGATGGGGGGCTATTTTATGTGTGGGGGGATTTGGAGTGGGGATGAGGGGCTATTTTATGTGTGGGAGGATTTGGAGTGGGGATGGGGGGCTATTTTGTGTGGGGGCCGGGGATTTGGAGTGGGGATGGGGGGCTATTTTATGTGTGGGGTCCGGGGATTTTGAGTGGGGATGGGGGTATTTAATATGTGTGGGGGGATTTGAGGGTACTGAAGAGTATGTATGTATGAGGAAACAGTATTGGGGATGATTGCAGACAGTGTGGGGAGTGAACGGGTGAATGTATGTGGACATAGTATGGGGAGTCAGGGGTATGTGTGAGCAGACAGTATAGTGAGGGGGTAATATAAGGAGACAGTATGGTGAACAGGGGAGATGTGAGAGGAGACAGAGTGAGGAGGGAGGTGAATAGTGTGAGGCGACAGTATATTGCAGATATTTTTATTTAGGGGCATTATAATGACTCTTCTGTCTTTAAGGGCATCGTGTGGAGAGTTGGTGCAGAAGAGCGGAGAAGATGGAGGTCTGCAGAGACGGCTGTGGATGAGAAAACTCATCATGGGGTCTTGACAAGATGAAGAAAAGGAGAACGACTCCAGAGACAGCGTCATCTATAAGGTACCTGGATGTAAATATTATTTGTGAAATTGACTAATTCTCATGTCTTTATTTGTTAGGAGCATTAAAGGGGTTCTCCAGGTCTGTGTCACATAGAATAACTGCAGACTCAGCACAGACCTGGACAGCCCCTTTAATGCTCCTAACATAAATAAAAACATGAGAATTAGTCAATTTCAGAATTCTCACAGTGCGCACTGCTCGCTGTCAGGATTCTCTCGTGCCGGTGATTTACATACAAGCGGTCACATGCTGACTAGACGTGTGTGGCCTCACTCAATGAAAATGAACGGAGCGAGGCCGGGCACGTCTAGTCGGAATGTGGCCAGAAGTATATAAATCACATGCTTGTGCTGACATGACCGTGTACTCTCGCCACCGGTAAGGGAGAACCCTAAAAGTGTGCAGTGCATTCGTTGTGAGAATTCGGAAGCTGCAATGTCAGGATTCAGCTCTGCAGGTTCCAGCAGTCGTCACATGGACACTTCACTCATATGCGATTTTCATACTTATGGTCCTGTGACAACAAGCTTCTCCTCCTGCTTCTCTCAGTTTTTCACTGAACATTGAGAGCATTAGGGAGAGCAGCTCGTCGGTACATGACTAAGTGTGCAAATCGCATGTGTGCGGGTGGGGGGGCGCCGAAACGAATTCTTGCCCCGGGTGCCAGAAAGCCTAGATACGCCTCTGGGGACGGAGGTTCACCTTCCAATAAGACAATGACCCAAAGCATACTGCTAAAGCAACACTCAAATGGTTTAAGGGTAAACATGGAAATGTTTTGGAGGGGCCTAGCCAAATCCCGTCTAACTTGAAGAAGCTGGAGCAGTTTTCCCTCGATGAATGTGCAAAAATCCCAGTGGCAAGATGTGGAAAGAGACTTATCAAAAGCGACTTGCAGCTGTAATTGGAGCAAAAGAACGCTCTACGAAGTACTGACTTTAGGGGGGTGAATAGATATGCAGTGAAGTGTTGATTTATTTTGTCCTATCTGTTGTTTACTTCACAATAAAAAGAAAATCAAATATTCACAATTGTAGGCATGTTCTTTACATGAACTGATGCAAACCGTAAAAAAAAACAGTGACATTCCAGGTTTTAAGGTAGCATAACATGAAAAATGCCAAAGGGCATGAACACTTTCGCAAGCCACTGTATTTGATCAAATAATGAAGATACCAAGAGTGCTGGTGTATGAAGCAGCAGCTTAAACTGCTGTCCACCCTATTTATCTGATCTAATACCGGAAATAACGGGGTGTGAGATAAGAAGAGGCTCACACTGATGCCTTTAGTCTTTCTAATCTAATATTGGAGATACCAGAGGCAAGAAGAGGCTGTTCACACTGTTGAGAACCCTGTTTATCTGATCAAATACAGGCGATACCATGAGTGTTGAGGTAAGAAGAGGCTGCTCACACTGCTGCCCACCCTGCTTATCTGATCTAACACTTAAGATACCATGGTGCTGAAGTAACAAGAGACTGCTCACACTGCTGTCCATTGTCTTTCTGAGTTAATACTGGAGATGCAAAGAGTCCTGTGTTAAAAAGAGGCTACTCACACTGCTGTCCACCCTGTCTTTCTGATCTAATATTGTAGATACCAGGGGTGCTGAGGTAAGAAGAGGCTGCTCACACTGCTGTCCACCCTGTCTTTCTGATCTAATATTGTAGATACCATGGTGCTGAGGTAACAAGAGACTGCTCACACTGCTGTCCACCCTGTCTTTCTGATCTAATATTGTAGATACCAGGGGTGCTGAGGTAAGAAGAGGCTACTCACACTGCTGTCCACCCTGTCTTTCTGATCTAATATTGTAGATACCAGGGGTGCTGAGGTAAGAAGAGGCTGCTCACACTGCTGTCCACCCTGTCTTTCTGATCTAATATTGTAGATACCAGGGGTGCTGAGGTAAGAAGAGGCTGCTCACACTGCTGTCCACCCTGTCTTTCTGATCTAATATTGTAGATACTATGGTGCTGAGGTAACAAGAGACTGCTCACACTGCTGTCCACTGTCTTTCTGAGTTAATACTGGAGATGCTAAGAGTCCTGTGTTAAGAAGAGGCTACTCACACTGCTGTCCACCCTGTCTTTCTAAATGCTCAGAGACCTCTGTGACATGGAGATAATCTATACCACTTACTGTCAAGCTATCTCCAGGTCACAATAGAGAAGCTTTTTATTGCACATGTTCACAAGTAATTGTTCTCTTCACTTTCCAAGACAATCTTCTTTTACAGTAACAATGACCGATGAGGCCATGACGTGCGTCACCCCCCACACATGACTGTAGGAGGTCAATCTGAGGCCTGTGATTGGCCTCGGCACCAGAATAAAGAGATTTGATGGTTGGAAGAATGAAAGACTGAGGAGCTGTGGCGGAGGCTGTGGAGGAGACGTAGGAGCAGGTGAGGAAAGGTGAGCATAAATGTTTTTTTTCTTTTTTAACCCCTTCCCTCAGTAATATATTTGCCAATCTCTAGTTTGGAAGCAATATTATGTTGTACTAGTAAACATCACTGTAGCTCATAGACTACTACCTGCTGCTATTATATCACTTTTGATCTGTTTTACCATTTTGACAATCATCCTAAAAATGAGTTGATGATGCTAATGAAATTCACAGTTCATTGGTTTGGAAACATAATGGTGGTTTATAGTAACGTGCACAGAAACGTTGCACTGGATCATGAACATATTGAGTCACAGCATGAATAAACTGAACTTCGTCTTGAAATCTACAATTACCACTTTAATGAGTGTCTTGGCGCTACCACAATACGTGTGTTATTAGAGAAAGGATCGTTTGTAAGGCGCACACCCATGTGACTGGTTGCAGTGATTGTGCCCTAGGACTGGTGGTGACAAGACCCCCGTACACGTGTCCTCTGCAGACCTATTTCCATAAGTGCCCTGATGGCAAGCTATAAATAGTGCTGTGAATTCAACCCTTCCGACTCTGAGCATCCAGAGCCGAGGATCTGTCACCATGGAAACCATCAGACTGGCTCCTGCCTGTGTCTGAGAAACACCAGCTGGCGCATAAGTGAGCTAACCGGGAGCTTTCCATATCACATCAAACCCGAAAAAATAGCAGCCGCAAAAGCTAACATACAGATTATCCCAGGCAGAAAGCTGGAGATTTCTGCACATGGAAGATTAAGCAGATTAGAATGTGAAGATTAAACATCTTTCCTTTCACTGCTGTGAGGAAGAACAGAAGCAAATCACAATTCCAGAATTGGAACGCAGAAATATCATAACATATGTAGAGGAAAAAATAATTACAACTTACACTTCAGAAACAAAGCACCATACTTTGGGGATTTACATAATAAATGCCCATTTTAGAGCCAATTTTCCCTAAAAATAGCAGTAAAATATTCTAATGGTATGTTCCCCTGGTATGATCTGCAGTAAGAACATTATATAGATCTGTTATTTCATTCATTCATGCATTCTTCAATTTTTCTTTAAGCCATTTCTCTAAATAACTTCCAGTGGATGCAGATTAATATGAGAAGTGGCCGATGGATCAGTTTACATTCGCTGACAATAAACCCTTATGACCTCTATGCATATTAATGCAATAAGGCAAAGGCAGTAGAGGTCATTTGGTAAGTACAGTATAATCTGTTACATGTAAGAATGTATACAATGTAACATGCTGTAAAAATCTGTTTTACATCAGTTGTCTGTTGTCTAATTTTTGGCACTATATGGTACCTGTCCTAATAATATTATTTCTCTGATGGAATCAGCCATCAGTTATCTTGTTCATACAGCCAATAGTCTAGTTAGATAACGAATTTGCAGAAAATACAGCGACGTATTGGTGGCGGTCTACAGAATGTACGAACAGGTTCATTCACCGAATCAAAGGACTATTCCCGAACTTCCCATTCCAAGATGGTTGGTGCAGAGATGGTGTAACACTAAATCCAATGGAAAAAAAGTAATGACAATTACATGTTCTGGCTATTCGTTATAATGATCAGCATCCATTTGCAATAAATCATGAAGTGTGGTTCCGTCCAACCTGATGTTTTAATTCACAGAGAATAAGGGAATGGCACACAGAAAATTCACACAAGTAGCACAGTTGCTTCTTTATCCAAAAATTGGGAAAGCAAATATGTGTAGAATGGTAGGTCCTAGAGAACTGAAACCTGGTGTAAAACCTCTAAAGTGGCCGATTTACCCATATGTAAAATTTGGGACAGATTGGTTCAGATGTTTGACTGTGAATTTATTTTTTTGAAATTATGATGTTTTGTTTGGTGAATATCTCGCGAACCATAGATCCTAGAGAGCTAAAACCAAGTGTAAAACCTTCTGAAACACCTGAGTTACGTATGTGCCAAATTTGGGGCTATTTCGTTCAGCAGGTTGGCCTTGCATAAGGAACACACAACAGAAAGTCATTCATATATATATATATATATAAGAAACAGAGAGCGGCTCTAATCAGACGAGACGTGAGCGGTAAGTGCCTGGATGTAGATATTATTCTGTATCTGCACTTTGTGACGTGGAGTGATAATGTTTTCTGTAAAATCCCTTATTCTACATTCTCACACTTGTGTGTAATGTCCGTGTGCTTCCAGGTTTTTTTATCGGATGTCACACGGTCTCTTAGAGTTTTATAGGTCCATTCACACATACATGAAAATCATGGATCTGAGAATGAGCTCCATGAGGATCAGAGAATGTTCTGTTGTGATCCAATTTTGAGGATCAGAATACGACATGCTCAATGCATCTGTAAAAGCGGGCAGCACACTGACACTGCACACAGATACAGGAAATGTATAACACAGTCCCTTAGTATATAGTGTACTCACTTATTATGTATAGCACCGTCCCTTAGTATATAGTGTACTCACTTATTATGTATAGCACAGTCTCTTAGTATATAGTGTACTCACTTATTATGTATAGCACTGTCCCTTAGTATATAGTGTACTCACTTATTATGTATAGCACAGTCTCTTAGTATATAGTGTACTCACTTATTATGTATAGCATTGTCCCTTAGTATATAGTGTACTCTCTTACTATGTCTAACACAGTCCCTTAGTGTATAGTGTACTCACTTATTATGTATACCACTGTCCTTAGTTACATAGCTTCTTCTTTTATTAAGTATAACACAGTCCCATATTACATACCATCCTCTCTAGTTATATATGGTGTCGTCCCTTACTATATAGCTTCCTCTGCTGTTATGTACAGCACTGTCTCTTACATAGTGTATTCTTGTTATTTTTGTTATATATATACATATAGACATATATGTCTATAGACTATAGACTATATGTATATATACATATATACATATAGTGCCCTCTTTTATTACACAGTCCCCTCTATTGTTAGATATAAAATGACTGGTGATGGAGCAGCGGGTGACCAGACGACCAGTCTCATCAGCTCCTCCATTATAAAAGAAGGTTTACTATGCTCCATCAGCCATCATTGCATTATGCATCTAACAAGACAGAACAGTATGTAATAAAGACAGGGCTCTATATATATTCCGATATGTAATTGACAGAGCTGTACAGTACATAACAAGAGAGGACACTGTGTAATAAGGGACGCATTACATGAAGTAGGACATGCAGCTGTAAATTGTTAAAAGTTAAAATTCTAAGTAAACAACACCAAGGGAAGGCAAAAAAGAAAAGATAAATAAAATGTTAAAAAGCTGTGTAAAAACTGCACAAATAAAGACTAGACATTTTTTCCATAAAAATAGCTTTTATTATATAAAAATGATCAAACATATAAAAACTATTCAAAAGTATTATTTGCACATAAATTACAACGTGGAGTTGCGTAGGCGAGTGTTGGGGCCTCGGTCAGGGCCATATTCAAGGCTCGGAAGGCTTCTTTCTGGCTACTTCCCCAATGAATGATCCCATTCTTTGAACCAGACGGCACTCCCTTTAGTAGCTCCAGCAGTGGATTAGCGATACAAGTGAAATTCTTCATGAACCTTCGTTGGTTCCCATTCAGCCCCAGAAATACCCGAATGTCCTTCACTGTCTTCGGGGTGGGCCAGTCCTATACTGCCACGATCTTCTCATGGGCCAGTCTCACTCCTTCAGCGGATACAACGTGTCTCAGGTATTCGATCTGCTTACGGAAAAGGTGACACTTTTGGGGCTTCAATTTCAGGCTGCGCTTCTGTAGTCGACTCAACACTTGCTCCAGCCACTGGAGGTGTTCTTCAAAGGTGGCTGCATAGACAATGGTATTCTCCAGGTAGATAAGTGTTGCTTCAAAGTTCAGATCCCCCAGGCACCTTTCCATCAATCACTGGAACGTCCCAGGAGCTTTAGTCAGGCCGAAGGCCATCTGATTATATTCAAACAATCCCATGGGCAGTATGAACGCTGTCTTCGGCCGGTCATGTTCGGCCATGGGCACCTTCCAGTATCCTCTGGCCAGATCTAGGGACAAGAAATGCTTTGCCTTTCCCAAGGCAGATAGCGACTCTTCAATTCGGGGTAAAGGGTAAAAGTCCCGCACCATACAAGCTTTCAGTCTTGGAACTCTACCATGCAAGCCATTTTTGCCCAGTCTCTTTCTTATGGTGGAGTCATGAACACTGTCCTTAACTGAGGCAAGTGAGGTGTCACTCTGGGTGAGGGAGAAGCTAAGTGCGCAACAGCAGGAAGAGGGTGAGGGAGCCCAAACACTAGGAAAGGGGGGGAGTAGAGACCCCTAGGCAGATTGGACAACACCCTGTCTGTCCTAATTTCCCTAAATAGGTTCCACACCTATTACTGAGCAGGAACCTAATCCCTGACTGCCCATGGTGATAGGCCCTGGATACTCAGGGGAAAAGGTGACACTAGTCAGCCCCCACTACAACTAAAAACAAACAGGAAGGCAAATGAGGGAATGCACTTAGCTTGAGAAGACACAACAGAGCTCATGCCAGCAATCCTCCAAGAGGCTCAAAGAAGAAACTAGTCGATTTGTAGCACTTCCAGCAGACAGAAGTAAATAGAGCTATCACTGGTGCCTTGCTGAAGCGACTAAAGGTATTTAAGCCTCCAGCAAGGGTGTGTTAATCAGCAGCAGACAGTGGAGATCACCGCTAGGTCCCAGAAGGAGAAGGATATCACTTCACAGCAGAGATGCAAGATCCAGAATGTGCCTGCAGAGCCAAGCACAATGCCTTCTTCAGCTAGATCCAGTATGACTGTCTGTCACACCTGACAAATTCGTGACATGAGGCCTGCAGTACTTTGGATGTTGTTGTGGGGTCTTTTGCGACCTCTTGGATGAGCCATTTCTGCGCTCTTGGGGTAATTTTCGGCAGCCGCCACTCCTGGGAAGGTTCACTACTGTTCCATGTTTTTGCCATTTGAGGATAGTTGCTCTCACTGTGGTTCGCTGGAGTCCCCAAGCTTTATAAATGGCTTTATAACCTTTTCCAGACTGATAGATCTCAATTACACTGTTTATCATGTATTACAGAATTTCTTTGGATCGCAGTATGATGTCTAGCTTTTGAGGAACATTTGTCCTATTTCACTTTGTCAGGCAGGTTCTACTTAAGTGGTTTCTTAATTGAGAACAGATGCGTCAGTAATCAGGCCTGGGTGAAGATAGGAATTTGAACTCAGCTTGCCTAAGATGTGATAAATCACAGTTAATGTATGTTTTAAGAGGGGGCAATCACTTTATTACTCAGGGCTCTGTAGGTTTGGATTTATTTTTCTCTTAATAATGCAGATTTTCATTTAAAAAGTGCATTTTGTGTGTAATAGGAAATCAGGAAGGATGCAAACACTTGTTCACACCACTGTATGTCAACTATAGAAAAAAGTGTAGCTTGAGTATCTCAAATAGATATAATGGCATACATCTGCAGGAAAATAGAATGGCAGACCATTCGGAGGAAAAGAAGAAAAAACAACTTATGGTCATAAGGATAGTTAAAATCAGAATATTAAAAGTAAAAGATCTTCCTTAACAAACAAGGGTTATATGGTGGCACTATAAAAGACGGGTGCCCATACAATAATAAAAACAGTTGGGTCAAGTATATGTACAGTATATAATTAGAAAAGTGCTTAATAAGATATAACACCCAGACCACACAAGACCAAAGTATACGCCACAAAAACAGCGCAAAAAGAAAGGCGACAGTTGCAAATACAAAAGTATTGAGATAAATCAGATCAACAGTGTACACAGGTACAGAGCTTGGACGTAGATAGTTAAAAAATGAATGTTTGTCTCAAAGGCATCAATAGAATGGCTGTATAAAAAGACTGTTTCACAGGTCAGAAGAAGAAAGGAAAGAATAAATGAAATCTACTATATAATCGTCTAATTCGGTGTCTGTAACGGAAATCGCGCGTCACTGATTGGTCTGCTCAGCTGCCTCTGGATTGGATGTGGGTGTAGCTGGGGAAGTGGTGCGGGCACGTCCCTTGGATACCCGAACGCGGCCTTAGCAACGTCACAGGGACTGTCACAGAACCTGTGTTTGAGAGCAAATGGAGGGAAAATGAGCAAATGGAAGGGAAAATAATTATTGCAGCGTGATGGCACGATGTGTGTGGGCGGCGGTGGGTGCTGATGCCGGCCCTGCGTAGTTCACTCATGTTTACTAAACAAGTTCTGTCAGTCACAGTGTGATGTAGTTCAGTCGTTTACTGGACAAGTTCTCTCAGTCACAGTGCGACATAGTTCACTCACGTTTACTGAACACGTTCTGTCAGTCACAGTATGACGTACTTCTGTCACGTTCACTGAACACGTTCTGTCAGTCACAGCGTGCTGAACAGATGCTTCTTTACTGTACTCTATCACGATTTACGCTTCCTGTCTTCCAATGGGTCGTAAGCAAAAATACGCCACTGAAGATGACAGAAAAGCAGCAGCAAGGCATAATGATAATGTATATATTTTACCGGAAAATCCTGTGTATTCATTGCATTATTCTTAAATCTTCATAAATAAACTACATACATATTCTAGAATACCCGATGCGTTAGAATCGGGCCACCATCTAGTTAAGTATAAACACGATGGTATTAACAGAATCCACAAAGTGGGGTTGTTTGTCAAAAAATGCAGTATATGCAACCGCAGGATGTAATGTGAACACCTAAGAAAACCCCAAATGTTTGAGACACTATTTTTAAGGACAATAAACGAATGAATGCTCAAATGAATAAAAATGTATAGTGTCACTAAACTATAAATACTAATACATAGCCTGTGAAAGAAAAGGGGGAACTGCATGATGGTAAAA
Source organism: Oophaga sylvatica (assembly GCA_033576555.1). NCBI lineage: Eukaryota > Metazoa > Chordata > Amphibia > Anura > Dendrobatidae > Oophaga > Oophaga sylvatica. The sequence continues at coordinate 461,558,482 of JARQOD010000002.1, read as the reverse complement.
TACAATGTGGGAGTAATCCAGCAGTAAGCTATCGAGTCAAATCATCAGCAAGTAATTAAGGACAAACAAATACACCCATGTGTATATGTTTGTGAAACCTTAAAAAATGTGGAAGCTGTACAAAAAGAAGTGTGTCACGACTCTGGTGTCGGTTGTCCCTGGACCATGGGCTCCTTCCTTGTCCCTAATGCTAGGGGTGTCCTATCTTGTCCTGTTCCCCAGCTTACTTCTGATGGTGAAGATGCTGGGGCCATGTACCTTGCCTTAGCTCCTGAATCCACCCTCAGTCTGTACCCTTCCCTCACCCAGGGAAGAGGGGAGTAGTAGTGTACTGTAAAACACCAACCAGACTTACAAGGTAATACGAACAGGAGTAAGGAAAAATACTAAACATGCAAATATACACAAACATATAACAGAGGTATGCATTGGAGAGTGGAGGAAGAGGTAAAACCATAGAGGAAAAGAAAGGGAATTATCACAAACTCAAAACCTAGCAACAGTCACAGATAAATCCACCAAACGCCTACTCCAATAACCACCAACAACCTCCAGCCATGCAGCAAAAGCTAGCTGTGACAATGAATGCAAGCCAGGCAAGTTTATATAGGTGACGGGAGTGGCTAACAGTGAACAGCTGAGAGCCTTAGCTCTAGGAGCTCTCAACAGAGCAGATTATCCCCTGCACTGCCTAAAGAAATTTACACCATTTAATAAGAAGGTGAAGTGCTTCTAATCCATGCAGTAGGAGTAATCAGATACTGCAGTCTTCTGGCTGCTCTCTGTCACAGTAAACCTGTGACATGGTGTAAACCAAGCTGTACAGATACACTATGCATTTATTAGTGGTACAAGTGATAGCCTGCATATAGGAAAGGACAATTGAGGGTTATACCTGGTGGTCTGGAGGACTGCGTGTGACGCTCACTCCGACGCGCATTTCGGTGATACCTTCATTAGGAGGTCACCATATAACCCTTGTTTGTTAATAGAGGTTTTTTACTTATAATATTCTGATTTTGACTATCTTTATGACCTTAAGTTCTTTTTTTTTCCTCTTTGGGCACTAAGTGCAAGACCTAGCAAAGATTTAAAGAGGGGACTGCAATACACCCTGAAAGATGTGTAGAGGATAGCCTCAGAATACATTTTTTGATCATTTTAATAAAGACATTTAAATTTTAAAAAGACTGTGATGAGGCCCTCTCCCACGACTACCGCCTCGGGCCACGTTACATTTTGCCTTCTTTTGTGAATATCTACAGATGACTACCAATAGTCTGAATTTGTCCAAGAATTTATGGAAAACAGCTATTGTGTTGTGGACTGTGGAAGAGATTTGTGTGACCAAAAGAAATGCTCATTTCCATGAGAAGATACTGACATAAGACAATGAGAAATAGAACAAGATGAGAAAAAGCAAGAACTTGAATGAAACTACAGCTTATGATGTGCTAAGTGAAGACTATGTGGAAAGTGAAGATCTTACACCCATTGCTGTATCAACCCCTTAATGACCGCTGATGCCCCTTATAATGGCGGCAGTTAAGAGTACTTATTCCTCAGGGTACGTATCCCCAAGGGTACTTATGCAGCTTTTTAACGCCACTGAGAAATAAGAGTATAGTGACCCCCAACTTCAGAAAATCTCTGGAGTCTCGGATACCGGGGGTAGCTGAAATCCTGGAAAACATGATAAGAGACAGTTTTTACGATCCCTTCTCACGTGATCACCGTTATCCACCGAATAACGACGATCACAAAAAAAGGTCTGATTTAAAATGAATTTCTCTCTCCTCTGATATGATCTAACATATCAAATAAGATAGAAATTGGGTCCACCAAGTCACCCTGATACCTATGCCATACCCCCAAGGCCCTCCTGCTACTTCCCCCGCCTTCCGTGTCATTTTCCTGGAAAAAAAATGGCGGGTGCCAGATCTGCCAGCCAGTACCTGGCAACAATAGGGAATTTTTCCTATTGGGTCCTTTTGATCACTGTGATAGACCCTATTACAGTGATCAAAATAAAAAAAAATGTAAAATCAAATCACCCTTTGTCACTTCCTTAGTTAGATTTAACTTATAAAATAGTTTTTTTTTGTATTTTTTCCATTCTTTGCATTTAGGTTTGGGGTTGGGGTTAGTGTTGGGATGGGGTTAAGACTGTGGTTAGGGTTGTGTTAGTTTACATCGGGTGCTTGGGTATGCATGGCGTATCTCGGATACCCGCATGTTTTTTTTATGGGTGTCTAACAACAGCAAAACTTGCGGGGCGGGGACTTGAGCATATCGAGCACCCGCGATACTTGGTGCATACCCGAGCTCCCTATGCACTTGCGCTCAACACTAATGACTAGTGTTGAGCGATACGATACTGCAAATATCGGGTATCGGCCGATATTAGCTGTATCGGGCTTTCGATACCGAGTACCGATATTTTCGTCATATCGGATACCTGAATCGGATTTGTCACTGTCACTGTGAGTGTCCGTCGGTCGGGTCTGTCAGGAGTCAGCGGCACTTACCTGGCAGAAGATCTCCGGCGGTCACGTCCTGGACTGCTTGATGGCCGCCATTATCTTCTCCCTGGCGGTCACATGCAGTTTTTCGCGATAACTGCAGTGACTGCAGGGTAATCCCGGCCGTAAACCAGTCCGATGACGTCACCGCCGGGGAAGCAGGTAATCAGCTGTGCTGCGCCGGGATGACAGGCTCTGCCTGTCATTCTGATGTAGCAGAGCTGGATCGTCGTGGGACACTCGTTACTATGGACTGCGTCGGACAGGTGGTATACTGCTGTTTTTTTTTTTCATTTTTTTACAGGAGATCGATGGCGTCGCAGGATGAGACTGTAATAAAAGTAATGAAAACTGTGTTGTGTTTTTTATTAAATTAAAAAACTTTTTTATGAACATTCACCCGTCCGGGTACATCAACAATTTAACTATTTACATACAGGGACCCTGTCCGGGTTATTTATAATTCTTTGGCAGGGGTGTTCCAGGTACCACCTGGTACTCTTCTGATGCTTGCCAAACATCCGAGACACCAAGGACCACCAGGACCTGATGACGTCGTGTGGCCTGTACAGTCAAGTCGTGACCCGCTATCTGTGTCTGTGTGGCCACCTCTTTCATCTCCCTCCGGGTCTGGAGCCCTATGTCCCGGACTGAATGAACCCCAGGGGGCCTAACAGGCGCCGGGTACGGGCCAGCTATCGTTATCATGTCCATAGCTGGGGCTGCTGAGGAGACCACTGAGGGAGGCTGGGGAGATTTACGGCGTGGGGTGGGCACTTGTGCAGAGGCCTGGATGTGGGAGGCTGAAGGCTCCGAGGGTCTCACAGGTTCCTGACACTCTGGGGACCATGGGTCGCACCTGGTGACATTTAGGGCATACCATCCATTGTAACCCCAGTGTCGGGTGTAAGTTACCAAGTCTCCTGGCAACAGGTCCCTCCCCGGGTGTCCTTCTGGGAGGTGAGTCTCCACGTCCCGCCGGGTCACAAACACTTCTAAATAAAGTCCAGGCTCCTGGATGAAGCCCCAACCAGCTTTCAATTTAAAGCTCCGTACTGCACCCTTACGCCGCGGCTCCCACAGGGTTCATTTATCTTTTCTCATCCGGTCCTTATCTGCCCGGTCCTTCTCCAGGTTACGTTGCCGAAGCTTTTGGGATTCTCGCTGCTCCCTTTGTCGCTCTGCTTCCCGCTCCCAACGTCTCCACTCTTCCTCCTGACGCCGGTTGTAATTCTCCTCCACCAGCATCTCCATGTCTCCACCATCAAACTGCAGCTTACGATGTCCGGTTTGCGGCAGCTCTCCTGGCGCCCGACAGTCCTGTCGGCGCTCACCTGCGGAGGAAGCAGCCGGCTCTGGAACAGATGACAGTCGGGGCTCCGGTACAGACAGGTAGACCTCTGGTGCCTGCGCGGCCTCCTCCATGAGGACGGGTGTCGCTTCTTCTGTCTCAGCGACGGGGGCAGACAGCGGGATCTGGGGTGCTGGTGCGGCGTTTTTTGCAGGAACGGGTGCCTCCACTGCGACAACGTCAACCGGATCACATTGCAAGGGCTGGGATGCCCGCACGGACTCCTCTACTAGAACGGGTGCCTCACCTTCCGGTACAGACACTTCAGGTAAGAGGGATTGGCGCCGCTCCAAGTTTAGTTTTAGGGCACGCCAGCTGGCTTCCATCCTGGCGACCTCCTCCCGGTGCCGGGCCAGGCCTCTTAGGGTATCCTCCGCTTCTTGCAGCGTAGGAGGGTTTCCAGGCCGGGTGCCCAACGGTGGTTCCGTGGCGATCGGGTCGCTTCCGTGGGGGGAGAACTCTGACTGCTCCATCCCTTCACACTTCTGCTCGTGTCCATTAGCCATCTCTGCCAAGTCACATGTGTCATTAGCATCTGGAGAGGGCCCCTCTTTTGTAGGGAGGCGGGACCTTCGCGTTAGTTTCCGCACACTGAGGAGGATGAGGAGGCGGAACTCGAGCTGTGGGGCACGATCTTACATTGCAGTACCATTTAGAGTGGTCGGCCATCGTTTTCGAGCCACTGAGTGAGTGTACACCCACGAAGAGCACGCCCTTCTTCTTCACCAGTGCCTCGTCGTGACGCAGATATGGCGGAAAAATGGCAAATACATTCTCTGATGATTTTAGCAATTCTCAAGCACAAAACCAGTTCAATTCAGGCACACAGGACTCGCTTATAGCGAGCTACAGAATCCTGTTCGTGACGCCCAAGTTGAGTCGCACAGAGCCAGAGGTTTTGGGGGTACTCGGCACCGAGCCCGTCGACTTCTATGGGGTATGTCACGGCTTTACCCGGCAATTGAATCAGAGTCTATTTTACTATGTAGAAATGTATAAACTATAAATATATGTATATATATATGTCACAATGACATGTATATATATATATATGTATTCTATGTGTGTATATTTTGTGTTTACAACGAAAGAAAGTGTTTTTTTAGTTGCGATATTTTGTTCCCATAGACTTACATTGGACTTCCGGAATCGGAATCGGATATCGACGATATTTAGTGATATCGGCGATACCATTCCGATCCGATATTTTTAGATATCGAGCAGTATCGCTCAACACTACTAATGACGCCATATTCAGTATGACAACCTAATGTTATCAACTTCTGTGGCGTACCTTTTGGGGGTGTTTCCACTGTTTAGGCACATCATGGGCTCTTCAAATGTGACGCTGCATCCGCTCTTGATTCCAGACAATTTTGCTTTGAAAAATTCAAACAGTGCTCCTTCCTTTCTGAGCCCTGCCTTGAGCCCAAACAGTGGATTTCTTCCCACATATGGTGTATTGGCATACTCAGGAGAAATTGCACAACAAATTTTGTGGTCCATTTTCTCGTGTTACCATTGTGAAAATAAAAAAGTTTGAGTCTAAATTAAATTTTTTGTGAAAAAAGTTAAATGTTAATTTTTTCCTTCCACATTGCTTCAGTTCTCATGAAATAACTGAAGGTTTAACCCCTTAATGTCCAATGACTGACATAGTCCATCATGGCCAGATGTCAGTTCCCGCACCAGGACTGACTGTGTTCGTCATGCATTTAAACTGTCATTGCGTGTAAACGTGCAGTGACAGTTCAGTGCCAACAGCTGTCTGTGACAGCTGAGAGGCAAGGGAAGAGGTACAGGCAGCCAGGCTGTTGATCCCCGCACCCAGATCGATGTGATCGGTCAGTCAATCCCACGCTAATCAGTTCATCCCGGTCAGGCGAGGAGCCTGTGCAGACATGATTTCATTCATTCTGCAGTGATTTACAGCCGCGCCGGTAGCATTAGCACCGATCCCTGTTGTAAACTAGTTAACCCCTTGTGATGGATTGCAGCGGGGGACCTGACTAAACGGCGGAGGGGTATGGATATTGTTGTTTTTTTATTTTTTTGCTTACAGGAAAACAAGGGATTCAGTTGGATTGGCAGCATAATAAATTTGGTCAAAAACTTTGTGTAATTATTTCATTAAAATAATTTTTAATTAATGTGTGTGTCTTTTTTAACCCTTTACTACTATAAGATTAATAATTGATTGTTGTCTTATTGACACCTCTCCATTATTAACCCGGATTATTGTCACCTTTCAATAGCAAGGTGACATTAACCTCTTATTTAACTCATGAGCCACCTCTAAAGGCAATGGGAATAGAGAGGCTAAGTGCCAGAAAAGGCACATCTTGTGGCTGGGGCCAGATGTTTGAAGCCAGGGAGGGCCCAAAACATTGGTCCCTCTCTAGGTTTAATATCTGTCCTCAGTCACTGGCTTTCCCTCTCTGACAGAGAAAATACCGCGGGAGCCCACGCATTTTTTTTCAACGAATTTACTCATTAATTTAACACCTACATGTCCCAAATTTTTCACACATACACTAATCTAATTATTAGTCAAAAACAAATATAAAACTAAATTAAATGAAATGGTTTACTGCATGTAAACCATGTGTCATTTCATGTTGGGTTCTGTAATGATTTTACAGAAGCCGGCAATTGATTTAGGTGCTATTATGCTATGTAGAACTCTATGAACTATAAATATATATATATTATATATATATGTGTGTGTGTCTCAATGACATGTATATACACTGCTCAAAAAAATAAAGGAAACACTTAAACAACAGAATATAAATCCAAGTAAATCAAACTTCTGTGAAATCAAACTGTCCACTTAGGAAGCAACACTGATTGACAATCAATTTCACATGCTGTTGTGCAAATGTAAAAGACAACAGATGGAAATTATTGGCAATTATTAAGACATACTCAATAAAGGAGTGGTTCTGCAGGTCCGGACCACAGACCATATTTCAGTACCAATGCTTTCTGGCTGATGTTTTGGTCACTTTTGAATGTTGGTTGTGCTTTCACACTCGTGGTAGCATGAGACGGACTCTAAAACCCACACAAAGTGGCTCAGGTAGTGCAGCTTATCCAGGATGGCACATCAATGCGAGCTGTGGCAAGAAGGTTTGCTGTATCTGTCAGCGTAGTGTCCAGAGGCTGGAGGCGCTACCAGGAGACAGGCCAGTACACCAGGAGACGTGGAGGGGGCCGTAGGAGGGAAACAATCCAGCAGCAGGACCGCTACCTCCGCCTTTGTGCAAGGAGGAACAGGAGGAGCACTGTCAGAGCCCTGTAAAATGACCTCCAGCAGGCCACAAATGTGCATGTGTCTCCACAAATGGTTAGAAACCGACTTCATGAGGATGTCTGAGTGCCCGAAGTCCACAGATGGGGGTTGTGCTCACAGCCCAACACCGTGCAGGACGCTTGGCATTTGCCACAGAACACCAGGATTGGCAAATTCGCCAGTGGCGTCCTGTGCTCTTCACAGATGAAAGCAGGTTCACACTGAGCACATGTGACAGATGTGACAGAGTCTGGAGACACCATGGAGAGCGATCTGCTGTCTGCAACATCCTTCAGCGTGACCGGTTTGGCAGTGGGTCAGTAATGATGTGGGGTGGCATTTCTTTGGTGGGCCGCACAGCCCTCCATGTGCTCTCCAGAGGTTGCCTGACTGCCATTAAGTACCGAGATGAGATCCTCAGACCCCTTGTGAGGGTTCCCTGATGATCTCCTGTTCCTGCTTTTTTCAGGTATAATATAGTGCACATTTGGGGGATTCATTGATGGGATCTACTTGGTGGTGTCACAGTACACCTCCTAGCAGTCATGCACATTGTTCTGTACCGTGTATCTACGTTTAATTCCCTGGTATTTACCTGAGATATGTTGTGGGGATTTATTATATAACATGGTGCGTATAGACTGCATGAGTGGTGGTTTCATTTTGACTATACCCCTCGGTAACACTTTGTGGACAATTGTCCTTTTGATATGATTTATTATGTATAAAGCAGGAACAGGTTAGCTATCAGGCTGTTTTATATGTGTATGGATACATTTTGCTGCTACTAGGGTTGAGCATTCCGATACTTCCGATACCTGAAATCCAATGTAAGTCTATGGGAACAAAATATCGGAAGTACTTCCGATACTTCCGATATTTTGTTCCCATAGACTTACATTGGATTTCAGGTATCGGAAGTATCGGAAGTATCGGAATGCTCAACCCTAGCTGCTACATCTTTCCATCCCCCCTACCATTGTCCTTGTAATTATTTTTTATGTAATTTGTGATTAATAAAGAGTGTATTTTTATCGTGACTACAAGGCTGTTTTTGTGTGGTGGTTTCTGTATTATATACAGCTAGTCTTATATGGTCCTTACTCAACATGCATGCTATTAGTCTTTATATACCTGGATTTATTTAACATTTATGCATGCATTATGATGTTCGCATTTCTATTGTATTCCCTTGTGAGACTATATGCTGGTGCGGTTGGCCCTGTGTTCCTCTTAATGCCGGACAAAGCCAGACCTCATGTGGCTGGAGTGTGCCAGCAGTTCCTGCAAGATGAAGGCATTGAAGCTATGGACTGGCCCGCCCGTTCCCCAGATCTGAATCCGATTGAGCACATCTGGAACATCATGTCTCACTCCATCCACCGATGTCACGTTGCACCACAGACTGTCCAAGAGTTGGCTTATGCTTTAGTCCAGGTCTGGGAGGAGATCCCTCAAGAGACCATTCACCGCCTCATCAGGAGCATGCCCAGGCATTGTGGAGAGGTCATACAGGCACAGGGAGGTCATACTGGCACGTGGAGGCCACACACACTACTGAGCATCATTTTGACTTGTTTTAAAGACATTACATTCCACTTTAATTTAGCAGGTGACTCCAAATCCAGGCCTCCATTAGTTAATACATTTGATTTCCATTGATGATTTTTGTGTGATTTTGTTGTCAGCATATTCAATTTTGTACAGAACAAAGTATTCAATGAGAATATTTCATTCAGATCTAGGATGTGTTATTTGAGTATTCCCTTTATTTTTTTGAGCAGTGTATATATGTATTCTATCCGTATATATCTATTCTTTCGTTTGTGTTTTAAAACCTGTCATTGGAATCCATTATATGTCCATTTTGCAAGCCGGCGATAAAATCTTGTCATACGGATGCAAAACGGATGTCACACGGATGCTTAGCTGCGAGAAAATCGCTTCCTTACATTGCAATCGGATGACATACGGATCACTGTTCATGAAACATTTGTGCGATTCTGGTCCGTGAAAAACGGACCGTATTTTTATACGTTGTGTGTGACTCCAGCCTTATAGTAAAATCTGAACTATAATATGGAGCTCCCTCCCTTTTGAACTTTGCACTGTGCCTCAAAAGTAGTTTTCACCCACACATGGGGTATTGGCAAACTCAGGAGACATTGCACAACAAATTCTGGGGTCCATTTTCTCCTGTTATTCTTGAGAAAATAAAAGGGCTAAAAGAAAAATTTTGTGGGAAAAATGTTTTTTTTTAAATTTTCTTAGCTCTGTTATAAACTTCTGTAAAGCACGTGGTCTCTCAAGATGCTCACAACACATCTAGATAAGTTCCTTGAGGGGTCTAGTTTCCAAAATGATATCACTTGTGGGGCGTTTCCACTGTTTAGACACATCGGAGGCTCTCCAAATGCGACATAACGTCCGCTCTCAATTCCAGCCAATTTTGCGTTCAAAACATGAAATGGTGCTCCTTCCCTTCCGAGCCCTGCTGTGCTCCCAAATAGTGGTTTTCCTCTACACATGGGGTATCAGCGTATTCACGAGAAATTGCACAACAATTTTTGGGGTCCATTTTCTCCTGCTACCTTTGTTAAAATAAAAAAATTGTTTCTAAAAGATCATTTTTGTGGAAAAAATGTGATTTTTAATTTTCACGGCTCTACATTATAAACTTATGTGAAGCACCTGGGGTTCAAGGCACTCACCAAGCATCTAGATAAGTCTCTTCAGGGGTCAAGTTTCCAAAATGGGGTCACTTGTGGGGGGTTTCCACTGTTTAGGCACATCAGAGGCGCTCCAATTGCAACACGGTGTCGGCTCTCGATTCCAGCCAATTTTACGTTCAAAACCTCAAATGGGGCTCCTTCCCTTCTGAGCCCTGCCGTGCGCCTAAAAAGTGGTCTTCCTCCACACATGGGGTATTGGAGTACTCAGTAGAAATTGCATAACAAATATTGTGGTTCATTTTCTCCTGATACCCTTGAGAAAAAAAATAAAAAAAATTGTGTCCGAAGTAAAATTTTTGTGAAAAAAAGTTAAATGTTCACTTTTGGGTATTTTCTGTCATATAGACCTCCAAAGTCACTTCAAATGTGAGGTGGTCCCTAAAAAAAATGGTTTTGTAAATTTTGTTTGAATAATGAGAAATCGCTGGTCAACTTTTAACCCTTGTAACTTCCTAACAAAAAAAATTATGTTTCAAAAATTGTTTTGATGTAAAGTAGACATGTGGGAAATGTTATTTATTAGCTTTTTTATGTGACATAATGCTGTGATTCAGGGGCATAAAAATAAATTTTTGCCAAATTTACATTTTTTTTCACAAATATACACAAGAAATTTTGAAGAAATTTTACCACTATCATAAAGTACAATATGTCCTTAAAAAACATTCTCAGAATCAGTGGGATCCGTTCAAGTGATCCAGAGTTATAACCACATAAAATGACAGTTGTCAGATTTCAAAATTAAGGCCTTGTCATTAACCTACAAAGTGGCTTGGTCCTTAAGAGGTTAATAAACTTCTTGAATGTGGTTTTGAACACCTCGAGGGGTGCAGTTTTTAGAATGGTGTCACTTTTGGTACTTCCCCCTCAAAGTCACTTTAAATGTGATGTGACCTCTAAAAAAATTGCTTTGTAAATTTTGTTGGTAAAATGACAAATCGCTGGTCAACTTTTAACCCTTCTAACTTCCTAACAAAAAAATTATGTTTCCAAAATTGTGCTGGTGTTAAGTAGACATGTGGGAAATGTTATTTATTAACTATATTGTTATGTTATGGTAGCTGAGGAGGCAGGAGAAAAAAACCGCAGAGGCAGCCTAACACCAGAGATGTTGGAAACTAATAGGTTGCAGACCCCTAAACTAACCGCACAACTAGAAGCAGCCGTGGAGCGTACCTACGGTGGTCCTAGACGCCTCGGCACAGCCGGAGAGATAGCTATCCCTGAAGATGGAAAGAGGAAAGCTAACTGTCTCGGAGTAGACCCCAAAAGAGTAGGAAGCCCCCAAACATTTAATGGCGGTTAGACAAGATGAAAATACGAACACAGACAGAAAATAGATTGAGCAAACGCTGGGGCCCAAAACTGTCTAGATAGGACAGCACAGGAGAGAATACTTTCTGCAACCCAGAAAAACCCTAGGAAAAATTCCAACACTTCTGAATCCAAAAACACTGAGACCACACGGTCTCGATCACCTATATCAGATCTCTGGTGTGGACACGTAGCTACCCAGCAGAAAAATATTACAAGAACTGAGCAAATGAACAAATACAAAAAACGAACGGAGACCAGCCAAAGCCCCCCATAGGGGCTTTTGAAGACAAAAAGCAATGCAGCAAAAAGCAAGGAATTCAAACCACAGTAAAAAAAAACCTGAAAGTGACTTATCTGAACGCAAGCAGGAGACAGCAGGAAAGCAAACTGAATTCCAAACTAAACCAGGAAGCACAATTGATCAGCGGCGAGGATCATGGGAGATCAGCTCACTTATATCAGGCCAGTCAGTACCACCTGACACCCACTCGTTATCTGCGGGTGTAGGACTCTTGGTATTCAAGATAGGTTCAATACCCTCAGCAACCACCAGAGGGAGCTTCAGCTCCGAAGTCATCTCCAAAATGTTCACAACTGTACCCCCCCTTGAGGAGGGGTCACCGAACCCTCACTTGTGCCACCAGGACGATCAGGATGAGCTCGGTGATAGGCACGGACCAGTCTTTCAGCATGAATGTCAGAAGCAAACACCCACGAATTGTCCTCCTGACCATAGCCTTTCCACTTCACTAAGTACTGGAGTCTCCGCCTGGCCGAACAAGAATCCAATATCTTCTCAACCACATACTCCAAATTGCCCTCAACCAAAACAGGATCAGGAGGCGCAGCCATAGGAACCACTGGCTCGACAAATCTCTTCAATAAAGATTTGTGAAATACGTTGTGAATCTTGAATGTTCCTGGAAGAAGCAAACGGAAGAAAACGGGATTAATAATCTCCACGATCTTATAAGGTCCAATGAACCTTGGCTTAAATTTTGGAGACGCGACCCTCATAGGGATATTTTTTGAGGATAACCAAACCAAGTCACCCACTTTAAATCGAGGACCATCAGTCCTATGTCGGTTGGCAAACCGCTGGGCCTTCTCCTGAGAGAGAGACAGCTTATCCACTACATGATCAAAAATCAGCTGCATTCTCTTCACAATAGAGTCAACACCAGGACAGACAGAAGCCTCCACCTGCCCTGAAGAAAATCGAGGATGAAACCCGAAATTGCAGAAAAATGGAGACATCAAGGTGGCAGAACTAGCCCTATTATTCAAAGCAAACTCAGCCAAAGGCAAAAAAGAGACCCAGTCATCATGATCAGCAGACACAAAACATCTCAAATAAGTCTCCAAGGTCTGGTTTGTTCTCTCAGTTTGTCCATTGGTCTGAGGGTGAAAAAGACAGCTGAACTCCCAGTTTGGAACAAAATGTCCTCCAAAATCTGGAAACAAACTGGACTCCTCTTTCAGACACAATGTTCTCTGGAACGCCGTGCAACCGAACCACCTGTTGAAAAACAAGGGCACCAACTTGGAGGAGGATGGCAACTTAGGTAGTGGCACAAGATGTACCATCTTGGAAAACCTATCACAGGTTACCCAAATAACGGTCATTCTCTGAGAGACAGGGAGGTCGGAAATAAAATCCATAGAGATATGGGTCCATGGCCTCTTGGGCACAGGCAATGGCACTAACAAACCACTAGAGCGAGAGCAAGGTTTGGACCGAGAACAAGTTCCCCAGGAATGCACAAAGTCCCTGACGTCACGAGACAAAGTGGGCCACCAAAGACCGACTCACCAAATCTCTGGTACCAAAAATACCAGGATGGCCGACCAACGTGGAGCAATGAATCTCGGACATCACATTCTTCCTCCACTGGTCTGGGACAAACAATATCCCAGCAGGGCAACATTCAGGTTTATCCTCCTGAAATTTCTCTAAAGCCAGTCTCAAATTGGGCGAGATAGCGGAAAGATTCACACCCTCCTTCAGAATAACAGCAGGCTCAGTTACCTCAGGAGAATCCAGAAAGGAACTCCTCGAGAGGGCATTCGCCTTAACATTCTTAGTGCCCGGGAGAAAAGAGACCACAAAATTAAAACGTGTGAAAAACAAGGCCCACCTGGCCTGTCTAGGATTAAGTCACTTGGCTGATTCAAGATAAACCAGGTTCTTATGATCCGTGAGGACCACCACCTGATGCTTGGCTCCTTCCAGCCAATGTCTCCACTCCTCAAAAGCCCACTTCATGGCCAATAACTCCCGATTACCCACATCATAATTACGTTCCGCTGGGGAAAATTTTCGAGAGAAAAAGGCACAAGGGTTAATCTTAGAGGTCTCCGTATCCCTTTCAGACAAAACGGCTCCTGCACCAATCTCAGAAGCATCAACCTCCACCTGAAATGGTAAAGAAACATCAGGTTGGCGCAGAACAGGAGCAGAAGTGAATCTCCGCTTAAGCTCCTGAAACGCAGAAACTGCCTCAGGAGACCAATTCACTACATCAGAACCCTTCTTGGTCAAATCAGTCAGTGGCGTCACAATACCAGAGAAATTAGCTATAAATTTAAGATAAAAATTAGAAAAACATAAAATCTCTGAAGAGCCTTCAATGAAGTTGGTTGAACCCAATCACAAATGGCCTGAACTTTGACCGGGTCCATTTCAATAACAGACGGAGACAAAATGAATCTCAGAAATGAAACCTTCTGTACGCCAAAAAGACATTTTGATCCCTTCACATACAATGCGTTTTCTCTCAAAATCCGGAATACAGTCCGAACATGTTCCACATGAGAATCGCAGTCATTGGAAAAAAATCAATATATCGTCCAAATAAACAATCAGAAATTTATCCACGAAATCCCGGAAAATATCGTTCATAAAGGATTGGAAGACGGAAGGGGCTTTAGTGAGCCCAAAAGGCATCGCTAGGTACTCAAAATGCCCCTCTGGGGTATTAAACGCCGTCTTCCATTCATCTCCATGCTTGATGCGAATAAGATTATACGCCCCCCTGAGGTCAAGCTTGGTAAACCAACAAGCACCCTTCACTCTGGAAAATAGGTCAGAAATCAAGGGTAACGAATATTGATATTTAACAGTGATCTTATTCAGGAGACGATAATCAATACACGGCCTCAATGAGCCATCCTTCTTGGCCACAAAGAAAAAGCCGGCGCCCAAGGGTGAAGAGGATGGTTTGATATGACCCTTCTCTAAAGACTCTTTGATATAAGATCGCATGGCCTCATGCTTAGGTACAGATAAATTAAAGAGCTGACCCTTGGGAAATTTAAAACCGGGTACTAAGTCAACAGCGCAATCATAACTCCTATGAGGAGGTAAGGATGCAGACTTACTCTCACTAAACACATCAGAAAAATCAGTCAATTAGTCAGGAACATCCTGAGACTGGGGGAGGCAGAAAAAGCAGGAGTGTCAGTACGAACACATTGAGAACCCCAACTGGTCACAGACACAGACTTCCAATCCAAAACAGGATTGTGAGTCTGTAACTAAGGAAACGCCAGTACAACAATGTCATGTAAATTATGTAACACCAAAAATTTGCAATTCTCTTGGTGGTCCGGATTATCCGCATTATCACCTGGGTAGAAAACTGGGGTTTATTCTCCGCCAAGGAGGTAGAATCAATGCCCAGCAATGGAATAGACTTCCCCAGGGGTATCATAGGGAAAACCACAACGTTTGGCAAAATCAAAATCCATCAGGTTTATAGCTGCCCCTGAATCAACAAAAGCCTGAGCTGAAAATGTGGACATGGAGCAAATCAAGGTAACAGTCAACAGAAATTTAGTCTGAACACTACCCAAAACAACTGAGTGCGCAAAACGTCTTCCCCGCTTGGGACAGACGGAAATAGCATGAGAAGCGTCACCACAATAGTAGCACAACTTATTACGCTTACGAAATTCATGACGCTATGCCCCAGAAGTCACTCCATCACACTGCATGGGCTCAGGGGCTGGCCCGCAAGGCATCACAATCTCACGCATATTTCTACTCTCGCGCAGACGTCTGTCAACTTGAATAGCTAATGACATAGAGTCATTGAGACCAGAGGGGACAGGGAATCCCACCATAACATCCTTTACAGTCTCTGCCAGACCCTTCCGAAAAAGAGCTGCCAGAGCATCATCATTCCATTTAGTAAGGACTGCCCACTTTATGAATTTCTGACAATACAGCTCAGAGGCTGCATGACCCTGATTCAATACCAACAAGGTTTTTTCAGCTTGATCAGTAACATTAGGTTCATCGTACAATAACCCAGAGCCTGATAAAACACATCAACATCATACAAAACAGGATCCCCAGGTGTCAGGGAAAGGCCCAATCCTGAGGGTCACCGTGCAACAGGGAGATGACAATTTGAACCTGCTGCATTGTGTTCCCTGAGGATTTAGGCTTCAAAGCAAAAAACAACTTACAGTTATTTTTAAAATTCAAAAACTTAGACCGATCCCTCAAAAATAAATCCGGCAGAGGGATCCTAGGTTCCACAGCAGGCAACCCAGCAAGATAAATAGCAATACTCCGAACTTCAGCAGCAAGCTGCTCCACACAATCGGACAAATGCTTGACCTCCTTTGGGGAAAAAAATCCTCCTAAGCCCCCAGAGAAAAAGAGGAAAAAAATGCAACAAACAGGAAAAAAAAATTCTGACAACTCTGACAACTTTTTTTTTTTCTTTACTATTTTTCCCTTCTATTGAGTACCATAGAATTTTCAGTATGGCCGGTGATTCTGTTATGGTAGCTGAGGAGGCAGGAGCAAAAAAACGCCTAAGCAGCCTAACACCAGAGAAGTTGGAAACTAATAGGTTGCAGACCCCTAAACTAACCGCACAACTAGAAGCAGCCGTGGAGCGTACCTACGGTGGTCCTAGACGCCTCGGCACAGCCGGAGAGATAGCTATCCCTGAAGATGGAAAGAGGAAAGCTAACTGCCCCGGAGTAGACCCCAAAAGAGTAGGAAGCCCCCAAACATATAATGGCGATTAGACAAGATGAAAATACGAACACAGGCAGAAAATAGATTGAGCAAACGCTGGGGCCCAAAACTGTCTAGATAGGACAGCACAGGAGAGAATACTTTCTGCAACCCAGAAAAACCCTAGGAAAAACTCCAACACTTCTGAATCCAAAAACACTGAGACCACACGGTCTCGACCACCTATATCAGATCTCTGGTGTGGACACTTAGCTACCCAGCAGAAAAATATCACAAGAACTGAGCAAATGAACAAATGCAAAAAACGAACGGAGACCAGCCAAAGCCCACCATAGGGGACCCGGCTGAAGACAAAAAGCAATGCAGCAAAAAAGCAAGGAATTCAAACCACAGTAAAAAAAACTGAAAGAGACTTATCTGAACGCAAGCAGGAGACAGCAGGAAAGCAAGCTGAATTCCAAACTAAACCAGGAAGCACAATTGATCAGCGGCGAGGATCATGGGAGATCAGCTCACTTATATCAGGCCAGTCAGTACCACCTGACACCCACTCGTTATCTGCGAGTAGTATAGGGGCACCCCCTTTCGTCAAACTCAAATCTGACAGGTCGACACGCCCCCTATCATTTTATCCGTCTCCCTGTCAGATTGATCCAGGTCGTCACGCCCCCTGGCTGAACTTTGCTCAGGCTGGGAAATCTGAGCTGCTGGATTTGTGAATTTCAATCAAAGTGATTTATTCATCTCTATTGATATTTTATTCAGTGACTTTGATTAGTCTGTGGAGTATTAGTGTATTAAAGAGGAGAGAAACTTTTAAGGACCCAGTAAATGTATAAGGAGTTTTAGTTAAATACAGACGTAAAACACTATTGTGGTGGAATTTGGAATTATGACGCTCATCTTATAGTTTTATTCAGTATATATATTTTTAGCTTGGCCGTGTATCTACACTTATATCAGTACTGGGAAGAATGTAATGATATGGAGTTAGGAATTTCCAGACTAGTTTCTGAGTTTAGTGAATTAAAGAGCGAATCTTGATTTTATTATAAGGTTTGTTTTATATGTATCTTTTAGGCTGGCTGCCACAGGTGACATCACAGCTATATTGTGTATAGCCCCCAGGCATGTTGTGGCATGTTTAAAACTGACGAGACTTATAACCCCGTCTCATTGTACGGGCATATTATGTATATGGCCGTGTTACAATATTACAGAATGGTTTATTCGTATTTTAAAAAAGCAATGACACAATATTGTAAAACAAGATTACAAGATTTTATTGTAATAAATAAATACAGCTCAAAGACATTTCAAGCATTTAAAAGTACATACAGAATGATATAAAAGTGTCACATGTACAATTAACAAATACCATCACACACACGATAAAATAGATAATTAACAAGTACATAGGCTACATCGTGAGCCACATGGCTGGCAGTATCGGTAGAGACCTTTTTTTAGGTAGTAGAGTTCCCCTTGTGGTGCCTAATGACGGCGAGTGCAGAGAATGAATTGTACGGGGTGCGGGGTCTATCCTCATCGGTGTAGATACACCAGCGCTGGAGGCCATTTTTAATTCGTCTAAATGTTGTCTAGTAGTGGGATTACCCACAACAGTAGAGGGTATATTCAGCTCGGCCATAGCTCGCATAAACGATTCCCAACCCCTAGGTAAATTCCTGACGGTCAGAGCGTGACTCTGCGTTGTACTACGTACTAAATCCACTAAGTTAGACCCGGGTATTACAGCGCCTTTGAAAATAAATTCGGCTTTATCATTCCAGTCTGTCACACTCTTATTCTGGAGTAACCTGTTCAGTAAAAATTCAGCATTCTTTTTATATCTTTGGTTTATATGGCCTACAATTTCAGCGATCTCGTGATTTTTTTTATCGGTGTCGGTATTTGGCGGTTGTTGATGCTCAGGACCCTGAGGGCTAACGAGATTTAAAGTTGTTAATTCTTTTGAGCTGCATTTCGTATGTACCAAGTAGCGCTCCAGCATGTGCTATACATTTTAATTTTCACATCGTCGGGGATGTCGCGTCGCTGTAAAACGGTGTTAATTTCATCATCGAGGCGTCGAATAGCAGTTTCGCGTATGCTCTCGGTGATTGGTGACCTTAGCTTGTGTAGCTCCTGTTTGGGGACTAGATACATTTTCTCAGCATGCTCCATTATTTGCCCGCGAGCAGACTCGTTATTATGGGTATTGCAAAGCCTAAAAGAGGACCGATAAAGCCACCGGTCTGATTCAGTACCCGTTTCTTTTTCTTTATGGACTGCGCTCTATCGCTCATGGTTCTTATAGCTTTACGCCACTTCTTCAGTATGCCTTTTTGGCGCTCTTTCAGCGGGATTCTGCCTTTTAAGATGTTTAAAGCAATCTCACCTATAGCGGTGATTAAATCCACGCTCGCATTGCGCAAAATAGATTTCCGGACGGATGGGGGTGCCTTCACCAGTGTTTTTAAGAGAGCCCAGTTACGCCGGAGTCTCTCGGACATCTTTACAGCACAGCGCACACAGCGTGGAATGTGCGAGCCCGCATAAAATTCACTTTTTAGAAGCGGTTTTTCTTCTGCACATAGACAGCTGGTAACGCTGGCGGAAACAATCCCGTCCGTAAGCGGTGATCCTCAGGTGTATTAGCTCTCAAATCGACCAGCAAATACCCATAAGGCTCCCGCGTAGCATCCTCAAATGCTTCAAGGAAAAAACGTGTTTTTCCAGGATACATCTGACGAGCTAGTGTTAAAATTTGTAATTTATCTCGTGGATTGTTAAAAAGAACCATGTACTTTGTGTTTAAATTTATGGTACGGCTTTTCTTACCCTGACAAAATATGTTTTGTACCAGGTAGAAAATACTGAGATTTCTGTGGTGCACATACTTGGTGAACGCTTTTTCTATCTCACAATTTTCGCTAGCACTATCCATGAGATCATCAACAATCGCCAAATTCACCTTGCCCATTGGGAATAATTCGTCATCTACGAATGTATTCGGCAGACCCTCCACAAATCTGGTGTTGGGAAAAGAGAGAGAGATTTCATCATATAGTTTCTGCCAGCATGAATAAAACCAAACAATATTATCAGGTTTGTGAGAAAAATTACTTTCAATATTATATAGCAATTGTTTTACAAAATAACTCTTTCCAGAATTAGACGGTCCCGCTAGAATGCACGAGAGCGGGTGTTGTAGCCGCGTATCCATCACAATGCTGTGCTAATAACCATACGGCAGGGTAGTGAATTCGTCTAGTAGTCGACGCTTTGTGTAGACACACTTCTGGGTCTTTTGTAGGACACGGGATTCAATATTCCAATATTTTTTATCTCTCACAATGCCCTGCTGCTGCACGACGATGCGCTTCTGAGTTTCTGCGTTTGAATTACTGGGGTAGTCCAGAACTAGATCTTTCAGACTGCTAAAATTGATAGATTGCGAGTTACCAACATTTAGCGTTATTCCCTTCACTTTTAAGACAGTTTTCCCCGTGTCGAGCTTGTACCCGTAAGTTTTAGGCCCAGCAGAAACAAACTCTGTGATGTATGTGCCCTCGGGTATCTCACTCGTCAATTCCCCCAGGTAATCGCCTAGAGCGGCTGCCACTCACCTTCCTTGTGTACAAAAATAACTGAATCTGTGTCGTGATAAAGGCACCTCTCCTGCAGGTTGTCCAGCAGAGAATAGAGCTCTAGCCGCGCATACGCTGTGGTAAAGCAGGCTATAAAGATGTTTGTGTTTTTATTAACTGTGTGGTGCCCCTCAGCATATTTCCAGTTAATGGTAGCGGTTTCGTCATCGATAAAATCCAGCGTAGAAATGTCATAGTAGGGCAGGAAGAGATACCTAAAAAGCTCATCAGGATCCCTAACAATCTTGGTGCTTGGTAGATTGGCCTTCTGAGCAAACTTTCCCCATAAAGAATTTAAGAAAAGTTTGGAGATCTGTCTTTTAGCGGGGTTGACGGCTATATTTTCAGGTCGTAACCGTACACCCTCTTTTTCAAGAAAATTGTCAATGTACTGTTTTTTCTTGGCATCATCAGTGCACCAGCTAGGATACCCTGACGCCTCCTGCTTATCCCTAAGGTGTAATTAAATGTATCGGGTAAACAGATCGTCGCTGGTGTTTGGAAAATGCCATATTTCATAGATGTGGGCGACCCGGTACCCTTTATCTATAGCCAGCTCGAGCTCTATGGTGCACCAGGTACCTGTCAGGGCGCGTTCTTCATCACTATGTCTGCATTCCTCGGCTTGTGAATTTACAGCGCATGTATAACAAAGGGGGAACATCAATTTTTTGTCGAGTTTTACCGGTAGAACGGGAAAAAATAAATCTCTCGGGGGATAGACCTTGACTCTAGCTAAGCCAAAGTATTTTTTAATGAAACCAAAGTTGTCATAGATGATGTCGGGGTGACCTACAGGGTATGTTTTAGTTTTGTTTACAAAGGGGTACAGGCTGGTGAAGTCGTAGTAATGTAAAGTCTCATCAGCTGCCACCTGGTGATAGAGCTTAATGGCGTTAGTTCGACCCCCATAAAGCGCATCGCGGGGGTCTAAGGGAGTGGGGAAATCCATTTGCTGGAGAAATGCCTGGAGGTTAGAATCGTTTTTAGACATTTCACGCCACTCGTGTTCCCATATCAGTCTTATTGTGTACCCGCGCAGAATACTCGTCTGTGTCGGCGGTATGTCAAAAATATCCAGTTCAGATTTAGCGCACTCTACAGAAGCATCGTGCAGGAAAGCCATGATGATCAGAAGATGTCCTCAGCAGTACGTCTCACTCGTTTCTGACGGGGTCGACGCTTGGTTGGTTTTTTATTCATGAGGATCGGGGGTAAAGCGGGGCATGAGCGACGCTTTCTTTTATGTGATTTTTTAGCGACATAAACTAGACCCGCGCCACCTTGCTCGGGATGTGTATTTATACGATTCATAAGCGCTGATGAGACAGATGTGACGGCGTGTTTAGCAATGTTTTTGACAGCCGTCTTCACGTGTGGTTTTACCAATTCTAAGCCTCTTCTGAAAAGCGGTACAGCACGCCGAAATAAGCCTTTAAATATCCCAGCCAGACCCGATCCGTACATGTACTCGCTCCCGCTGAAACCCTCTAATCCGTGCCCAGACTGTGCAATATAGTACCGGGCATAAACAGCTGGGTCCCCGTAGGGTCTCTGAGCCGCCATTTTCTAGCGTGCTAATCGCGTCTCTTCCGGAAATGTAGTCTCACAATACACTTTCCGTACTTGAATTTAACTGGAGCGCCCTGGTCCGATAAGATGGAGATTGTTACAGAGTCAAAATGATGCTTGCATAAGGGCACGTAATCGGGTAGTGTGTATTGAAGCGTAGTAATTTCACCGCTCTTGCCGCTTATTTGCGCAGTTCTCAGAAGTTGTACGTAGCTTCCGCCCACAAGCTGATGCTGGATGATGTCGCTGTAAATAAATAATGTATAAAAACCGGCTTTTATATCGGCATAAATCTTCTTCCGCTCAGTCTGGTTATTATCATACGCTTCGATGTATGGCTGGAGGCCTAAAATATGTCCCAATTTCTGACCCGGGGCAAACTGTATCGTGGGGGAATCCGGTAGGGTAACACTCCTCCGCACTTCGTCATAGCGCAGCTTAAAACCGTCGCTGGCAAGCTTCAAAATATCAATTCTCTCATTAATAGCCCGTATGAGATCCGGTATTGTGTTATAAAAACTGGGCTTCACATAATATTCCTGCATCACATCACCCCGCTTGCCTATATAGAAGTTCCCTTCACCCCGCTCAAATGTGTACCATGTATGGGGGTATTGAATCTCAGTTAGAGCAACTTCGTACTGTCCTGAAAGCTGAACGGGTTTAGATAATTTTGTGGTATACTCGGCGATTGTGTTTTCAGGATATATATCGCCAGAAGCGTTGGAGGGAAGGGTGATAAAGAAGGATTCGGATTCCATGGTTATATGTCCGTCAGAGCCGACGCGGGTACCCACGAATTAAATTTATCAGGATAACCTTTCCATTTAATATAGCAGTGAATCGCCCCACTGACACGTTTTTTTCTCAAAATTGCCTCAACGCGGTAGGCGCGGTTTTCATTGAAATGTATTTTTTGCAGCTCCTCCTTATAAAATGATCCCTCGATAGCGTCGCCCACTAAATCGTTAATTTTATAGAGAGGCTTATGAAATTTATTGGAAATGGCGCTAATTAAAAATATCTCCTCGCTGAATGTCTGCTCATAACCCTTCGTAAAAGGGTTCTTAAAACGAGATATTCTGACATGATCTCCAATTTTTAAAGATGGCTTAATACGCTTTTTAGCCACGATACCGCTATAAATATTTTTCCATATCTGTAACGAGTTCTGCTTCGTCACATCGCACGGACGTGTCTGTATCGTGGTGTGAAAGGTGTGGTTGTAACTGTGCACCAAACCTGGTAAAATGTCGATATACCTAAAGGTATTATGTTTCGTCAGATAGCGCCACATACGTGTTTTTAATGTACGATTAAATCGCTCAACTATAGCGGCCTTTACGGTATTGTTGGTGAAGAAATGGTGAATTTTATGCATTTTACAAACACGCTTCATGTGTGAATTCATAAATTCTTTGCCACGATCCGTCTGTAGTTTCTGCGGCGTACGTCGGTCGCTTTCAAATATTAACTCGAATGCCCGAGCTACAGACGCACCTGTTTTGTTGGGCAAGGCGGCAATCCAGGCGTATTTGGATAGTACGTCTATCACGGTCAATAGATATTTCACGGCGTCATTTTCCCTAGAATATTCAATTAAGCTAACCAAATCAGCCTGCCACTGCGAATCAACGTCCGAAACAAAGATTTTATTGGTGGAGAATCTTGTCCTTACAGGCTTATGAAGGGTGTAAGCATCTTGTTTATTCAGCCAATCGACCACCGCGTGTTGTTTTATACCACGCGTTCTAACCGATCTGTATAGATTTGTAATGCCGCTGAATGATGCCGGGGCTTCGGGCGTGAAATATTGCTTCTTTAATATTGATTCAAGACGGTTAGGGGCCATGATGTCTCTGTAAAACATTAATAGATTTTTTTCTATCTAGCAGTTCATGGTATTGACAGAGGGCGTGTTCTCTCTGTTAGCCCCTAATAAATACAGACATCTCACAAGCAATACAACGCTCAGCTGTAAGACTTCATACCTCACAGAACACAACTCCATTCTGAACAGGACTAACACAACTCCATTCTGAACAGGACTATGATGGATACGCGGCTACAACACCCGCTCTCGTGCATTCTAGCGGGACCGTCTAATTCTGGAAAGAGTTATTTTGTAAAACAATTGCTATATAATATTGAAAGTAATTTTTCTCACAAACCTGATAATATTGTTTGGTTTTATTCATGCTGGCAGAAACTATATGATGAAATCTCTCTCTCTTTTCCCAACACCAGATTTGTGGAGGGTCTGCCGAATACATTCGTAGATGACGAATTATTCCCAACGGGCAAGGTGAATTTGGCGATTGTTGATGATCTCATGGATAGTGCTAGCGAAAATTGTGAGATAGAAAAAGCGTTCACCAAGTATGTGCACCACAGAAATCTCAGTATTTTCTACCTGGTACAAAACATATTTTGTCAGGGTAAGAAAAGCCGTACCATAAATTTAAACACAAAGTACATGGTTCTTTTTAACAATCCACGAGATAAATTACAAATTTTAACACTAGCTCGTCAGATGTATCCTGGAAAAACACGTTTTTTCCTTGAAGCATTTGAGGATGCTACGCGGGAGCCTTATGGGTATTTGCTGGTCGATTTGAGAGCTAATACACCTGAGGATCACCGCTTACGGACGGGATTGTTTCCGCCGGCGTTACCAGCTGTCTATGTGCAGAAGAAAAACCGCTTCTAAAAAGTGAATTTTATGCGGGCTCGCACATTCCACGCTGTGTGCGCTGTGCTGTAAAGATGTCCGAGAGACTCCGGCGTAACTGGGCTCTCTTAAAAACACTGGTGAAGGCACCCCCATCCGTCCGGAAATCTATTTTGCGCAATGCGAGCGTGGATTTAATCACCGCTATAGGTGAGATTGCTTTAAACATCTTAAAAGGCAGAATCCCGCTGAAAGAGCGCCAAAAAGGCATACTGAAGAAGTGGCGTAAAGCTATAAGAACCATGAGCGATAGAGCGCAGTCCATAAAGAAAAAGAAACGGGTACTGAATCAGATCGGTGGCTTTATCGGTCCTCTTTTAGGCTTTGCAATACCCATAATAACGAGTCTGCTCGCGGGCAAATAATGGAGCATGCTGAGAAAATGTATCTAGTCCCCAAACAGGAGCTACACAAGCTAAGGTCACCAATCACCGAGAGCATACGCGAAACTGCTATTCGACGCCTCGATGATGAAATTAACACCGTTTTACAGCGACGCGACATCCCCGACGATGTGAAAATTAAAATGTATAGCACAGTGCTGGAGCGCTACTTGGTACATACGAAATGCAGCTCAAAAGAATTAACAACTTTAAATCTCGTTAGCCCTCAGGGTCCTGAGCATCAACAACCGCCAAATACCGACACCGATAAAAAAAATCACGAGATCGCTGAAATTGTAGGCCATATAAACCAAAGATATAAAAAGAATGCTGAATTTTTACTAAACAGGTTACTCCAGAATAAGAGTGTGACAGACTGGAATGATAAAGCCGAATTTATTTTCAAAGGCGCTGTAATACCCGGGTCTAACTTAGTGGATTTAGTACGTAGTACAACGCAGAGTCACGCTCTGACCGTCAGGAATTTACCTAGGGGTTGGGAATCGTTTATGCGAGCTATGGCCGAGCTGAATATACCCTCTACTGTTGTGGGTAATCCCACTACTAGACAACATTTAGACGAATTAAAAATGGCCTCCAGCGCTGGTGTATCTACACCGATGAGGATAGACCCCGCACCCCGTACAATTCATTCTCTGCACTCGCCGTCATTAGGCACCACAAGGGGAACTCTACTACCTAAAAAAAGGTCTCTACCGATACTGCCAGCCATGTGGCTCACGATGTAGCCTATGTACTTGTTAATTATCTATTTTATCGTGTGTGTGATGGTATTTGTTAATTGTACATGTGACACTTTTATATCATTCTGTATGTACTTTTAAATGCTTGAAATGTCTTTGAGCTGTATTTATTTATTACAATAAAATCTTGTAATCTTGTTTTACAATATTGTGTCATTGCTTTTTTAAAATACGAATAAACCATTCTGTAATATTGTAACACGGCCATATACATAATATGCCCGTACAATGAGACGGGGTTATAAGTCTCGTCAGTTTTAAACATGCCACAACATGCCTGGGGGCTATACACAATATAGCTGTGATGTCACCTGTGGCAGCCAGCCTAAAAGATACATATAAAACAAACCTTATAATAAAATCAAGATTCGCTCTTTAATTCACTAAAACTCAGAAACTAGTCTGGAAATTCCTAACTCCATATCATTACATTCTTCCCAGTACTGATATAAGTGTAGATACACGGCCAAGCTAAAAATATATATACTGAATAAAACTATAAGATGAGCGTCATAATTCCAAATTCCACCACAATAGTGTTTTACGTCTGTATTTAACTAAAACTCCTTATACATTTACTGGGTCCTTAAAAGTTTCTCTCCTCTTTAATACACTAATACTCCACAGACTAATCAAAGTCACTGAATAAAATATCAATAGAGATGAATAAATCACTTTGATTGAAATTCACAAATCCAGCAGCTCAGATTTCCCAGCCTGAGCAAAGTTCAGCCAGGGGGCGTGACGACCTGGATCAATCTGACAGGGAGACGGATAAAATGATAGGGGGCGTGTCGACCTGTCAGATTTGAGTTTGACGAAAGGGGGTGCCCCTATACTACTTCTGCGGGTGTAGGACTCTTGGTATTCAAGATAGGTTCAATACCCTCAGCAACCACCAGAGGGAGCTTCAGCTCCGAAGTCGTCTCCAAAATGTTCACAACATATATTTTGTGACATAACTCTGATTTAAGGGCACAAAAATTAAAGGTTTTGTAAATTTTTGCCAAATATCTGTTTTTTTCATAAATATATGCAAGTCATATCGAAAAATTTTTACCACTATTATGAAGTACAATATGTCACGAAAAAATATTCTCAGAATCAGTGGGATACGTTGAAGCGTTCCAGAGTTATTACCACATAAAGTGACACTGGTCAAAAATGTAAAATTTTGCTTGGTCATTAAGGTCAAAATTGACTAGATCACTAACGAGTTAAAAATGGAAAAAACACCCCAAAACAACGATGGGATGGAGAAGACCACATTCACTTTAACTAGTGAAGAGCAGAGGGTCAGTGCAGTTCAGTTGTGATAGGGGGCATAGTATAGCGAGGGGCAGTGTGGAATGAGGACTTAAAAAAGGGGCAGTTTGCAGGAGATATGAAAAGGGGCATTGAGGGGGTTATTAAACGGGCATTTGGCGGGATATTTTAGAGAAAGGCAATGTGGGGTATTTTCGAAAGGGGCTGTTTGGAAGGGTATTTTGCAGAGGCGCAGCATGGGGGGTATTTTGGAGAGGGGGAGTGGTATTTTAGAGAAGGGCAGTGTAGGGGGTGTCTTGGGGAAGGTCAGTGTGAGGGGTAGTGTTGGGGGAGGTATTTTGTGCAGGAAAAACAGTGAGGGGCAATTATTTATTCAGTGGCAAAACAAAGGAGATCTGTTTTAGTTATGGAGCAGTGGAACGATATTGTTATTTTTATGGGCACCGTGTTGGTATATGCTGCCAGGGCCGCCATCAGGGCATGACAGCCCTGACTGTTGTATGGGGCCCGGTCAGCAGAGGGGGCCCGCATCGGGCCCTGTCTCTTCTGCTGATCGGGCCCCAGCAGAAGAGATGGGGCCCGATGTGGGCCCCCTCTGCTGTTCGGGCCCCAGCGACAGGCGAAGTAACTGAACCTGCGTGACGTCCGAGACGCAGGTTCAGTTACTCTATTGAGTTGCAGGCCCGTGCGGGCCCGCAAGTCAATAGTTAAAGCCGCCAGCCAATCGGAGGCTGGCAGCTGACGTCAGCGCGCATGGCGCCGGCGTATGACGTCATTGTCATTCGCCGGCAAGTGCACGCTTGAAACGTCGGGACTCAGGAGATATCAACGCCGCGGGAGCGCCGCGGCCAGGTAAGAAGAACGTTTTTTTTTTTTAAATTTATTTATTGAAAGCGGCAATGTGGGCAGGATGGAGTCACGGGGGGGCTGGATGGAATCACTGGGGGGGCAGGATGGAATCGCTGGGGGGGCAAGTTAGAATCGCTGGGGGGAAGGATGGAATCACTGGGGGGGCAGGATGGACTCACTGTGGAGGGGCAGGATGGAATCGCTGGGGGGGCAAGATAGAATCGCTGGGGGGGCAGGATGGAATCACTGGGGGGGCAGGATGGAATCACTGGGTGGGGGCAGGATGGAATCGCTGGGGGGCAAGATAGATTCGCTGGGGGGGCAGGATGGAGTCACTGGGGGGCAGAATGGAGTCGCTGGGGGGGCAGGATGGAGTCGCTGGGGGGCAGGATGGAGTCGCTGGGGGGGCAAGATAGAATCGCTGGGGGGGCAGGATGGAGTCGCTGGGGGGGCAGGATGGAGTCGCTGGGGGGACAGGATGGAATCACTGGGGGGGCAGGATGGAATCACTGGGGGGGCAGGATGGAGTCGCTGGGGGGGCAGGATGGAGTCGCTGGGGGGCAGGATGGAATCACTGGGGGGCAGGATGGAATCACTGGGGGGGCAAGATAGAATCGCTGGGGGCAGGATGGAGTCACTGGGGGGGCAAGATGGAGTCGCTGGGGGGCAGGATGGAATCGCTGTGGGGGCAGGATGGAATCGCTGGGGGGGCAGGATGGAGTCGCTGGGGGAGCAGGATGGAGTCACTGGGGGGCAAGATGGAGTCGCTGGGGGGCAGGATGGAATCACTGGGGAGGGGCAGGATGGAATCACTGGGGAGGCAGGATGGAATCGCTGGAGGGGCAAGATAGAATCGCTGGGGGGGCAGGATGGAGTCATTGGGGGGGCAGGATGGAATCGCTGGGTGGCAGGATGGAATCGCTGGGGGGGCAGGATGGAGTCACTGGGGGCAGGATGGAGTCGCTGGGGGGCAGGATGTAATCGCTGGGGGGCAGGATGGAATCGCTGGGGGGGGCAGGATGGAGTCACTCGGGGGCAGGATGGAGTCGCTGGGAGGGCAGGATGGAGTCACGGGGGGCAGGATAGAGTCACGGGATGGCAGGATGGAGTCACTGGAGGGGTAGAATGGAGTCACTGGGGGGCAGGATGTAGTCACAGGGGGCAGGATGGAGTCACTGGGGCAGGATGGAATCACTGGGGCAGGATGGAGTCACGGAGGCTGGATGGAGTCACTGGGGCAGGATGGAGTCACTGGGGCTGGATGGAGTCACTGGGGTAGGATGGAGTCACTGGGGCAGGAAGGAGTCACGAGGGGAGCGGGATGGAGTCACGGGGAGGCAGGATGGAGTCACTGGGGCAGGATGGAATCACTGGGGCAGGATGGAGTCACGGGCAGGATGGAGTCACAGGGGCAGGATGGAGTGACGGGGGCAGGATGGAGTGACAGGGCAAGATGGAGTGACGGGGCAAGATGGAGTGACGGGGACAGGATGGAGTCACTGGGGCAGGATGGAGTCATGGGCTGGATGGATACACGGGGGCAGGATTGGAGACACGGGGCAGGATGGAGACACGGGGCAGGATTGGAGACACGGTGGCAGGATTGGAGACATGGTGCAGGATGGAGACAGATGGGGCAGGATGGAGACAGATTGGGCAGGATCATGGGGCAAGATGGAGACAGATGGTGCAGGATCATGGGGTAGGATGGATATGATGGGGCAGGATCATGGGACAGATGGGGCAGGATCATGGGACAAATGGCCTGGGGCAGGATCATGGGGCAGGAAGGAGATAGATGGGGCAGGATCATGGGCAAGATGGAGACAGATGGGGCAGGATGGATACGATGGGGCAGGATCATGGGACAGATGGTTTGGGGCAGTATCATGGGACAAGATGAAGACAGATGGTGCAGGATCATGGGGCAGGATGGATACGATGGGGACAGATGGGGCAGGATCATGGGACAGATGATTTGAGGCAGGATCATGGGACAGATGGAGCAGGATCATTGGGCAAGATGGATACGATGGGGACAGATGGGGCAGGATCACGGGACAGATGGTCTGGGGCAGGATCATGGGGCAGGATGGAAACAGATGGTGCAGGATCATGGGGCAGGATGTATACGATGGGGACAGATGGGGCAGGATCATGGGACAGATGGTCTGGGGCAGGATGGAGACAGATGGTGCAGGATCATGGGGCTGGATGGATACGATGGCGACAGATGGGACAGGATCATGGGGCAGGATGGGACATCACATGGTGGCAGGATAGGAGAACATATGGCTGGAGCCAGAAATGAGACACACAGGGGCCAGGATGGGAGATATTATTACAATAGGGGCTAATTTAGGGATATTATTACTGCAGTGATGTATTTATTTTATTTTTTGAGGATACTGTTTTAAATGGGAAGGTGGTCCTGTTACTGTGCAGAGCGACACTGTTTACTTTTTTTTCTTCATCTGGTGTAGTTTACAATTTGGGAAAAAAATAAGTAATGTGTTCTGCAAGCGGTTCTCTAGATAACTGTGTTATTTCCTGCAGAGATGAGCCCTGGCTGGAAGAAGTGATGGCTGTCTGTGCTGGATGAAGATTAAAAGCGAAGATGAAAGACTTTACCTAGAGACGTCACTGGTGAGTCAGTGTGTTACCTATACACTGACACTATACACTGTATACTATATACAGCGGTCCTGTTTACAATGTCACCAGTGATCACTGTATTACCTTTACATTATACACTATATACAGAGCTCCTGTGTATAATGTCACTGGTGATCACTATTACTTGTACACAGACACTGCATCAGTATTGTAGTGTTCAGTCACTATTTGGTGGTAATATGTTGTCTGGTCATTGTGTGGTGGTATTTGTTCCTTGTATGTGATATTATTGGTCACCATATGGTGGTAATATGTGGTCTGGACATGGTGTGGTGGTATTTGTTCCTTATATGTGGTATTATTGGTTACCAAATGGTGGTAATATGTGGTCTGGACATGGTGTGGTGGTATTTGTTCCTTGTATGTGCTATTATTTGGTCACTATGTGGTGGCAATATGGTGTCTAGTCATGGTGCGGTGGTATTTGTCCACTGTATGTGATATTATTGGTCATTTTAAAAATTTAAAAATAAATAAAAATATACCTAAATTGTATTGGATATTTGAAAAAATGTTTAATGGGTTAAAGTAGAGTAGGGCCTGGCCAAAAGAGTCTACCTTGTCGTGGTGGCGGCTTAAAAAATCTTTTGACTGTGGACAGTTCAAGGGGTGGAGGCGGGGCTGGGGTGGAGCCTGGGCGGAGTCTCAAGGGGGCCCCGAAAAGTTTGCCAGTATGGGGCCCCGAAACTCCTAGTGGCAGCCCTGTGTGCTGCTGAAGACAGAGAAAAAGAAAGTCTGCATAAATGAGCTCTGGGTGTGAAATCTCATCATGCCTTCTGTGCTACATGGAGAAAAAAGGGATGGGAATTACTTTAATCATAGAAGATGTCATCTATAAGGTACCTGTATGTAACTATTTGTTTGTGATACTGCCTGAGTCTCATCAGCACCGTGGTTCCTGTATGATGCTGGTTGGTAACAGTGACTCCCAGTATTGCTAAGGACATACTGGGAATTGTAGGTTCATGCAATACAAATGTATATGAGGTTGACTTAACATTATAATCTATTGTACTAAGCTTGGTTCTGTATATACTGTATGTACTGAAGGTGTTTCATTTGCTGCATTCATGTACTGGCGGTGGTTCTGATCTTGTACACATATAGCAATCCGTAATGTGTTTAATGAATATGTTGAACCTTGAAAAGTGCCAAGTAACCTTCTCCCGTGCTCAGACATCCCTCTGGCACGTGTGCAGTTGGACTGGGGGACCGACCAGGGAGAAGTCGAAGTAGGGCTCATGGACAGCCTCTCCACACCTGTCATCTTGGGAAAGAAAGAATAGAGGTTCAGAGAGATACATAAAGTGCATGTATACTAATGCTAGAAGCCTCACCAACAAAATGGCGGAATTAGAATTAATTTTGTTGGAACATAATTATGACATGGTGGGGATATCTGAGACTTGGCTGGATGAGAGCCACGACTGGGCGGTTAATTTACAGGGCTATAGTCTGTTTAGAAATTACCGTAAAAATAAGCGAGGTGGGAGTGTGTGTTTATATGTAAAATCATCCTTAAAACCCACCCTTCGTGATATCTGTGAATCTAATGAAGATGTAGAGTCTCTGTGGGTGGAGATTAGGGGAGGGGGGAAAAATAAATTACTGATAGGGGTTTGTTATAAGTCTCCTAAAATAATGGAAGCAACAGAGAATATCCTCGTAAAGCAAATAGATGAAGCAGCAACTCAAGGAGAAGTCATTATTATGGGGGACTTCAACTACCCTGAAATACATTGGGGAACAGAAACCTGCAGTTCCAGCAAAGGTAATAAGTTTTTGGCAACTATGAGAGACAATTACCTTTCACAACTAGTTCAGGACCCAACAAGAGGGGGGCACTGCTAGACCTAATATTATCCAACAGGCCAGACCGCATATCAAATATAAGGGTTGGGGGTCACTTGGGTAATAGTGATCACAAAATAATAAGCTTTCATGTATCCTTTAATAAGATGTGTAGTCGAGGGGTTAAAAGGACACTAAACTTCAGGAAGGCAAATTTCCAACGGATGAGAGATGATCTTGGTGCAATAAACTGGGACGATATCCTGAGACATAAAAATACACAAAGAAAATGGGAGACGTTTATTAGTATCCTGAATAGGACCTGTGCACAGTATATACCCTATGGGAATAAACATGCTAGAATTAGGAGGAAACCACTATGGCTAAATAGAGCTGTAAGGGGCGCAATAAGGGACAAAAAGAAAGCGTTTAGGGAATTAAAGCAAGTAGGTAGTGAAGAGGCATTAAATAAATACAGAAGACTGAATAAATTCTGTAAAAAGCAAATCAAGACAGCAAAGATTGAGGCAGAGAGACTCATTGCCAGAGAAAGTAAAAATAATCCCAAAATATTCTTTAACTACATAAATAGCAAGAAACTAAAAAATGATAGTGTTGGTCCCCTTAAAAATAGTCTGGGTGAAATGGTGGATGAGGATGAGGAAAAAGCCAATATGCTAAATGACTTTTTTTCAACTGTATTTACACAAGAAAATCCCATGACAGATAACATGATCAGAGATAAAAAAAATTTCTCCATTAAATGTCACCTGCTTAACCCAGCAGGAAGTACGGCGGCGTCTAAAAATCACTAAAGTTGACAAATCCCAGGGCCCGGATGGGATACACCCCCAAGTACTGCAGGAATTAAGTACAGTTATAGATAGACCATTATTTTTAATCTTTAAAGATTCCATAATAACTGGGTCTGTACCACAGGACTGGCGTATAGCAAATGTGGTGCCAATATTCAAAAAGGGGGCAAAAACTGAACCTGGAAATTATAGGCCAGTGAGCTTAACATCTACTGTGGGTAAAATCCTGGAGGGCTTTTTAAGGGATACTATATTGGAGTATCTGAAGCTGAATAACCTCATGACAC
The DNA here is from genome assembly GCA_033576555.1 of Oophaga sylvatica. NCBI lineage: Eukaryota > Metazoa > Chordata > Amphibia > Anura > Dendrobatidae > Oophaga > Oophaga sylvatica. Next base: position 461,525,482 of record JARQOD010000002.1, on the reverse strand, counting down.
AGTATCAGCATGGGTTTACGAGGGACCGTTCTTGTCAGACTAATCTGATAAGCTTTTATGAAGGGGTAAGTTCAGGACTGGACCAAGGGAATGCAGTGGACGTGGTGTTCATGGACTTCTCAAAAGCTTTTGATACAGTGCCACACAAAAGGTTGATACATAAAATGAGAACAATGGGGCTAGGGGAAGATATGTGTAGGTGGGTTGGGAGCTGGCTCATGGATAGAAAGCAGAGGGTGGTTATTAATGGAGCACACTCGGACTGGGTCACGGTTAGCAGTGGGGTACCACAGGGGTCAGTATTGGGGCCGCTTATCTTTAACATATTTATTAATGACCTTGTAGAGGGCATACAGAGTAGTATTTCAATATTTGCAGATGACACTAAACTCTGCAGGGTAATAAATACAGAGGAGGATAATTTTATATTACAGGAGGATTTATGTAAACTAGAAGCTTGGGCTGATAAATGGCAAATGAGCTTTAATGGGGATAAATGTAAGGTCATGCACTTGGGTAGAACAAATAAGATGTATAACTATGTGCTTAATAGTAAAACATGGGCAAAACTGTCACTGAAAAAGACCTGGGTATATGGGTGGACGACAAACTCACATTTAGGGGCCAATGTCAGGCAGCTGCTGCCAAGGCAAATAAAATAATGGGATGCATTAAAAGAGGCATATATGCTCATGAGGAGAACATAATTTTACCTCTATACAAGTCACTGGTGCGACCACACTTAGAATACTGTGTGCAGTTCTGGTCTCCGGTGTATAAGAAAGACATAGCTGAACTGGAGCGGGTGCAGAGAAGAGCGTCCAAGGTTATTAGAGAACTGGGGGGTCTGCAATACCAAGACAGGTTATTACACTTGGGGTTATTTAGTTTGGAAAAACGAAGGCTTAGGGGTGATCTTATTACAATGTATAAATATATGAGGGGACAGTACAAAGACCTTTCTAATGATCTTTTTACTCTTAGACCTGTGACGGGGACAAGGGGGCATCCTCTACGTCTGGAGGAAAGAAGGTTTAGCCATAATCACAAACGCAGATTCTTTACTGTAAGAGCAGTGAGACTATGGAACTCTCTGCCGTCTAATGTTGTAATGAGTGATTCCTTACTAAAATTTAAGAAGGGACTGGATGGCTTTCTTGAAAAGTATAATATTACAGGCTATATTCACTAGTTTCCTAGATACAGCTTGATCCAGGGAGCTAGTCTGATTGCCGTATGTGGAGTCGGGAAGGAATTTTTTTCCCCAATGTGAAGCTTACTGTTTGCCACTTGGGTTTTTTTTGCCTTCCTCTGGATCAACATGTTAGGGCAGGTTAGGATAGGATATGGGTTGAACTAGATGGACTTAAAGTCTTCCTTCAACCTTAATAACTATGTAAAACTATGTAAATGGAAGAAGGGGCTGTTATGTTTTTGTCATGATACTGTAAGCTTCATTTCTTGTGCTGTTTCCAGAACTTTCCCCATAGTACTACAACCCCCACCGTTTGCAAGCACAGGGCAAAGTTACCCCTCCCTCCTTTTCTCTGCAGCTCACGCTTCCCTTCCCCCCTCCCAACCTGCAGTCAAGCTCAGTGTAACCTGAGCTACCAGTGCTGGAAGTTTTGCCGCTTCACCGCAGGGGTCCTCCATTGTCTGCACATGTGCTTTCTTCCTATAGCAGCCATTTTGGAGACTTCATTCTGTTTTGGTTATAACACGGGGGGATTTGCGTCAGAAACACGAAAGTACTGTTGTGAAACATGCGCCTGACAGGCATCGTTCCCGTGGTACTGGTGAACCCGTAACTCCAACAGAACCCGAGAAATGGAATTCTCGGATTCCCCATGGACTAGCTCAGCCAAGTTTGGACTCATTTGAACTGGCATTTTAAAGTAAGATCATTGATAGGTCTGCCGTTATTCTGCTAGGCTCACAGGACGAGTTATGGTCCTTATGACTTTCAGAGCTCAAATCATACACTTCTGTCCCTGGGAGGTGGCCAGAAAAACCCTCCCCTTTTCGTGAGGTCAGCAGCCCCAGGTATAAGTCTGGCAGTGAGCCCCCTTTCGGAGTCCTGGCTGTGATGTCCTGACTAAGAGATCTGCAAATGAAACTATGACGTGTGGCTCCTCCCCCCCAGCCTGGCTTGCCTGTAAATGATCTATCATGTGAGTCTTTCATTCTTAATCCCGTTTATTTTATAACTGCATTTGTACATAACTATATTGCCTCAGTTTGTTCCATCTTTTTTTATATTGTATAAGCACTGCCTTTTTTTTAAGGAATAAACCTATAACTTTATTAGTTTGTTTCTCCTGCTCTATAAACGAATTTGCACGTGCCTGAAGCACTACGCTACTGTTGTGGGGTTGCTACGGACCCTCTTGATAAATTGTTCAGTAAGAAAAACCGTAGCTGGTGGCAGCTTAAAAGAAGGGGGTGTTAAGTGTTGACATATGGGGTGGCGTTGGCAGTGACGGAGCGGGTATTATAAGTGTATTACCCGGCTGCGGCTCGGAGTAATTATAATTCCCTCACTGCAGCGTGCCCAATAGCCAGCACACATCCAAGTGACCCGTCTGGCGACTGATTATCCTAGGTGCAGTTCCCTGACTGACCTGAGGGTAAGGGGGGCGCCAGAGAGCTGCAAGTTCCTAAGTGGAAGTGGGATAATTATAAATCCCTGCAGTTTACCGGGTCGGACGGCAGCAGCCGTCGTGTGTGTGCACCGTTTCATCACATATTGGTGGCAGCGGTGGGATCACAAGCCGTGATACCCCGGGCTACCGTGTGGCAGACCGTGTGCCCGTTCATCACATATTGGTGGCAGAGCGGTGGGATTATAGAGCATTAGTGATCTGGTCTGAGCAATCATTCCTCTCACTAAAAAACTTGCACGGTTCTTCAGGGACCCTGCATCTAAAGTTTTGGAGAACAGACTCAGTGTTTATTAGTCCTGAGACAATTGTGTGTACTTGCGGTTACCCCTCCCTTCTCTTTGTTTTTCTATCCTATCTTTTATTTGGCAAACATGGCTACCATAGGAGCAAGTTGGTTCGAAAAGCAGAGCAAGGACACTCTTGTGGGAATCTGCAAGTACCACGGCCTTGTCCACACGAACCGAACCAAAGGCCAACTGGTCCAGGCCCTGAAGGAGCTGGGCGAGCATCGGAGCGTGGGGGTGCAGGAGCCGGCCCAAGCCAAGGTGGTGCCGCAGGGGCAGAGGCCCAACCCCTGCATGCTTACACCCAGGGCGGGTTGGACCCTTACCTGCAGGCGGCCCTGGAGGGACTCACCGCTGACAACAACGAAGAACGCCTGAGGCTGATCCAGCAAGCTCAAGAGAGAGCCGACCAGCGAGAGGCCAAACAGCGAGAGGCTGAGAGAGCCGAGTGCCAAGCCCAGCGAGAGGCCGAGCGGGAGGCTGAGAGAGCCGAGCGGGAAGCTCAGAGAGCCCATGAACTGGAGCTGCTCAGACAAGGGGCAACGCCCTCCACAGCCCTGAGCGGTACACCCAGCAGCTCTCAGAGTCCGAAGCCCCGGCCGGAGCACTTTCCCGTGCTGGAAAGGGACGGAGACTTGGACACTTTTCTGCGGGCCTTTGAGAAAGTCTGCAGACAGTACCGGCTGCCTGCGACCAATGGGCCAGGTACTTGACCCCCGGGCTAAAGGGCAAAGCTTTGGAGGCTTTCGCTTCCCTCGCGCCAGATCAAGACAGTGACTATGAGGCCATCAAGCAGGCCCTGATTGCCAAGTACCAGCTAACCCTGAGGTATACCGAAAGAAGTTCCGGAACCTCCAACGTGGCCCACACGACAGTTATAGCGATGTGGTGCAAGGACTCAGGAACCACTTTGACCAGTGGATCCATGGACTGTCAGTTGACACCTATGAGGAGCTGAAAGACCTGATGATCAAAGACCAGTTCCTGCATCTGTGCCCAGCGGAGGTCCGACAGTTCATCCTGGACCGAGAACCAGAGGACGCGGTCACAACAGCCTGGATCGCCGACAGCTATAAGGCCAACCGGAAACCCGAGGTGCGGAAGCCCGTCACCACCAGCTGGGGAGGGGGTAAGCCTGCAACCAACCCCAGTGCCCCTGCCAGCCGTCCCTCTGGAGGCACTATCCCCTTTGCCAGCGCCCGGCCTACATCAGACCCCCGCCAGTGTTTCTCCTGTAAAAGGACTGGTCACATCAGCGCCACCTGTCCGGAGAGGCAGAAGAACCCCCAGCCAAGGCCTCCGGGCCCAACGCCTCTGTTCTTTTGGTGGGTGGTGTGGTGGGGAGGGTTGATGACAACGTGCAGCCCGTCCGCGTGGGGGCCCGTCTTGCTACAGGCCTCAAGGACACCGGGGCTGAGCGAACCCTCATCCGACCCGAACTGGCGGCCCCTGAAGAGTTGATTCCGGGGAAAACCCTAACGGTCACCGGGATTGGGGGTGTCCACTACCCCTTGCCGATAGCCCGAGTTTTCATTGACTGGGGTGCCGGGAACGGGGTGAAGGAAGTGGGGGTGTCCGACAACCTGCCCACTGATGTTTTATTGGGGACTGATCTGGGGAGGATGGTGGCGTACTATGTCCCTGACACCCCTTCCCAATCTGATGATAAGGTTAACGTTAACCATGATGTTGATGTTGATGATGATGGGAAACTGATTGTGTTACCTGCTAATGCTTTGCGAAGTGATGATGCAACTGATAACCTTTCTTTCCCTAGGAATGATGTTGATAGTGATGTATCTGTGCCATCTGAATCTGTTAACCCTTTCTCTGAAGTGGTAGATGTGTCCACAGGTACAGGAGCGTTCCGTCCCGTCACTCTGCGGAGTGAGACGGCTGAGGAACCCCTAGCAGGAGCAAGCGACAGTCTCAAGGAAATGGGGAGGTGCATGGGAACCGGGAGGAAGGTGACGCCATGACACTGACCAGTGCCACCGAGGAAGGTAACTGGCCCATAAGTAGCACTGCTCCTGAAGTGTTGGGGGTGGATGGGGAGGTAGAGCCCATAGCAGCGCAGGCTGATGGGTCTATAGAAACCCCCGGGGAGACGGCATATGTAGCTGCTGTCACCCGCAGTCAGAGTGCCCGGATCGCAGGTAGCGCCCTACCATCTGGACCCTCCTCCGCTACAGGAGAGACTGAACCAGAGTTGGACCCAGAGCCGGTCCCAGAGGGTCCCAGGGAGGAAGGAACCCTGACGTCACTTCTGGCTGCCTCCAGCCAGGAGTTCCAGGCCGCTCTGCACTCAGATGCGAGCCTGAAGAACTTGAGGCACCTCGCCGAGACGCCCACCTCCGTGACTGATAAGGAGAGGGTGTTCTGGGAACGAGGAAGGTTGTACCGGGAGACAGTACCCGGAGATTCCCAAAAGGAGTGGTTGAGGGAAAAACAGCTGGTCGTCCCGCACCAGTTCCTGTTGTGAATGGGTTTGAGATGAGTTCTGAGCAGAGGCTCCATCTGGTGGTTACAAGCGGTACTAGTGAAGATTGTGAGGACTGGGAATCAGGTGTTACTGACTGGTCTTATATAAGGGAGTCATTTTCCCATCAGGGTTGCCGGTGATCAATTGTTCTGGTCTGAATCCTTCATTCCAGTTTCCCTTGTAGCCTGCTGTGTCGTGTCTGCATCTCCTGCTACCAGATAAGAATTTTTCTTCTTTTGTGTTGTTGCTATATTTTTGCATTTTGTCCTGCACTTCTTTGGGGGCCTTCTGGGTCCCCCCGGGGGCTTCTGCCTTCTCAGTTTAGTTCAGCCACTGAGTTTTGTTCTTTTGCTTTTTCCAGTTTTTTCAGTGGCTGCTGTTTTGATTTTGTTACACCAGAGAGCTAATTTAGGTGGTAGAGGTCGTGTGATCTCAGGTGATTTTGAAATTAGTAAAGTTGGTGTTTTTCAGTTTCTGGGATTGCAGTAAGTACCCTTCCTGTCCTTTTCTATTTAGATAGTTTGGGCCCCAGCGTTTGCTCATTCTATTTTCTTTCTGTGTCAGTATTTCCTCTTGTCTAACCGCCATTACATGTTTAGGGGCTTTCTATTATCTTTGGGGTTCTGCTCCGGGGCAGATAGCTTTCCTATTTCTATCTTTAGGTGTAGTTAGTTTCTCAGGCTGTGACGAGGCGTCTAGGACCAACGTAGGAACGCTCCACGGCTGCCTCTAGTTGTGGTGGTTAGTCAGGGTACTGCAATCCCATAGATTCCAACTGCTCTGGTGTATTGCCTTTTTTGCCTGCACTCCTCAGCTACCGAAACATAACAAGTTCCGAGGTGAGTTGTTGAGGATTGCCCATGAGATTCCACTCGCTAGACACTTGGGGATCAGCAAAACTAAGGCACGGCTGTCTCAACACTTCTATTGGCCCAAGATGGGGACAGATGTGACTAACTACTGCCGCTCCTGTATCACCTGTCAAAGAGTGGGGAAGGCGGGGCCTGCTCTTAAGGCTCCCCTGATCCCGTTGCCAGTGATAGAGGAGCCTTTCCAGAGGATCGCGGTGGACATTGTGGGCCCGCTGGCCGTCCCCAGCAGCTCTGGAAAGCAATACATCCTTACTGTGGTAGACTACGCTACCCGGTACCCGGAGGCAGTAGCTCTGTCCTCAACTAGGGCAGATAAGGTGGCGGATGCACTGGTGACCATCTTTTCACGGGTAGGATTTCCCAGGGAGATGCTTACCGATCAAGGGACCCAATTTATGTCTCGCCTAATGAAGGCTCTCTGCAGCAAAATGCAGGTGACGCGTATGGTATCGAGTGCGTATCACCCACAGACCAATGGTTTGTGTGAGCGCTTTAACGGTACCCTCAAACAGATGCTCCGCATGCTGGTTGAGACCCAGGGACGCGATTGGGAGCGGTACCTCCCACACCTGCTATTTGCCTACAGAGAAGTCCCTCAGGCCTCGACGGGGTTCTCCCCCTTCGAGCTCCTGTATGGTAGGCGAGTCCGGGGACCCCTTGGGTTGATAAGAGAATCCTGGGAAGATGAGCCAAACCCCACGGAAGTGTCCATCGTGGATTATGTCATGCGCTTCCGCGACAAGATGCAGACCTTGACGCAGTTGGTGCATGACAACATGACGCAGGCTCAGGCTGACCAGAAGCACTGGTACGACCAGAACGCCCGGGAGCGGACCTACCAGGTGGGTCAAAAGGTGTGGGTGCTGGTCCCCGTACCAAAGGATAAGCTTCAGGCAGCCTGGGAAGGCCCGTACGTCGTGCACCAACGGCTCAACCCAGTCACCTACATGGTCACGCTTGACCACACTCGGGGTAGGCGCAAGGCCTTTCACGTCAACATGATGAAGGCCCATCACGAACGTGAAGCCTGCGTCCTACCGGTCTGCAATCTGCCCGAGGACGGGGAAGAGGATCCCCTCCTAGACATGCTGGCCCAAGCTAATGCCAATGGGTCTATTGAGGACATGGAGGTAAATGCCTCGCTAACCGTCTCCCAGCGGTTGCAGTTGCTGACCACTCTGGAACCCTTCCGGGCCGAGTTCACGAACCGACCCGGAAGGACCGAGTTGGCAGTCCACGAGGTGGACACCGGGAATCACGCCCCGTTACGGCGGACACCTTATCGGATCTCTGAGGAAGTGCAGCAGATTATGCGCCAGGAGATCCATGAGATGTTGCAGCTGGGGGTGATCCGGCCGTCCAAAAGCGCGTGGGCCTCACCTGTAGTTCTCGTGCCAAAAAAGGATCGGACCACCCGGTTCTGCGTGGACTACAGGAGGCTCAACGCCATCACTACCTCTGATGCGCACCCAATGCCACGCATCGAGGATCTGCTGGAGCGGTTGGCGAATGCCAAGTACATATCCATCATGGATTTGAGCCGGGGATACTGGCAGATTCCCCTGAGCCCTGCGGCGCAGGAGAAATCTGCCTTTATCACCCCTTTTGGACTGTACGAGTCCACGGTCATGCCTTTCGGCATGAAGAATGCCCCTGCCACTTTCCAGCGGATGGTCAACCACCTGCTTCAGGGACTGGAGGAGTACGCTGTGGCATACCTGGACGACATTGCCGTCTTCAGTTCCACCTGGGAGGAACACCTTCAGCATCTCCAGGAGGTGCTCAAGCGTATTCACCAGGCAGGTCTGACCATCAAGCCGGGAAAATGCCAGATGGGCATGAGGGAGGTCCACTACCTGGGGCACCGGGTAGGTGGGGGTTCCATGAGTCCAGAGCCCGAGAAAGTGGACGCGATCGTGTCCTGGCCCACCCCCAGGACCAAAAAGCAGGTGAAGTACTTCCTGGGCACTGCAGGGTACTATAGGCGTTTCGTACCGAACTATAGCGCCATTGCAAAACCCTTGACGGACCTCACAAGGGCGGTCTACCCCAAACAGTCAGCTGGACAGATGGCTGTGAGGCGGCATTCCGAGCTTTGAAAACAGCCCTGTGCAGCTCTCCGGTGTTGAGAGCCGTCGACAGCAGTCGGCCCTTCCTGGTACAGACTGACGCCAGCGAATTTGGCCTCGGTGCTGTACTCAGCCAGGTTGATTCGGGGGACCAGGAGCACCCCGTGTTGTACCTGAGCCGGAAACTTCTGCCAAGGGAAGTGGCATACTCCACCATCGAGAAGGAGTGCCTGGCCATGGTCTGGGCACTGCAACGTTTGCAGCCCTACCTGTACGGGCGCACCTTTAAGGTGGTCACCAACCACAACCCTCTGAGCTGGCTGCACACAGTGTCCGGAACCAATGGTAGGTTGCTACGCTGGAGCCTTGCCCTGCAGCAGTATGATTTTGCCGTACAACACAAGAAAGGCAGTGATCATGGGAATGCTGATGGGTTGTCCCGACGTGGTGAACCCGCTGAGGTGCGCATGGCGGATTACCGAGAGGTCATGCCTCCGTAGCGCCCTCTAAGGGGGGGAGGTGTCATGATACTGTAAACTTAATTTCTTGTGCTGTTTCCAGAACTTTCCCCATAGTACTAAAACCCCCACCGTTTGCAAGCACAGGGCAAAGTTACCCCTCCCTCCTTTTCTCTGCAGCTCACGCTTCCCTTCCCCCCTCCCAACCTGCAGTCAAGCTCAGTGTAACCTGAGCTACCAGTGCTGGAAGTTTTGCCGCTTCACCGCAGGGGTCCTCCATTGTCTGCACATGTGCTTTCTTCCTATAGCAGCCATTTTGGAGACTTCATTCTGTTTTGGTTATAACACGGTGGGGATTTGCGTCAGAATCACGAAAGTACTGTTGTGAAACATGCGCCTGACAGGCATCGTTCCCGTGGTACTGGTGAACCCGTAACTCCAACAGAACCCGAGAAATGGAATTCTCGGATTCCCCATGGACTAGCTCAGCCAAGTTTGGACTCATTTGAACTGGCATTTTAAAGTAAGATCATTGATAGGTCTGCCGTTATTCTGCTAGGCTCACAGGACGAGTTATGGTCCTTATGACTTTCAGAGCTCAAATCATACACTTCTGTCCCTGGGAGGTGGCCAGAAAAACCCTCCCCTTTTTGTGAGGTCAGCAGCCCCAGGTATAAGTCTGGCAGTGAGCCCCCCTTTCGGAGTCCTGGCTGTGATGTCCTGACTAAGAGATCTGCAAATGAACTATGACGTGTGGCTCCTCCCCCCCAGCCTGGCTTGCCTGTAAATGATCTAACTATCATGTGAGTCTTTCATTCTTAATCCCGTTTATTTTATAACTGCATTTGTACATAACTATATTGCGTCAGTTTGTTCCATCTTTTTTTATATTGTATAAGCACTGCCTTTTTTTAAAGGAATAAACCTATAACTTTATTAGTTTGTTTCTCCTGCTCTATAAACGAATTTGCACGTGCCTGAAGCACTACGCTACTGTTGTGGGGTTGCTACGGACCCTCTTGATAAATTGTTCAGTAAGAAAAACCGTAGCTGGTGGCAGCTTAAAAGAAGGGGGTGTTAAGTGTTGACATATGGGGTGGCGTTGGCAGTGACGGAGCGGGTATTATAAGTGTATTACCCGGCTGCGGCTCGGAGTAATTATAATTCCCTCACTGCAGCGTGCCCAATAGCCAGCACACATCCAAGTGACCCGTCTGGCGACTGATTATCCTAGGTGCAGTTCCCTGACTGGCCTGAGGGTAAGGGGGGCGCCAGAGAGCTGCAAGTTCCTAAGTGGAAGTGGGATAATTATAAATCCCTGCAGTTTACCGGGTCGGACGGCAGCAGCCGTCATGTGTGTGCACCGTTTCATCACAGTTTTGAAAAACTGGCATTCTGCCAAGAGAAACCCTGTACCCATGTCCATCAGCTCATGGTACCCCAGCAGTACCGACCCCAACTCCTGCACTTGGCCCATGGGGGTAAAAAAAAAACGACCTTCCTGTTGCATAATTTCTTTTGGCCAAGGCTAATTCAAGATTTTTTCACACAATCCTTATTGAAAAAATTACTAAGTATGGAATGGACAAGGCAACTGTTAGGTGGATTCATAACTGGCTTAGTGATCAGACCCAAAGAGTGGTCATAAATGGCTGCACATCCAGTTGGAAGAATGTCTCAAGTGGGGTACCACAGGGCTCTGTCCTGGGCCGTGTATTGTTCAACATCTTTATCAATGATTTAGATGAAGGAATTGCGGGTAAACTGATTAAATTTGCTGATGACACAAAGCTAAGAGGGATAGCTAATACTAGAGAAGCGAGAGGATTCAAAAAGATATAAATAAACTGGAGCAGTGGGCAGCAAATAACAATGGTTTTTAACAGGGAAAATTGCAAAGTACTACATTTGGGCAATAAAAATGAAAAAAGCATATACAGAATTGGAGGAATAGGGCTAAGCAAAAGCACATGTGAAAAAGACTTGGGTATACTAATAGATCACAGACTACACATGAGTCAACAGTGTGATGCAGCAGCGAAAAAAGCAAATACAATTGTGGGATGTATTAACAGAAGCATACTGTATAGATCACATGAAGTCATTATTGCCCTCTACTCCTCTTTGGTCAGACCTCGTCTGGAATACTGTGCCCTGTTTTGGGCACCACATTTTAAAAAAGACATCAACAAACTGGAGCAAGTTCAGAGAAGAGCGACCAGAATGGTGACCAGTCAGCAAACCATGTCCTATGAGGAACGGTTACAGGATTTGGGAATGTTTAGCTTGCAAAAAAAGAAGACTGAGAGGAGACTTAATAGCTATCTACAAATATCTCAAGGGTTGTCTCATTGTAGAAGGATTATCTTTATTCTCATTTGCACAAGGAAAAAATAGAAGCAATGGGATGAAACTGAATGGGAAGAGACACAGATTAGATATTAGAATAAACTTTTTGACAGTTAGGGTGATCAATGAGTGGAACAGGCTGCAATGAGGGATGGTGAGTTCTCCTTCAATGGAAGTCTTCAAACAGAGCCTGGACAGACATATGTCTGGGATTATTTATTGAATCCTGCTTTGAGCAGGGGGTTGGACCAGATGACCCAGGAGGTCCCTTCCAACTCTACCATTCTGTTATTCTATGATTCTAAGAGGTGCAGAAATACCAAGCCTCTTGCCAGGTGTATCAATGGATGGGGGGGAGCAACCTGTTGTGCCCTGCTCCAATCCATGCCCTTGATAGGTGAACCATTCCAGAGGGATGACATCAATTTAGTGGACCCCTTAGGCTGCTTTCACACTTCAGGCTTTTTGTATCAGGCGCGATCCGGCGTGTTTTTAAAAAAACGCATCCGGTACCGGATGCGTTTTTTTACCATTGACTTACATTAGCGCCGGATCGCGCCTGATGTCCCTGCGTTGCATCCGTTTTTGTCCGGATCCGTCGGAAATGTACATTCCGGCGGCCGGACAAGACGCTTGCTGCAACGTTTTTTTTTTTTTTCCGGAGCCACCTGACAGTGCCTGAATCGGCACTTCAGGCGGCCGGAAACAATGTAAATCTATGGAGCCGGACCAGTCTTTTGACAAATCCGTCAGAAAACTGATCTGGAATCCAAGGTCTCTCTCTCTCTCTCTCTCTCTCTCTCTCTCTCTCTCCTCGGTCTGGACATTGATGCCTGCATCTTCAACACGGAAAATTTTATCTTTCCGGGTTGAAAAGGTCAGGACGGATCCGGCAAGAAAACTGATCAGTTGCATAAGTTTTTTAAAATCAGCGCCGGATCCGTCCTGTCAGGCATAGGACGGATTATGCCTGACACAAAAAACCTGAAGTGTGAAAGTAGCCTTAGCCATCCCAGCCACAGCGGAAAGAGGTTCATCCTCACCCTGGATGACTTTAAAGAACTGAAATAAATTATCTTTTTGATGATTTTCCAGTTTTATGAGAAGCACCTGTATGTAGTCTAATTGAACTAGCTAACAATGAAGGAACAGCCATTATTTTCTCTCACCAATCCTGTGGGACACAATGCCCTGAAATGAGAGCTGAGGGGTATAAAAAGGGGCCTGCTCCCTTACTGTGTGATTCTACAGGTCTTCAGCCTAGTTACCGTGGTTCCAGTTGGTGGATTACAGAACTGCTCCATTTCCCAACACTGAGCCCATGAATTTGTTTGGATAACACATGTTGGGACAATCCGATCACCTAGCCACATGCCCCGCTGTACTCGGTCAGCTTCCTAAGCTTGCTGCTAGCTCCTCTCAGTGGATGCTCGCCAAAAGCGGGGTGCTGCTGGTTGGGGTAGTTGGCCGTGGATGCCTCGAAGTCTCGAAGGTTCTGATCCCCAGTGAGCCAACAGAAGAGTGAGACTCTGTTACTTGCATTATCTTGTGTCCTTGCTGGGAATGTAATATATTCTGTTAACTGTTGATTACCCAGTAAAGTCTTACTGGTGTGTGGTACTCTCACTCTGTGTTGTCTTAGTAGTGTTCTGCCCACAGGGAAGGTGTACGGGTGTTAAGTGGGATGAGCCCCTGCCCTTGCAATTTATCTAAAGACAGTCAAGCCAGTGGACGAGAGCACCCACTGATCCTAGTGTCTCCACAACCCGAGCAGCCACAGAAAACTACTCTCTCTAATGCTTCAGCAGTGTGGGAAATGGTACCAGGTGCAAGTTTTTTTTTTTCTTTCTGTGAACCGATTATCAAAATGCTTGAATTTGAGTGAAACCACAAATCTATGTAATGTAAGGAGGATAATGGTCACGTAGTCAATGGGAGGTATGTGTCACAGAGATGGCTGATCTCTTTGATGTAACCCGGAGTATTTTCTTTAGCGCACGTAAGCACTAAGAGGCTCATTTGGTGCACCTGGGTCCCGGTAGCGGGTAGCTATGAGATGGGCGGGTCTGGCTACCCACATACCTCACATCTGTGTGTGGTTACAGCCTATATAATGGAGGCTGTTGTTTGGCACATGGTCTATGACTGGAGGCATGGAGACCTCCAGTGTGTGTTTGTTAAGAGATTGACCTGAGCGGCTGGACCCGCAATGTTATATGAAATGTTTTTTTTTGTGTTTGTTTTCATTTTGTGCTGCAGAAGGCCATCTTTTGTTCGCTTAAACTTAAGCAGGTTTATGGAGCGAATAAACCTGATGGAACATTTTATAAATAACACTTCCTGTGCTTACCTTATCCCACAGCTGAGTGAGTAAAACCTTACAAATGGTGTTAGACGTGCGGGCAGCATTCCCAGCAGAGACACGTATGTCCTGGGTTAAGTCTGTCGCAATCCAGCAAGCATTGCCAGACAAAGTGGAGGACCTGCTGAAAGATCTGGTCCAGTCGCAGTAGCACCAGCAAGAGCCCAACAGGCTGTTATTACAGCAGATCCAGCAGAGCAAGTAGGAGCAACGGCAGCAGATGCAGCTCCTGGCAACCACCATCGATGGCAGGACGATCACCCCAATCCCAAGTCCAGCTGATGACGGCCATGTCCGGAAGGCGGTAAGATGGGCTTTGCAGAAAATGACTCCCGGGGATGATGTTGAGACCTTCCTGACTGCGTTTGAAAGGGTCGCCGAGAGGGAGAAACTCCCACCAGAGCAGTGGGCAGAGGTACTGACACCATACTTGATGGGAGAACCCCAGAAAGCATACTTTGATTTATCTTTGCAGGACGCTCTCAAGATAATATAAATATGATATATGGTTTTCTTTGTCATCGCACATTTCTAGAACAATCCATGGCTTCACTGACACTTTCTGCAAACACACTCTGGGGGCTTTTTGACCCCCCTCTCCCAGCTCCTTCTCACTAAACGCTCTGTGTAATGTGATACTAGCTTGAAGCAGGTTTGAGGCCGCTCCAAGACATGTGCTCTTTTGTTCATGTAGAAACATAATATTAGGGTATATCTTGACGCCAGTTAGTGCTATAGATATGAACGTTAAATATTTGCATGCCCATCGGTAGACCTACACCACAGTGAAATCTCTAGGACCCAGAACCATCAGAATCCGAGGAATGGATTTCTCCATAAGCAGGACATATAGCCACTTTGTGATTATACTTAAATGAACCCCCATGTCATGCTGAGCATAATTATAATTTTCTTTCTTCTATGAGGTTCACCGTAAGAGATATGGGTAATAGAGTATTTCATAACTGTTCAGAAAGGGGAGTTCCCCAACCCCCCAGTGGGGTCAGCCCAGGGAAGTTCCTTAGTTTAGGGACCAATTATAAAATATGGACAGCCATTTTGAAGGGTGTTCAGTGCTTGGAGGTGGACAGCATATACCATCCCTGCTGTGGACTGAATCCTGGTTCTTGGTAACCCCTCCCCCCCACACACCACACGGCAACCATGATATGAGATAACTGTAAGTTTTTCACCTTTCATCCCTTTTAGGTTGTAATTTGTTATGTTTCGGTAGCTGAGGAGTGCAGGTAAAAAAGGCAATACACCAGAGCAGTTGGAATCTATGGGATTGCAGTACCCTGACTAACCACCACAACTAGAGGCAGCCGTGGAGCGTTCCTACGTTGGTCCTAGACGCCTCGTCACAGCCTGAGAAACTAACTACACCTAAAGATAGAAATAGGAAAGCTATCTGCCCCGGAGCAGAACCCCAAAGATAATAGAAAGCCCCCAAACATGTAATGGCGGTTAGACAAGAGGAAATACTGACACAGAAAGAAAATAGAATGAGCAAACGCTGGGGCCCAAACTATCTAAATAGAAAAGAAGAGGAAGGGTACTTACTGCAATCCCAGAAAACCCTGAAAAACACCAACTCTACTAATTTCAAAATCACCTGAGATCACACGACCTCTACCACCTAAATTAGCTCTCTGGTGTAACAAAATCAAAACAGCAGCCACTGAAAAAACTGGAAAAAGCAAAAGAACAAAACTCAGTGGCTGAACTAAACTGAGAAGGCAGAAGCCCCCGGAGGGGACCCAGAAGGCCCCAAAGAAGTGCAGGACAAAATGCAAAAATATAGCAACAACACAAAAGAAGAAAAATTCTTATCTGGTAGCAGGAGATGCAGACACGACACAGCAGGCTACAAGGGAAACTGGAATGAAGGATTCAGACCAGAACAATTGATCACCGGCAACCCTGATGGGAAAATGACTCCCTTATATAAGACCAGTCAGTAACACCTGATTCCCAGTCCTCACAATCTTCACTAGTACCGCTTGTAACCACCAGAGGGAGCCTCTGCTCAGAACTCATCTCAAACCCATTCACAACAGTACCCCCCCCTTGAGGAGGGGTCACCGAACCCTCATTTGAGCAACCAGGTCGGTCAGGATGAGTTCTATGATACGCACGGATAAGTCTCCTAGCATGGATGTCCGAAGCAAACACCCAAGAATTGTCTTCCTGACCATAACCTCTCCATTTAACCAAATACTGGAGTCTTCGTCTAGAAAAACGAGAATCCAATATTTTCTCAACCACATACTCCAGATTGCCCTCAACCAAAACAGGGTCAGGAGGCACAGTAGCAGGAACCACTGGCTCAACAAACCTCTTCAACAAGGACTTGTGGAACACGTTATGGATCTTAAATGTCCCTGGAAGAAGCAAACGAAAAGAAACAGGATTAATAATCTCCATGATCTTATAAGGTCCAATGAACCTAGGCTTAAATTTAGGAGATGCTACTCTCATAGGAATATTCTTTGAGGACAACCAGACCAAGTCCCCCACTTTAAACCGAGGACCATCAGTCCTATGCCGGTTAGCAAACCGCTGGGCCTTCTCCTGAGAGAGGGACAACCTCTCCACTACCTGGTCCCAAATCTGTTGCATACGCTCAACAACAGAGTCAACACCTGGACAGACAGAAGCTTCCGTCTGTCCTGAAGAAAATCGAGGGTGAAAACCAGAATTACAGAAAAACGGAGACATCAAAGTGGCAGAGCTAGCCCTATTATTAAGAGCAAACTCAGCCAAAGGCAAAAAAGAGACCCAGTCATCCTGATCAGCAGACACAAAGCATCTTAGATAAGTCTCTAATGTCTGGTTTGTTCTCTCAGTTTGACCATTGGTCTGAGGATGAAATGCCGAGGAGAAAGACAATTGAACACCCAGTTTAGAACAAAAAGTCCTCCAAAATCTGGAAACAAACTGGACTCCTCTGTCAGACACAATGTTCTCAGGAATGCCGTGTAAACGAACCACGTGCTGAAGAAACAACGGCACCAATTCAGAGGAGGAAGGCAACTTAGGTAATGGCACAAGATGTATCATTTTGGAAAACCTATCACAAATTACCCAGATGGTGGTCATTCTCTGAGAAACAGGAAGATCGGAAATGAAATCCATAGAGATATGGGTCCATGGTCTCTTGGGCACAGGCAATGGCATCAACAAACCACTAGAGCAAGAGCAAGGCTTGGAGCGAGAGCAAGTCCCGCAGGACTGCACAAATTCCTGACATCGCGAGACAAGGTAGGCCACCAAAAGGACCGACTAACCAAGTCTCTGGTACCAAAAATTCCGGGATGCCCAGCCAATGCGGAACAATGAATCTCAGACATCACACTCTTTTTCCATTGGTCCGGGACAAACAATTTTCCAACAGGGCAGCGCTCGGGCCTATCCTCCTGACACCCTCCAGAGCAAGTCTCAAATTGGGCGAGATGGCGGAAAGAACTACACCCTCCTTCAAAACAACAGAAGGATCAGATAACTCAGGAGAGTCCGCAAGGAAACTCCTCGAGAGGGCATCCGCCTTAACATTCTTAGTGCCAGGAAGAAAGGAAACCACAAAATTAAAATGTGTGAAAAACAAGGCCCACCTGGCCTGTCTAGGATTGAGTCGCTTGGCAGATTCCAGATAGACCAGATTCTTATGGTCCGTAAGGACCACCACCTGATGTTTGGCTCCCTCCAGCCAATGTCTCCACTCTTCAAAAGCCCACTTCATGGCCAATAACTCCCGATTACCCACGTCATAATTACGTTCAGTAGGAGAAAATTTTCGAGAGAAAAAGGCACAAGGGTTACTTTTAGAGGTCTCTGGATCTTTTTGGGACAAAACGGCACCTGCCCCAATTTCAGAGGCTCAACCTCCACTGAATGCAGAAAATCAGGCGCCGTAGAACAGGAGCAGAAGTGAATCTCTGCTTAAGTTCCTGAAATGCAGAGACTGCCTCAGGAGGCCAATTCACCACATCAGAACCCTTTCTGGTCAAATCAGTTAATGGTTTAACAATAACCGAGAAATTACCAATAAATTTACGATAAAAATTGGCAAAACCCAAAAATCTCTGAAGAGCCTTTAATGAAGTAGGTTGGACCCAATCACAGATGGCCTGAACCTTGACCGGGTCCATTTCAATAACAGATGGGGACAAAATGAATCCCAGAAATGAGATCTTCTGTACGCCAAAAAGACACTTTGATCCCTTCACATACAGAGCATTATCCCTCAAAATCTGGAACACAGTCCGAACATGTTTCACATGAGAGTCCCAGTCATTAGAAAAAATCAAGATATCATCCAAATAAACAATCAGAAATTTGTCCACAAAATCCCTGAAAATGTCATTCATGAAGGACTGGAAGACGGAAGGGGCATTAGTGAGCCCAAAGGGCATCACTAGGTACTCAAAATGCCCTTCAGGGGTATTGAATGCCGTCTTCCATTCATCCCCGTGCTTAATGCGAATAAGGTTATACGCCCCCCTGAGGTCAAGCTTGGTAAACCAAGTAGCGTTTTTCACCCTGGAAAACAGGTCAGAAATCAAGGGTAACGGGTATTGATATTTCACAGTAATATTGTTCAAGAGACGATAATCAATACACGGCCTTAATGAACCATCTTTTTTGGCCACAAAGAAAAAAACGGCACCTAAGGGTGAAGAGGATGGTCTGATATGACCCTTCTCCAATGATTCCTTGATATAAGACCGCATAGCGTCATGTTCAGGTACAGACAAGTTAAAAAGGCGACCTTTAGGGAATTTACTACCCGGCACTAATTCAATAGCGCAGTCATAGCTCCTATGGGGAGGTAAGGATGCAGATTTTCTTTCGCTAAACACATCAGAAAAATCAAACAAAAAGTCAGGAACATCCTGAGCTTGGGGGGAGGCAGAAAAAACAGGAGTGTTGGTATTAACACATTGGCAGCCCCAACTGGTTACAGACACAGATTTCCAATCCAAAACAGGATTATGAGACTGTAACCAAGGGAAACCTAGCACGATAATGTCATGCAGATTATATAGAACCAAAAATTTGCAGCACTCCTGGTGATCAGGTTCAACCCTCATTATCACCTGAGTAGAAAACTGGGGTTTATTCTCAGCCAAAGGGGTAGAATCGATCCCCAGTAGGGGAATAGACTTCTGTAGGGGTATCAAGGGAAACCCACAACGTTTAGCAAAATCATAATCCATCAGGTTAATAGCTGCTCCAGAATCAACGAAAGCCTGAGCAGAAAATGAGGACAGAGAGCATATCAGAGTGACAGTTAATAAAAACTTAGTCTGAACACTACCCAAGACAACTGAGCGTGCAAAATGTCTTCCCCGCTTAGGGCAGACTGAAATAGCATGAGAGGCATCACCACAGTAGAAACATAACCTATTGCGCTTTCGAAACTCATGACGCTGTGCCCCAGACACCACTCTATCACACTGCATGGGCTCAGAAGCTGGCTCACAAGGCAACACCACTCCACGCATACTTCTCCGCTCACGCAAACGTCTGTCAATTTGAATCGCTAATGACATAGAATCATTGAGACCAGAGGGGACAGGGAATCCCACCATAACATCCTTTACATTATCCGACAGACCCTTCCGGAAAAGGGCCGCCAAAGCGTCGTCATTCCATTTGGTCAGGACTGCCCACCTACGGAATCTCTGACAGTATAACTCAGCGTCATCAAGCCCCTGATTTAATGCCAACAAGGCTTTTTCAGCTTGATCAGTGACATTAGGCTCATCGTACAATAACCCCAAAGCCTGAAAAAACGCATCAACATCACTCAAAACAGGATCCCCAGGTATCAGGGAAAAAGCCCAATCCTGAGGATCGCTGCGCAGGAGAGAGATGATAATTTGAACCTGCTGCGCTGCGTTTCCTGAGGACTTAGATTTTAAGGCAAAAAACAATTTACAATTATTTTTGAAATTCTGAAACTTAGCTCGATCCCCTAAAAACAAATCTGGCATGAGGATCCTAGGTTCCACAACAGGCAACCCAGCAAGATAGATAGCAATACTCCGAACCTCAGTGGCAAGCTGATCCACACGGCCAGACAACTGTGCAAACTCCATTGGGAGAAAAGATCCTCCCCAGCACCCAGAGATACAGAGGGAAAAAAAAAAAAATGCAACAAACAGAAAAATATCTCTGACAACTCTGACAACCTTTTTTCTATCACAATATTTTTTCCCTTCTGTGAGTACCATACAATTTTCAATTTTTCGGCCGGTGATACTGTTTTGTTTCGGTAGCTGAGGAGTGCAGGTAAAAAAGGCAATACACCAGAGCAGTTGGAATCTATGGGATTGCAGTACCCTGACTAACCACCACAACTAGAGGCAGCCGTGGAGCGTTCCTACGTTGGTCCTAGACGCCTCGTCACAGCCTGAGAAACTAACTACACCTAAAGATAGAAATAGGAAAGCTATCTGCCCCGGAGCAGAACCCCAAAGATAATAGAAAGCCCCCAAACATGTAATGGCGGTTAGACAAGAGGAAATACTGACACAGAAAGAAAATAGAATGAGCAAACGCTGGGGCCCAAACTATCTAAATAGAAAAGGACAGGAAGGGTACTTACTGCAATCCCAGAAAACCCTGAAAAACACCAACTCTACTAATTTCAAAATCACCTGAGATCACACGACCTCTACCACCTAAATTAGCTCTCTGGTGTAACAAAATCAAAACAGCAGCCACTGAAAAAACTGGAAAAAGCAAAAGAACAAAACTCAGTGGCTGAACTAAACTGAGAAGGCAGAAGCCCCCAGAAGGGACCCAGAAGGCCCCCAAAGAAGTGCAGGACAAAATGCAAAAATATAGCAACAACACAAAAGAAGAAAAATTCTTATCTGGTAGCAGGAGATGCAGACACGACACAGCAGGCTACAAGGGAAACTGGAATGAAGGATTCAGACCAGAACAATTGATCACCGGCAACCCTGATGGGAAAATGACTCCCTTATATAAGACCAGTTAGTAACACCTGATTCCCAGTCCTCACAATCTTCACTAGTACCGCTTGTAACCACCAGAGGGAGCCTCTGCTCAGAACTCATCTCAATCCCATTCACAACAGTAATTGCTCTATACATATTGTAATTTGTCTCCCTTTATAATATCTTGTATACTTTTGTAAACACTGCCTACTTTTTGGAGTAAAATATAAAATTACTAGCTTCGTTTCTCCTTGCTCTATAAACGTACCTTCACGACCACCATGCTAAATTAAGCCAATGCTACTGATTGGACCCGATATTCATGGAACCAGGAGCTGGTGGCGGCGAAGTGTGTTCTGGGGTATCTCGGAGACTCTGGCAGTGATGGATGGGGTTTGATAAATGTATATCCCGACTGGGACGGGAATAGGTTATCGCCCTCACTGCAGAGTGCCTAATAGCCAGTGCACATGCAGGCCGCCTGTCTGGCGAATACTTATCCTAGGTGTAGTCCCCTGACTGACCTGAGTGTAAGGGGGGTGCCAGAGAGCTGCAAGTTCCAAAACCGGAACTGGAAAATGGGATCACAAATTCCCCTGAAAAAGGAACTGGGGCAACCAAACACCCCCAGTTCATCACATATTAGAGGCAGCGGTGGGATCATAAACAGTATCCCCGTGCCGATCCTGATAGATGCCAAAGAGTATGGCACTATAAAAACAGATTCTTGCACGATTGGGGGTGACAATGACTTTCAGGGAACAGCAGATTCACCGCTGGGCGTATCACCGGGACAAAGCACCTCGCTCCCAAATGTTTGACCTGTTACACCTGGTCCAGAAGTGGCTGCAGCCAGAATCCTCTATGCCTGCATAGATGGTAGAACGGGTGGTGATGGACCGGTTTGTGCACTCACTGCCGAGGCCTGTACAGACTTGGGTTGCCCAGGGTGATCCCCCGAATGCCAATGAACTGGTCAGACTGTTCGGGAGATACCAGGGGGTTGAAAGTTCCGTGGGAAGGCAGCCCACTCCATACTTGGGGTCCCAACAGTGGATGGAGGCACAAAAGGGGGTGCGGCATCCAAGATCCAAAGGGGCGGAGGAGGTGGTGCCCAAGGTCCCTACTGGTGATATTGTTTGCTGGAGGTGCCATGGCCCAGGCCATATAGCCGCCCGTTGTCCCCTGATCCCTGACCAGATGGACTGCAACATAAGACGCCGATGTTCATATTATGTGTATTCGGCCTGCAGTGTGGACTGTCCACCCATGGAGGGGCCTCAAATGTGTCCTGTGAAGGTGAACGGGTGGGAGGTAATGGCACTGCTAGACTTTGGGAGTCTAGTGACTTTTGTGAGGGCCACCCTTCTGCTCCAACTGATCCCGGGAAAAGTCGGCATGCGGTGCATTTATGGTGATGCTAAGGACTACCCTATGGCCAGAGTGGACATTGAAACGGCCCACGGTACTGAGTCCCATGAGATCGGTGTCATTCGGGACTTCTTAACCCTATTATTATAGGCCGGAACTTGTGTTTCTGAGTTCACTGGCACGAATAGGAAACCAGTGATCCCTAATAAGGTATCACCACACCTAGAGGAAGACAGGTTTCCCCTTTGTATCCTTGTGGGGGATGAGGAGGAAGTGTCCCCTGAGTCTGACATTCTGGAGTTAGGGGGGGTCAGTGAGAATTTTTGGTCTGCTCAACATAGGGACCTAACTCTGAGCGAAGCCTTTAACCCTTTCACCCCGAGGGTGATTTGAACGTTAACGACCGGGCCAATTTTTACAATTCTGACCACTGTCTCTTTATGAGGTTATAACTCTGGAACGCTTCAACGGATCTTCGCCATTCTGAGAATGTTTTCTTGTGACATATTGTACTTCACATTAGTGGTAAAATTTTTCTGATATAACTTGCATTTATTTTTGAAAAAAACACAAATATGGCGAAAATTTTTAAAATTTTGCTATTTTAAAACTTTGAATTTTTATTCCCTTAAAACAGAGAAATTTGTCACACAAAATAGTTAATAAATAACATTTCCCACGTCTACTTTACATAAGCACAATTTTGGAACCAAAATTTTTTTTTGTTCGGAAATTATAAGGGTTAAAAGTTGACCAGCGATTTCTAATTTTTACAACAAAATTTACAAAGCCATATTTTTTAGCGACCACCTCACATTTGAAGTCACTTTGAGGGGTCTATATGGCAGAAAATACCCAAAAGAGACACCATTCTAAAAACTGCACCCCTCAAGGTACTCAAAGCCACATTCAAGAAGTTTATTAACCCTTCAGGTGCTTCACAGGAGCTGAAGCAACGTGGAAGGAAAAAATTAACATTTAACTTTTTAGTCACAAAAATGATCTTTTACAAACTTTTTTTTATTTTCACATGGGTAAAAGGAGAAAATGGACAGATAAAGTTGTGCAAATTCTCCTGAGTACACCAATACCCCATATGTGGGGGAAAACCACTGTTTGGGCACACGGCAGAGCTCGTAAGGGAAGGAGCGCCTTTTGACTTTTTCAAACCGAAATTGGCTGGAATTGAGATTGGATGCCATGTCGCGTTTGGAGAGCCCCTGATGCGCCTAAACAGTGGAAACCCCACAAGTGACACCATTTTGGAAACTAGACCCCCTATGGGACTTATCTAGATCTGTTGTGAGCACTTTGAACCCCCAAGTGTTTCACAAAAGTTTATAATGCCTGGGTGTGAAAAAAAAAATAAAACATTTCCAAAAAAATATTTTTTAGCCCCAAATTTTTGATTTTTCCCAAGGAAATTGGACCCCAAAAGTTGTTGTCTAATTTGTCCTGAGTACGCTGATACCCCATATGTGGGGGGGGCGAACTGTTTGGGTGCACGGCAGGGCTTGGAAAGGAAGTAATAACGTTTTGGAATGCAGACATTGATGGGGTCATGTTCCGTTTGCAGTGCCCCAGATGTGCCTAAACAGTGGAAGCCCCCACAAGTGACCGCATTTTGGAAACTAGACCCCCCTAAGGAACTTATCTAGATCCGTGGAGAGCACTTTGAACCTCCAAGTGCTTCACACAAGTTTATAATGCCCAGGCATGAAAATAAAAAATCCTATTTTTTTCG
Organism: Oophaga sylvatica; assembly: GCA_033576555.1. Taxonomy (NCBI): domain Eukaryota; kingdom Metazoa; phylum Chordata; class Amphibia; order Anura; family Dendrobatidae; genus Oophaga; species Oophaga sylvatica. The sequence continues at coordinate 461,501,857 of JARQOD010000002.1, read as the reverse complement.
TACAAAAATTATTTTTAGTCACCAATTTTTTTATTTTCCCAAGGGTAACAGGAGAAATTGGACTACAAAAGTTGTTGTCCAATTTGTCCTGAGTACACTGATACCCCATATGTGGGGGGGGACCACAGTTTTGGCGCACGGCAGAGCTCGGAATGGAAGGAGAGCCATTTGACTTTTTCCAACCAAAATTGGCTGGAATTGAGATTGGACGCCATGTTGCATTTGGAGAGCCCCCGATGTGCCTAAACAGTGAAAAAAAAACACAAGTGACCCCATTTTGGAAACTAGACCTTCTAAGGAACTTATCTAGATCTGTGGTGAGCAATTTGAACCCCAAGTGCTTCACACAAGTTTATAATGTAGAGCCGTAAAATTAAAAAATCATATTTTTTCCACAAAAATTATCTTTTCACCCCAATTTTTATTTTCCCCAGGGTAACAAGACCCCAAAAGTTATTATGAAATTTGTCCTGAGTATGCTGATTCCCCATATGTGGGTTTAAACCACTGTTTGGGTGCATGGCAGAGCTCGGAAGGGAAGAAGCGCCGTTTGACATTTTCAACGCAGAATTGGCTGACGCCATGTCGTGTTTTGGAGAGCTCCTGATGTGATATGGAAACCCCCCACAAATGACACCATTTTGGAAACTAGACCCCTCAAGGAACTTATCTAGATGTGTGGTGAGAACTTTGAACCCCCAGGTGTTTCACTAAAGTTTATAACGCCCGAGCATGAAAATAAAAAAATCATATTTTTTCCACAAACATGATCTTTTAGTCCCCAACTTTTTATTTTCCCAAGGGTAACAGGAGAAATTGGACCCCAAAAGTTGTTGTCCAATTTGTCCTGAGTACGCTGAAACCCCATATGTGGGAGAAAACTACTGTGTGGGACAGTTCAATAGGGTGGGTCATTACGGACGCAGCGATACCAAATATGTGTACTTTTGTTTGTTTGTTTTTTTTACACGAAGAAATGAATTTATTGGGGAATATTTTTTTTCCTTTATTTTGGAATTTTATTTTACACATGTGATTTTCATTTTTTTAACTTTTTTACTTTGTCCCAGAGTGGGACATTACTGTATAATACCAGATCGCTGGTCTGACAGTGTGCACAGCACTCTGTGAGACCAGCGATCTCACAGGCACTGCTGCAGGCTTTCTCAGCGCCTGCTCTAAGCAGGCACTGAGGAAGCCGCCTCCCTGCAGGACCCGGCGGCCATCTTGGATCCGGGGTCTTGCAGGGAGGAAGGCCTCAGAACAGCGCGATCACATCGCGCTGTTCTCAGGGTCTCAGGAAGCCCGCAGGGAGCCCCCTTCCTGTGCGATGCTTTCCTGTGCCCCCGGTACACCACGATCATGTTTGATCGCGGTGTGCCAGGGGTTAATGTTCCGGGAGCAGTCAGTGACTGCTCCTGGCACATAGTGCAGGGTGTCAGCTGTGATAATCAGCTGACACCCAGCTGCGATCAGCTGCGCTCCCCCTGGGAGCGCAGCTGATCGCATGTGACGTACTATTCCGTCCATGGGTGTAAGGTCCAGGGTCGCATGGATGGAATAGTACGTCAGATGGGATTAAGGCAGGGGTGGGGAACCTCAGGCCCCAGGGCCATTTACAGCCCTCGATGACCTTTTATCTGGCCCCGGGCAGATTCTCAGGACCGCAGTGCTTTGGCAGGGAGCTGTATTTTGATTGCCACCAGCTCATTAATTTCTTCTTGATCTGTTAGCACACATACGCAGTGTTCACTACTGAACACTGAAGGGCATGCAATAAAAGATTACGTCCTGACACCAGTGCCAGAGTCAGGATGTACTTTGTGGGCGGAGTTTGTACGGCCCCCGAAGGATGGTATAAATATCCAAATGGCCCTTGGCAGAAAAGAGATTCCCCGCCCCTGGATTAAGGGGTTAATAATGTCACTGTCATAAATGGGATTGCACAGGAACCAGTGGCTGACACAAGGTTTCCCTATTTTATGATGAGTGGGGAGTTGTATCGGGTCACAAAAGTGAAGGAAGATCTGGTGGAACAGCTAATAGTGCTGGGGCCTTATAGATGGAAGGTGTTGAATATGGCCCATTCACACATCTTGGGGGGACATCTGGGAGTGGAAAAACACAAGAACGTATCGTGCAGAGGTTCTATTGGCCCAGGTGTCACCGGGAAATTGTAAATTATTGCAGGTCCTGCCCTACATATCAGTTAATCGCCTCCACCTCTCACTTTTAAAGTCCCCTCATGCCATTGCCCATTACTGAAGTACCGTTTTTGAGAGAATTGCTATGGACTTGGTCAGTCCCCTGGTGAAATATGTTTGTGGGCATCAATACAAATTGGGAGTGGAAAAAACACAAGAACGAATCGTGCAGAGGTTTTATTGGCCAGGGTGTCACCGTGAAATTGTAAATTATTGTAGGTCCGCCCCAAGTATCAGTTAATCGCCTCCACCTCTCACTTTCAATGTCCCCTCATGCCATTGCCCATTACTGAAGTACCGTTTGAGAGAATTGCTATGGACTTGGTTAGTCCCCTGGAGAAATATGCTCGTGGGCATCAATACAAATTGGTCGTCGTGGACTATGCCACACGCACTCCTGAGGCAATTTCCCTGAGAAACTCTTCCGCAAAGAGTATAGACTGCTAGTTGGTCCATGTTTTTCCCGGACAGGTTTGTCAAAGGAGATCCTGACCGACCAGGGAACACCTTTTATGAGTAAGGTGAGGAGGGAGTTATGCAAGGTCCTGCAAATCTCCCAGTTGAGGACTTCAGTGTACCATCCTCAGACAGATGGCTTTGTTGAAAGGTTTAATAAAACGATGAAAAGCATGCCGAGGAAAGCCATAGGATAAGATGGTAGCGACTGGAACTGTCTCTTCCCGTATCTGTTCTTCTCCATCCGTGATGTTCCACAGGCCTCTACAGATTCTCGCCATTCAAACTTCTGTATGCCTGACATCCGCAAGGTATCCTGGATATAGCCAAAGAAACCTAAAAAGCCAAAGTCACGCCCCACAGAAGCGTCATCGAACACGTGGCACTGATGCAGCAGAGGATTGTGAAGGTGATGCTCATTGTGAAAGGACATCTCCTCCAGACACAAGATGCTCAGGCCGTGGTTTACAACCATTCAGCCAGGGTAAGGCTGTTCAATCCGGGAGACTGAGTCCTTGTGCTAATTTCTACTGTGGAGAGCAAGTTCTTGGCCAAATGGCAAGGGCCGTATGAGGTGGGAGAGAAGCTTGGTTATGTAAACTATAGGATTCATCAATCAGGAAGATGGAAACCATATCAGGTCTACCATGTGAACTTCATCAAGCCATGACAAGACAGAGCGCTGGCTGAAACTCTGTGCTTACTGTGCCAGCCAGAAGGCGAGGTTGGAGGTGTCACCATAGTGGAGACAATGTCAAAGGCCCAAAAACAGCAGTGGCTGGAGTTGCTCCAGAAGAACAGGGACCTGTTCTCAGAATTGCCGGGGTGCACAAAGGTCGTAGAACATGAAGTTCTGACGGAGCCACATGTGCATGTAAACGTGAAGTCTTATTGGATCCCGGAGGCCCATCGAGAAGTAATCTCCAAGGAGGTGGAGTGTATGTTGAAACTCGGGGTCATTGAGGAATCTAAGAATGGTTGATCGAGCCCAATTGTCCTGGTCCCAAAGCCCAATGGTGAATGAAGGTTCTGCAATCACTATCGGAAGTTGAATGAGGTCTCCAAGTTCGACGCATATCCCATGCCACGCGTCGATGATCTGATAGAGAGTCTTGGCCCGCAAGGTACATAACCACCTTAGATTTGACGAATGGCTATTGGCAGATCCCCATGGCACAGGGAGCCAAGGAGAAGACTGCGTTTTCTGCGCCGGACAGATGCTTCCAGTATGTCGGATGCTGTTTGGAGTCCGGGGGCCCCTTCGACCTTCCAGAGAGCTATGGATATAATTCTTTCAACCCATAAGCAATATACTGCAGCATACCTGGACAATATTATTATCTTCAGCCTGGACTGGGAGAGTCATCTGGAAAAGGTCCAGGCGGTGTTTAAACTTCTAAGGAAGGCGAGATTTTCAATCAACCCGAAGACGTGTGCCTTGGGGAAAGAAGAAGCAAAATACCTAGTGGGAAGAGGCGAGATAAAACCCCAGATCAGTAAAGTGGAGGCAATCCAAACATGGCCGAGACCACTGTCAAAAAAGCAAGTTAGAGCCTTCCTGGGGATCGTGGGATACTACAGGCGGTTCATCCAAAACTTCGCCATGATGGCAGAGCCCCCGACTGACCTCCTTAAGGGGATGAAATCAGTAATGGTCAAGTAGTCTGAAGAGGCAGAGATGGCATTTCAAAAAATGAAAGGAGTTCTGCGTAAACAGCCGGTTCTGGTAGCCCCGACTTTAAGAAAGAGTTTATACTCCAAACAGACGCCTCAGATGTCAGTTTAGGAGCAGTCCCTTCTCAGGAGATACACAGGGAGGAGCACCCTGTTCTCTACCTGAGTAGGAAGCTTTCCTCATGTGAGAGGAATTATCTAGGAAGCACTATCTGGTAGGACGTAAGTTTAGATTGGTATCCGACCATGCCCCACTCAGATAGATGAGGAAAACAAAGGGTCAAAATGCTAGGGTCACCCGCAGTTCTTAGCCCTTCAAGATTCTAACATCCATGTAGAACATAGAGCAGGGAAGCTACATGGTAATGCCGATGCCCTCTCAAGAATCCCTTGTCTGGTAGTAGAAAGTGGCAAGACCCACGGCTTTAGGCAGAGGGGGAGGTATGTAAGAGGCTAATGGCCGCGTAGTTGATGGGAGGTATGTGTCACAGAAATGGCTCCTCTCTGTGATGTAACTCAGAATATTTTCTTTAGTGCACGTAAGCACTAAGGTTCGTTTGGTGCACCTGGGACCGGATAGCGGGTAGTTATGAGAGATAGGTGGGTCTGGCTACCCACATACCTCACCTCTGGGTGTCGTTACAGCTTATATAATGGAGGCAGTTGTTTGGCACATGGTCTGTGACTAGAGACATGGAGGCCTCCAGTGTGTGTTTGCTAAGACACTGACCTGAGAGGGCAAACCCGCACTTCTATATGAACTGTTTGTTTTTTATTTTGTTTGTCTTCATTTTGTGCTGCAGAAGGCCATCTTTTGGTCACTTAAACTTAAGCAGGTTTATGGAACGAATAAACCTGACGGAACATTTTATGAAAACCACTTCCTGTGTTTACCTCAACCCACAGCTGAGTGAGTAAAACCTTACAGTAAATTTAAATTTCAAATGCGAGTCTCCGTGGATCGATCTGCTCATCTCTACAATCAATGGCTAGTCCATATCACTTGTGTCTTTTATTTCAAAATATCAGCAGAATAGAAATTTGCACAAAATGTTATAGTTGGCATAATTCTCAGGTAGGTGCATAGTCACTATCACTAAATCCAACATCATAACAATGTGTCTTCATCAATTGTGCAAAGTGCTGTTGGTCAATAGTACAGTACTATTATATGAAGGTCTTTATGTAACGTAAGCAGTATATATACTAAAAGTAATTCACTGGATTGTTTTTTGAAGCTGTACAAATGGAACATTACAGATTATTCTTTAGGCAGAAACAGTGAAAGTGACAAGTTGTAATTTCAATATCAGCATTGTATTTTATATGCAGCTTTGATTGCCTCCCACACACTGCTGTCAATCCACTCTCATTAGTACTGGTAAATCTCAATGTTAGTACCTTTTCACAGTACTAAGCATCAAAAATTCAATAGCGGGGCGAATAAAGGTCACTAGATCTTATAAAAAGATAAGTGATTGCTCTGACTGGCCTATAAGAAATCAATTTGTTCACTTCTCATGGTCAACCATCAATACGGCAGACAAATATATTTGACCACTAGACATGCTAATACATGCGTTGTAGAAAACATTGGGGAATGTGCTGTGACAACAATGTTTTTAATATAAATACTAATTTAATTAAATATTACTCAGCCACAATTTGGCCACCATGGGAAACAGTCCCAGAGAACAAACCATATTGTTTCAGGTGGTATATATGTAGGTGTATTTGTGTTTTTGTCACGTCAATATTATTAACCCCTTCACCCCCAAGGGTGGTTTGCACGTTAATGACCGGGCCAATTTTTACAATTCTGACCACTGTCTCTTTATGAGGTTATAACTCTGGAACGCTTCAACGGATCTTCGCGATTCTGAGATTGTTTTCTCGTGACATATTGTACTTCACGTTAGAAGTAAAATTTCTTCGATATAACTTGCGTTTATTTTTGAAAAAAACGCAAATATGGCGAAAATTTTTAAAATTTTGCAATTTTCAAACTTTGAATTTTTATTCCCTTAAAACAGAGAAATATGTCACATAAAATAGTTAAGAAATAACATTTCCCACATGTCTACTTTACATCAGCACAATTTTGGAACCAAAATTTTTTTTGTTAGGAAGTTATAAAGGTTAAAAGTTGACCAGCGATTTCTAATTTTTACAACAAAATTTACAAAGCCATTTTTTTTAGGGACCACCTCTCATTTGAAGTCACTTTGAGGGGTCTATATGGCAGAAAATACCCAAAAGTGACACAATTCTAAAAACTGCACCCCTCAAGGTACTCAAAACCACATTCAAGAAGATTATTAACCCTTCAGGTGCTTCACAGGAACTAAAGCAACGTGGAAGGAAAAAATGAATATTTAACTTTTTAGCCACAAAAATGATCTTTTACAAACTTTTTTTTATTTTCACAAGGGTAAAAGGAGAAAATGGACAGATAAGGTTGTTATGCAATTTCTCCTGAGTACGCCAATACCCAATATGTGGGGGAAAACCACTGTTTGGGCACACGGCAGAGCTCGTAAGGGAAGGAGCGCCGTTTGACTTTTTCAAACTAAAATTGGCTGGAATTGAGATTGGACGCCATGTCGTGTTTGGAGAGCCCCTGATGCGCCTAAACAGTGGAAACCCCCACAAGTGACACCATTTTGGAACTAGACCCCCTAAGGTACTTATCTAGATCTGTTGTGAGCACTTTGAACTCCCAAGTGTTTCACAAAAGCTTATAATGCCTGGGTGTGAAAAAAAAAAAAAAAACAATTTTCCACAAAAATGATTTTTTAGTCCCAAATTTTTGAATTTTCCCAAGGAAATTGGACCCCAAAAGTTGTTGTCCAATTTGTCCTGAGTATGTTGATACCCCATATGTGGGGGGGGGACTGTTTGGGTGCACGGCAGGGCTTGGAAAGGAAGTAGTAACGTTTTGGAATGCAGACGTTGATGGGGGTCATGTTCCATTTGCAGTGCCCCAGATGAGCCTAAACAGTGGAAACCCCCCACAAGTGACCCCGTTTTGGAAACTATACCCCTAAGGAACTTATCTAGATCTTTGGTGAGCACTTTGAACCCCCAAGTGCTTCACACAAGTTTATAATGCCCGGGCATGAAAATAAAAAATCCTATTTTTTTCCCACAAAAATTATATTTTAGTCACTAATTTTTTATTTTCTCAAGGGTAACAGGAGAAATTGGACCACATAAGTTGTTGTCCAATTTGTCCTGAGTACGCTGATACCCCATATGTGGGTGGGAACCACTGTTTGGGCGCACGGCAGAGCTCGGAATGGAAGGAGCACCATTTGACTTTTTCCAACCAAAATTGGCTGGAATTGAGATTGGATGCCATGTTGCATTTGGAGAGCCCCTGATGTGCCTAAACAGTGGAAACCCCCCACAAATGACCCCATTTTGGAAACTAGACCCCCTAAGGAACTTTTCTAGATCTTTGGTGAGCAATTTGAACCCCCAAGTGCTTCACACAAGTTTATAACGTAGAGCCGTAAAATTTAAAAATCATATTTTTTCCACAAAAATGATCTTTTCACCCAATTTTTATTTTTCCAAGGGTAACAAGACTCCAAAAGTTATTGTGCAATTTGTCCTGAGTGCGCTGATACCCCATATGTGGGGGTAAACCACTGTTTGGGTGCATGGCAGAGTTTGGAAGGGAAGGAGCGCCGTCTGACTTTTTCAACGCAGAATTGGCTGGACGCCATGTCGTGTTTGGAGAGCTCCTGATCTGCCTAAACAGTGGAAACCCCATAAATGACGCCATTTTGGAAACTATACCCCTCAAGGAACTTATCTAGATGTGTGGTGAGAACTTTTAACCCCAGGTGTTTCACTAAAGTTTATAACGTACAGCCGTAAAATAAAAAATCTTTTTTTTTTTTTACAAAAATGATTTTTTCGTCCCCAATATTTTATTTTCACAAGGGTAACAGAAGAAATTGGAACCCAAAAGTTGTTGTACAATTTGTCCTGAGTACGCTGATACACAATATGTGGGAGAAAACTACTGTATGGGCGCACGTCAGGGCTCGGAAGGGAAGTAGTGACGTTTTGGATTGCAGACTTTGATGGAATGGTCTGGGGGCGTCATGTCACATTTGGAGAGCCCCTGATGCACCTATACAGTGGAAACCCCCACAAGTGACCCCATTTTGGCAAATAGACCCCACAAGGAACTTATCTAGATGTTGTCATGTGTGCATTGCCACGAAGATCGTCGCGGTTGCACATTTTGACTTCTCACAGCTGATCTGCTGTTTCTTTGTGTTTGGCAGCTAGGGAGTTAATTCTGTCTGTGCTCGGTGCTGGGACTGGGTGCAGTTTCTCCCGGCTGCAATTGATTATTTGTTGATTGGTTTCCTTTAAATTCCTGGTTGTCTGCTTGGGGAGTTGCCAGTGTAACCTTCATGCAGACCACAGATAGGAATGAATCTGTATAGACTTTAGTTGTGAGCTCCTTAGTTGTTCTAAGCTCAACTTGGTTAGAGTTTATTTCCCAGACCATTTATGTTCCTTTGGTGTATGAGTGTGTATGCAAGAGAGTGCTATCCTGTCTGTCTTATATGTCTAATCTGTGTATTTAGCTGAGATCAGCCCATATCCCTTTGGTGGTAGTCAGGATCCTTCTTAGGACTGATTACAGGGTTCAGGGTCTGATAGGAGACAGGGTTAGGTTGGAGACTTGGACCTCTGAACCATTATCAGTACCTCCAAGGTGAGGGATTAGTTAGGACCCCAGTTTAGGGTCAGGTTAGATCCCGGTCCATCCTCTTTCCTGTTTCAGCTCATCAAGTCCTCAAGATTAACCCTGAGCTCAGCAGATTTCGTGTCAGGTAAATCTATTCTATACTTACATGCTGATGTTGCTATACTAGTTGTTGTATAGAGTGTTGTTCCTGTATTAATAGTTTACTGACATTGTATACATATCATTAGACAGCGTGACATTTTCACTGGCCATAAAAATTATCTCCAGTTACCATGGATCCAGTAGCCCAGCTGGCTCTGCAGTTGCAGGGATTATCCATGGAGCTGACGGACATTAAGTCCAAAGTTTTGTCTCCCCTGGAGCAAACCAGAGTTGAACCTAAAGTAGCTCTCCCGGACAGGTTCACTGGTGGGCGAGACAAATTTTTCACCTTCCGGGAGGCATGTAAATTGTATTTTCGGCTTCGGCCTCGATCATCAGGGAGTGATGAGCAGAGAGTGGGAATTGTTATCTCACTTCTGCAAGGGGACCCTCAATCCTGGGCATTTTCCCTTCCTCCGGGATCCCCGGCTCTACTGTCTGTAGATCAATTTTTTACTGCCCTGGGATTGGTATATGATGACTCAGATCGGGTCTCTCTTGCTGAGACAAAATTACGTAAGATACAGCAGGGAGATCGTCCTGCAGAGGAATTTGCTTCTGAGTTTCGTAGATGGGCCACAGATACTCAGTGGAATGACCCAGCTCTTAGGAGCCAGTTTTGTCATGGGCTTTCTGATAAATTAAAAGACGTTTTGGCTCAGTATGAGTCTCCTCATTCACTGGAGGCTGCTATGGCCTTAGCTATCCATACTGATAGACGGCTTCGGGAGAGGGGTGAGGTAACCCCACTCCCTGTTGTTTCTCCACCTACCACTAAAGTCCCTTATGTTGAGGTTCCCCTTGTCTGTTCGGATGAGCCTATGCAGTTGGGAGGGACATCATTTCGTAGGAGGGGATTGGCGGTACGCCGCAGGACTAGAAGATGTTTTTTCTGCGGGAAAGAGGGACATTTTGTTGGAGAATGTCCATCCCGTGCCTTGTTGAGCCAAAAGTCGCCGGAAAACTGTTAATCCCAGGTTGTGTGGTGGACGACAACCTGGGAGTATGTATTTCATCCGCCAGTTCTTCTCAGTTCCTTGTACCAGTGGAGGTGGTGGTTGGTACGAGAGTGGAGAGATTGTCTGTTCTTCTTGATAGTGGTTCCGGGGCTAATCTGGTTGACGCTCAGTTTGCTCAGGCTCAAGGTATGCATCTGAGTGTATTGGTCAAACCGATCCCTATATTCTCCATTGACGCCAGGCCTCTCGGCCAAGGTAGCTTTGTTCATGAGGTTCATAACATTGACCTTCGGGTAGGGGCAATACATAGGGAACAATTATCTTGTTATGTGTTGGAGGGTCTACCTACTCCCATTGTGTTGGGACTTCCTTGGTTGGTTAAACATAACCCTGTGATTAATTGGCAGTCCAGAGAAATAAGCCAATGGGGTGAGTTTTGCAAAAGCAACTGCATGAACACAGTCATCAGTGCGGTCGTGCCTAGTACATTGCCTCCTTTTTTGGAGGATTTTGGGGATGTTTTCTCTGAGGAGGGGTGTCAGGAGTTGCCTCCTCATCGCGTGTATGACTGCTCTATTAATCTCCTTCCTGATGCTAAGTTGCCTAAAGCTAGGTTGTATAATCTTTCTGGTCCTGAGAGGCAGGCTATGAAAGATTATATTTCTGAAAGTCTGGCCAAAGGGCATATTAGACCTTCATCTTCCCCAATAGCCGCGGGGTTCTTCTTTGTGAAGAAGAAAGATGGAGGCATACGCCCTTGCTTGGATTTCCGCGAACTTAATCGGATTACTGTTCGAGATCCGTATCCACTCCCTCTTATTCCTGATCTCTTCAATCAAATTGTTGGCGCCAAATGGTTCTCTAAATTGGATCTCAGGGGGGCGTATAATCTGATTAGGATAAAAGAGGGGGATGAGTGGAAAACGGCGTTTAACACACCGGAGGGACATTATGAGAACCTTGTCATGCCTTTTGGTCTGACTACTGCACCAGCAGTATTCCAACATTTTGTTAATGACATTTTTCGTCACCTTGTGGGGCTGTTTGTGGTTGTATATTTGGACGACATTTTAATTTACTCGCCAGATCTTGTGTCTCATCAGGAGCATGTGAGACAGGTGTTGCAGATCTTGCGAGACAATAAACTATACGCCAAACTGGAGAAGTGTGTATTTGCCGTACAGGAACTTCAGTTTTTGGGTTTTTTGGTGTCAGCCTCCGGTTTCCGTATGGACCCTGAAAAGGTGAGAGCAGTGCTTGAATGGGATCAGCCAGGGGATCTTAAGGCTCTGCAGCGTTTTTTGGGGTTTGCTAACTACTACCGGAAATTTATTTGTAATTTCTCATCTGTCGTCAAACCTCTCACTGACATGACAAGAAAAGGGACGGATTTTTCTAAATGGTCGGACAAAGCTTGCCAAGCCTTTTCCTCTTTGAAGAAATGTTTTGCTTCGGCACCCGTTCTCATCCAACCAGATGCATCTCAGCCGTTCATTGTGGAGGTGGATGCGTCTGACGTAGGGGTGGGTGCTATATTGTCCCAGGGTCCGTCCCCTGGTAAATGGCATCCGTGCGCTTTCTTTTCTAAGAAATTGTCGTCCGCCGAAAGGAATTATGATATCGGCAATAGGGAACTTTTGGCCATTAAGTTAGCTTTTGAAGAATGGCGTCACTTTTTGGAGGGGGCAGTCCACCCGGTTACCGTTATTACTGATCACAAGAACCTGTTGTATTTGGAATCCGCTAAGCGTCTGAATTCCAGACAAGCTCGATGGTCGTTGTTTTTTACCAGGTTTAATTTTGTCGTCACTTATCGCCCGGGGTCTAAGAATGTAAAGGCTGATGCCTTGTCTCGCAGTTTCCCAGGGGCCGGGAAAACGGATGACCCGATTCCTATCCTTCAGGAGGGGGTGGTAGTGTCGGCTGTATTTTCTGAGCTTGAGGAGGAGGTGTTAGAGGCTCAGGGGGACGCCCCTGCAGGACCTCCAGGGAGACTGTTTGTCCCAAATCTGTTGAGACAAAAGGTTATTGAGGCACATCATAATTCTGCTCTAGCAGGACATCCAGGGAGTAAGGCTACTTTAGATCTCCTTTCTCGCCGGTTTTGGTGGCCTAATGCTAATAAAGATGTTATAACTTTTGTCGCGTCATGTGGGGTGTGTGCTCGCTCTAAAACCCCTCATACCCGTCCGTCTGGGACCCTTTTACCCTTGAAACTTCCGGAGCGTCCATGGACTCATTTATCTATGGACTTCATTACGGACCTTCCTCCGTCGTCAGGGAATACTGTCATACTGGTGGTTGTTGACAGGTTCAGTAAGATGGCACATTTCGTTGCTCTTCCTGCACTCCCTAATGCTAAAACTCTGGCGCAGGTGTTCATTAGGGAGATCGTGAGACTTCATGGGTTGCCTTCTGATGTGGTGTCAGATAGGGGGTCTCAGTTTGTGTCCAAATTTTGGAGGGCATTTTGTTTACGTCGGGGGATGCAATTGTCATTTTCCTCGGCTTTTCATCCGCAGACCAATGGTCAGACAGAGCGTCTGAATCAGAGCTTAGAGACATATCTCCGGTGTTTTGTTTCAGAGAACCAAGAGGACTGGTCTTCTTTCTTGCCTCTGGCAGAGTTCGCTCTTAACAACAGGCGGAGCGAGTCCACTGGTAAGTCCCCGTTTTTTGGGGCATATGGTTTCCATCCCCAGTTTTGTACTTTCAATGGGGGGGGCCCTTCTGGGGTTCCTGAGGAGGAGCGTTTCTCGTCGTCACTTGCTTCTGTGTGGAGAGGTGTATTGAATAATCTGAGTGCGATGGGGAACCGTTACAAACGTATGGCTGATAGGAGGAGAGTTTCTGGTCCAGATCTGAATGTGAACGATCTGGTATGGTTGTCTACCAGGAATATAAAACTTAAGGTGCCCTCCTGGAAACTGGGTCCCAGATTCATCGGGCCGTACAGGATCAGTTCCATAATTAATCCTGTGGCATTTCGTCTGGACCTCCCTCCTACGTTTAAAATTCATAATGTGTTCCACAAGTCATTACTTAAAAGGTATGTGGCACCAGTCATACCGTCACCTCTACCTCCTCCTCCTGTGTTGGTCAATGGTAACTTGGAATTTCAAGTATCAAAGATCATTGACTCACGTCTGAATCGCCGGTCCCTTCAGTACTTGGTGCATTGGAAGGGGTATGGTCCAGAGGAGAGGACGTGGGTCCCTGCGTCTGATGTTAACGCAGATCGTTTGGTTCGGACCTTCCACAGAACTCACCCGGGCAGGCCTGGCCCTGAGGGTCCGGAGGCCCCTCGTAGAAGGGGGGGTACTGTCATGTGTGCATTGCCACGAAGATCGTCGCGGTTGCACATTTTGACTTCTCACAGCTGATCTGCTGTTTCTTTGTGTTTGGCAGCTAGGGAGTTAATTCTGTCTGTGCTCGGTGCTGGGACTGGGTGCAGTTTCTCCCGGCTGCAATTGATTATTTGTTGATTGGTTTCCTTTAAATTCCTGGTTGTCTGCTTGGGGAGTTGCCAGTGAAACCTTCATGCAGACCACAGATAGGAATGAATCTGTATAGACTTTAGTTGTGAGCTCCTTAGTTGTTCTAAGCTCAACTTGGTTAGAGTTTATTTCCCAGACCATTTATGTTCCTTTGGTGTATGAGTGTGTATGCAAGAGAGTGCTATCCTGTCTGTCTTATATGTCTAATCTGTGTATTTAGCTGAGATCAGCCCATATCCCTTTGGTGGTAGTCAGGATCCTTCTTAGGACTGATTACAGGGTTCAGGGTCTGATAGGAGACAGGGTTAGGTTGGAGACTTGGACCTCTGAACCATTATCAGTACCTCCAAGGTGAGGGATTAGTTAGGACCCCAGTTTAGGGTCAGGTTAGATCCCGGTCCACCTCTTTCCTGTTTCAGCTCATCAAGTCCTCAAGATTAACCCTGAGTTCAGCAGATTTCGTGTCAGGTAAATCTATTCTATACTTACATGCTGATGTTGCTATACTAGTTGTTGTATAGAGTGTTGTTCCTGTATTAATAGTTTACTGACATTGTATACATATCATTAGACAGCGTGACAGATGTGTGGTGAGCACTTTGAACCCCGAAGTGCTTCACAGAAGTTTATAACGTACAGCCGTAAAAATAAAAAATCCTTTTTTTTTTTACAAAAATGATTTTTTCGCCCCCAATATTTTATTTTCACAAGGGTAACAGAAGAAATTGGAACCCAAAAGTTGTTGTCCAATTTGTCCTGAGTACGCTGATACCCAATATGTGGGAGAAAACTACTGTATGGGCGCACGTCAGGGCTCGGAAGGGAAGTAGTGACGTTTTGATTGCAGACTTTGATGGAATGGTCTGGGGGCGTCATGTCGCATTTGGAGAGCCCCTGATGCGCCTAAACAGTGGAAACCCCCCACAAGTGACCCCATTTTGGAAAATAGACCCCACAAGGAACTTGTCTAGATGTGTGGTGAGCACTTTGAACCCCGAAGTGCTTCACAGAAGTTTATAACGCACAGCCGTAAAAATAAAAAATCCTTTTTTTTTTGCAAAAATGATTTTTTTGCCCCAATATTTTATTTTACAAGGGTAACAGGAGAAATTGGACCCCAAAAGTTGTTGTCCAATTTGTCCTGAGTACGCTGATATCCAATATGTGGGAGAAAACTACTGTATGGGTACACGTTGGGGCTCGGAAGGGAAGTAGTGACGTTTTGGATTGCAGACTTTGATGGAATGGTCTGGGGGCGTCATGTCGCATTTGGAGAGCCCCTGATGCGCCTAAACAGTGGAAATCCCCAACAAGTGACCCCATTTTGGAAAATAGACCCCACAAGGAACTTATCTAGATGTGTGGTGAGCGCTATGAAGCCCCAAGTGCTTCACAGAAGTTTATAATGTACAGCCGTAAAAACAAAAAAATATTTTTTTTTGCACAAAAATGATATTTTCGCCCCCAGTTTTTTATTTTCCCAAGGGTAGCAGAAGAAATAGGACAAATTGCACAATAACTCTTGTGGTCCAGAGTACGCTGATACCCCATATGTGGGGATAAACTACTGTTTGGACGCATGGCAGAGCTGAGAAGTGAAGGAGCACCGTTTGACTTTTTCAACGCAGAATTGGCTGGAATTGAGATCAGACGCCATGTCACATTTGGAGAGCCCTGATGTGCCTAAACAGCTGAAACCCCCCAATTCTAACTCCAACCCTAACCCCAACACACCCCTAACCCTAGTCCCAACCCTAACCACAAACCTAACCCTAACACACCCCTAATCCCAACCCTAACCCTAATCCTAACTTTAGCGCCAACCCTAACCCTAACTTTAGCCGCAACCCTAACCCTAACCCTAATGGGAAAATGGAAATAAATACTTTTTTTAATTTTATTATTTTTCCCTTACTAAGGGGGTGATAAAGGGGGGTTTGATTTACTATTTATAGCGGGTTTTTATGATTGGCAGCTGTCACGCTAAAAGACGCTTTTTATTGCAAAAATAGTTTTTGCATCATCACATTTTGAGAGCTATAATTTTTGCATATTTTGGCCCACAGAGTCATGTGAGGCCTTATTTTTTGCGGGACGAGTTGACGTTTTTATTGGTACCATTTTTGAGCACGTGACGTTTTTTGATCGCTTTTTATTTCGATTTTTGGGAGGTTAGAATGAACAAAAATCAGCAATTCATGAATTTCTTTCGGGGGAGGCGTTTATACCGTTCCACGTGTGGTAAAATTGATAAAGCAGTTTTATTCTTCGGGTCAGTACGATTATGGCGATACCTCATTTATATCATTTTTTCATGTTTTGGCGCTTTTATAGAATAAAAACAATTTTATATAAAAAATAATTATTTTTGCATCGCTTTATTCTGCGAGCTATAACTTTTTTATTTTTTCGCTGATGATGCTTTATGACGGCTCGTTTTTTGCGGGACAAGATGACGTTTTCAGCGGTACCATGTTTTTTTATATCGGTCTTTTTGATCGCGTGTTATTCCACTTTTTGTTCGGCGGTATGATGATAAAGCATTGATTTTTTGCTTCGTTTTTTTTTTTTTTTTTTAAGGGGTTCACTAAAGGGGTTAACTAGTGGGACAATTTTATAGGGGGGGTCGTTACGGACGCGGCGATACCAAATATGTGTACTTTTATTGTTTTTTTTTTTTTATTTACAGGAAGAAGTGAATTTATTGGGGAATATATATTTTTTTTTTTTATTTATTTTGGATTTTTTTTTTACACATGTTTATTTTTACTTTTTTAACTTTTTTACTTTGTCCCAGGGTGGGACATCACAGTATTTTATCAGATCGCTGGTGTGACAGTGTGCACAGCACTCTGTCACACCAGCGATCGCACAGGCATAGATGCAGGCTTCTCAGTGCCTGCTCTCGGCAGGCACTGAGGTAGCCGCCTCCCTCCAGGACCCGGCGCCATCTTGGATCGGGTCTGGGAGGGAGGAAGCCCTCAGAACAGCGCGATCACATCGCGCTGCTCTGAGGGTCTCAGGGGGGCGCGCAGGGAGCCCCCACCCTGCACGATCCTCCCCTGTGCCCCCAGTACACCGCGATCATGTTTGATCGCGGTGTGCAAGGGGTTAATGTGCCGGGAGCGGTCCGTGACCGCTCCTGACACACAGTCATGGGTGTCAGCTGTGATAATCAGCTGACACCCGGCGGCGATTAGCTGCGCTCCCCTCAGGAGCGCAGCTGACCGCCTATGACGTACTATCCCGTCCCCGGTCATACGGGCCCAGGTACCATGGACGGGATAGTACGTCCGATGGCAGTAAGGGGTTAAAGTCTCTTGTTGCCACTATTTAGTATCTCTCCTATGTATGGTTAAATTATATAGATAGGGTTAATTAGACATAGTTTTTTCCATGTTAGTATAACAGGATATGACATAAATAGTTATCAAGTTCAGTTTGATTTATTCATGCAATGAGTAAGGGCTAGTGATGAGCGAACATGGTTTGTGATACTCAGATATTACTCGACTATCTGGGTGCTCGGATGTGCTTGGCACTCGCCAAGTATTGGTTGGTGCTCGGATTTAATGCTCGAATCCCCGCCCCACATATTTGGTGCTGTTACACAGCCAATAAACATGTAAGGATTGCTTGCCAGTCAATATAATGCCATAGCCATCTTCGTAGTGGCATTACTGTGATTAGCTGGCCGCATTACCTCATGACAAGTTATAAAATGACTGGCACCACCACACTCGGCACACAGGGACAGTTCTGATTGAAGGGAGAGGGTAGTTGCCCAGGCCTGTGTGTGCACAATTTTAGGAATCAGTCCTCTAGTGGTGATACTTTGCTGAACCATTATACTAAAAGTCCTTCTAAGGGCTAATCTTGTTGCTTTGCTGTTTCTGTGCGATACATTCTGAATTTAGCCTGGGGACAGCTACTGGATCAGGGAGAGTGGCTGACTACAGCCTGTAGCCAGGGCTTAGAGCTTTGCAGTCTGTTGCTAAATGTATAGCTGTTACACGTGACCACATTTTTTTGGGGGGTTGAGGTGTACTATATTTTCATCTATACAGTTTAATGTGCTTTGTGTTAAATTACGGTTGTATTAACCTTCGTCCGGCTGAGTAGGTACAATTGTAACTATTCCGTTTTAAAATTGCAATAACTTTTTTTCGAAAAGCCGTAGAGGGCTGAAATTTCGTGACATCTCTGCAGTTTTGGTCCAGAATATATTGGCCAAATTTCAATAAAATATCTCCACCCCCTTCCGAGATAAGGGGTCGAGATATTTTTGCATCCATAACAAGCTGCATCGGTACAGATGTACCCTCATATATTTTGAATGAAGATAATGCAAGGAAAAAAGAATTACCGTATATACCCATGTATAAGCCGAGATTTTCAGCCCATTTTTTAGGGCTGAAAGTCCCCCTCTCGGCTTATACGCGGGTCATATACGGGGTCGGCGGGGGAGGGTGAGTGGGGGTGTCGGATCATACTCACCCCTCCGCCAGCGCGGTTCTTGCAGCCCCCCTGCTTCTCCCACATCCTTCCTGCAGCGGTCACATGGCACCGCTCATTAAAGTTATGAATATGCACATATTCATGACATTAATGAGCGGTACCACGTGACCGCTGCAGGACTGAAGCGCTGCGGAGAGCGCCGGGAAAAGAGGAGAGGCAGCAGGGACGCGCGGTGGAGGGGTGAGTATAGCGATATTTACCTGTCCCGTTCCACGCTGCATGCTGCGTCCTCGTCTGACTCCTCTGGCTGTGAATGATCAGCAGAGGGCGCGATGACGTCATTAGTGAGCGCCGCGCCCTCTGCCAGATCATTCACTGCTGAGGCCCCGGAAGAGGACGCAGCGCAGCGGTGCAGAGAAGACAGGTAAATATCTCAGGTGCCGGGGTCCTGAGCAAGCGGTGACACCGGCACCTGTCCCCCATAGCACGCCAGTGTCACTGCCTGCTCAGGACACCGGCACCTGGCCCCCAGCGACGAGAGGTGAGTATGTAATTTTTTTTTCAGCAGCATATGAGGCTTATACTATGGGGCATATGGGGCATAATTGTGCAGCACATGGAGGGGCATAATATGGAGCATATGGGGGCATAAACTGTGGAACATATGGGGTCATAAGCTGTGGAACATATGGGGCATAATCTGGAGCATAACGGGGCATAATATGGAGCATATGGGGGCATAAGCTGTGGAACATATGGGGCATAATCTGGAGCATATGGGGCATAATATGGAGCATATGGGGGCATAAGCTGTGGAACATATGGGGCATAATCTGGAGCATATGGGGGCATAATCTGTGGAACATATGGGGCATAATCTGGAGCATATGGGGGCATAATCTGTGGAACATATGGGGCATAATCTGGAGCATATGGGGGAATAATCTCTGAAGCATATGGAGGCATAATCTGTGGAGCATATTGGGCATAATCTGTGCAGCATATGGGGGCATAATCTGTGGAGCATCATATGGGGGCATAATAATTTTTCACCCTAGGCTTATACGCGAATCAATAAGTTTTCCCAGTTTTTTGTGGCAAAATTTGGGGGGTCGGCTTATACACGGGTCGGCTTATACATGAGTATATACAGTATATTTTTTTTAATGATAATGCTATTTTATTATTATAAACAAGTAAAAAAACTGTTCATTTACATTATAAAAGAAAATGTAAGAAACTTTTTTTATTGATTTTCTTCTCAAGTAATGCATGTTGTCTTTGCTACTGATTGTTCATCGCAAATGGGTTTCACACAAACCACACAAGACTTTCTAGTTTTACGTTGTTTTCGCCTCAGGTCTCGGCAGTCATAGCAACTACCAACAACAGGGGAGGGTCCACGACTACCATGAGGTATTTGAGGGCCAGCTGCTGCTTGCGATGCTACCAGAATGCATCGTCCAAGCACCATTTCTACTGCACCTCGAAGAAAATGGTTTCTCATCATCATTCGGTTTGTACTACGATCTTCAATTGCAGGCATACACAGCTGATTTGCGAGATCTTTCAGGAACTTTCTTCGTTGATCCTTTGTCCTGAAGCTTGGATTGTGTTCTCTGTAGATGATGTAGGACGTCAATCATATTGTAGAAAAATGCCAGAGGCCAACGTAATGTTCGTCGTTTCACAGTGTACTCTCCCAACATTTTATCCATAACATCAACCCCGCCTTTTGTTTTGTTGTAGTATTTTATTATCTCTGGCTTGGCTGCTAGTGTCTCTTCAACTTCTCCCGTCATGTGCATAGATGATAGAAGCACGACTGATTTGTTCTTCTTTGGTACATATGAACAGACTGTTGCATCATGATTGTAGGCAAAATTTGTTGAGTTTACAGGCCTTTCTTTGGCAGGCTGCATGTTGCTAGGTAGGAACCTTTTTTTTTTTCTCACTGTGCCAACTAGTGTCATGTTCCAGGAGTTCAATACCTTAGCTAGTTCCATGGTTGTAAAGAAGTTATTGGTGGTGACATTTCTTCCAGAGCCTTTATATGAGCTCACTAGGTCCAATACTGTTCGTTCACCAATGTTTACTTGTCGAGGACCATCATTTGGTTTCCCAGTGTAGAGCTGACCTTGTAATGGGTAGGTGTTTGACGAGTCACAAGCCCAGAAAATCTTTATGCCATATTTAGCTGGTTTTGAAGGTATATACTGCGTAAATTTAGTATGGCCTCTGAATGGAAATAATTGCTCGTTGACGGTGATACAATTATATGGCTTGTAGGCTCTCTCCAGATTTCTGTTCAGCATTGTCCAGATGTCCCGTATTGGTGCAGCTTTATCTGTTTGCACACGTTCTGCACGTGTATTTTCGTTGTCAAATCTGATAAATCTGAGTATCATCTTGAAGCGGTCACGAGACATGGCTGCACGTATAAGAGGCAGAGCAGCAACATTCCACATTTCCTCCAGATTTTCTTTGCTGTCTCTGTGCACACCAGCAGCAATCAGTATGCCCAAAAATGCATGGAGTTCAGTTTCAGTAAATTGCTTGAGTGTTTTTTGTGGTGGCCGTTCAGAAGAATCAGGAAGACGTTGTACCAGTTCGTTGTTGTAAGCATCACAAACTCTCTTGGCCTTTCGATTAGTTTCTCATAATATGATGTCACACATCTCGGGAGTCATGATTGACTTGAATAGCTCTTGACGTTGGTATAGTCGAGTTGTTTACTCGTACGAAACCCAGGACTCTAGAAATGAGCCCCCCTTTACCCTTATCAATATACCCCAGTTATCCATACCCCAATAACGAATTACAGTAATTCTTTGGAATATGTATGGCCACAGCAGCCTTTATTTAAGTACAAACAACAATAGCAATAAATAACAATATATAACAATATATATATAACAATATATATATATATATATATACCAATAACACATCAGGGAGGAGTCCTTGAAGCTACAAAGATCATGGTGAATTAAACCAATATCCTGTGAACAACATCCCACCTCTTACTCCCAGCCGTTACCCCACAGGCTCGGGAGCACCACCATTGAGGTGTGCTGTTCACCCAACCACCTGGGGATCCGCCCACTCCGTGTGAACTCCCCTTCCACCATTCACCAGATCACCACCACATAACTTCAAACAGTGGAGACCCTAAACAGAGTCCCCACAAACCAATTTCCACCAACTTCAAGGACTCTCTCCCCACCCCCTTGAGCCGCCATGACCCAAAATTAACCATCCAGTAACATCATCCAATAGGGAGGGAGGGTGGGACTACTGATGGGGCAAGACAGGAACTGCCCTGGGACCGCCCCATCACTGCCTTATAAACCCCCCCCCAACCACTCCCCCCCTTATTTAAATGTTCCTCCCTCGTTTTAAACCCCTCCAAACCCCCATCATGCCGGCCTCCGCCCACGCCTCTTTCTTGAGGGAGGGAGGCTCTGCTCCGGCCATTACTTGACGTTGGTATAGTCGAGTTGTTTACTCGTACGAAACCCAGGACTCTAGAAATGAGCCCCCCTTTACCCTTATCAATATACCCCAGTTATCCATACCCCAATAACGAATTACAGTAATTCTTTGGAATATGTATGGCCACAGCAGCCTTTATTTAAGTACAAACAACAATAACAATATATAACAATATATATATAACAATATATATATATATATATACCAATAACACATCAGGGAGGAGTCCTTGAAGCTACAAAGATCATGGTGAATTAAACCAATATCCTGTGAACAACATCCCACCTCTTACTCCCAGCCGTTACCCCACAGGCTCGGGAGCACCACCATTGAGGTGTGCTGTTCACCCAACCACCTGGGGATCCGCCCACTCCGTGTGAACTCCCCTTCCACCATTCACCAGATCACCACCACATAACTGCAAACAGTGGAGACCCTAAACAGAGTCCCCACAAACCAATTTCCACCAACTTCAAGGACTCTCTCCCCACCCCCTTGAGCCGCCACAACGAGGGCCCATTGAAAACCTCAATGGCCCGAGACCCCCTAAGACCGCAAAGCCATGGCCCTTTCAATACCTTCCTGAATACCTAGTGCCCACATATCTGACCCAACAGCATTCAGATGAACCCCATCGGCCAACCAAAAATCCCCCTCCCCCTTCTCCAAATCCAAATGCCGCACCGACACATTACCATTCCGAGCCATGAATGAAGACACAGCCCTGTTAACCTTTATCCTGGCCTTATTGATTTTAACCAGAGACCTCATGTTCCTCCAACGGCTGCGTGGCACAATGTCAGACCAAACTAAAATGACCCCCGGATACAACACCCATAACCGCAAGCAATCCTGCTTGATATCTCGCACTAACTCACGAAAAGGACGCACCGCAAGATCATTCCCCCCGACATGGAGTACCAAAACATCGGGAGCACGGTCCAAGCGGGCGCACGCATGAATTTCGGGCAACACCCTTCTCCACTGCATTCCTCGAAAACCGAGCCATCGCACTACCGCCATAGACCGGGGAAATCCCAGTTGCCGACCATCAGTCCTGACGTCGGCTCTCAACGCTCCCCAGTGGACGAAGGAGTGACCAAAAATCCAAATCAGCATAGGAAGGGAACCTGAAATGAGAAAATAACACTAAACATCCCAAAAGATCACCCTTAACCAACTCCAAACTTCCCACGCAGGCCCTCAGAACAACCAAATACCACCTCGAAAAATCAAGGCCTAATATAACTCCTAAATCGATTAGACTTCCAACGCCCAATACGTTGTATTGATGCCGCGTCCAACCCCCTACCCGCCGCCTCAGTCGCCGCCCCAATCCGGAATGAATGTGTCCCAAAACGAGAATCATCGAGACCTAATGCTCGAATGGACTTTTTGAAAATGGTGTTGAACTGATACCTGGACAGGCTACCGCCATCGGCATGGCACAACAATGAGCCCCCCAACCCGGTGCCCAACTCCCAAAAACGCTGCAAACATAACACTGGACACATCGGGTACCCTGATACAATACCCAACACTACCCGACGGCCCCTCCCCTCTTGATCCGTCTTGGATTTACGCAGCCAAAACTCAACACCACCCGCCGTCAATAATACATCCTTAGCCAACAAACCCCCCGCCGCCTGTCTATTACCCGAAACCAGCTCACCTACCCGCAAAGCCCCAAAGAATGCCAACGAAAAAGCCAGACGGAATAACAGAACTTCAAAACGAGAAGAACACGTCGTGTCCAAAATAAAACCCAATCGCTCTAGCAAAGCGGAGGATACCGGGCGCCTCGTATCACCCAACCCCTTATTTCGACGAAAACCCTTTGCCGCCTGCTGCACCAAAAAGGTCTTCGACACATCGCTAATCCCCCGCAAACGAAACCCAAAAGATAGTGCTGCTAAAACCCGCGACACTTTGGCACAAGACCATCCTTCCCTCGCCCCTTGCCCCAACCAAGCCAATAAGGCCCTTTGTAAATCCACCCCATCCCCCAGAACTGGAATTGTCATTAAAAACTCTTCCCAGTTACGCCACACTGCCCGATAAGCCGCCCAAGTTTTTGGAGCCAACGATGCCCTAATCAGAGACTCTGCAGACCGTAAACCACCTTCCACAACTCCTTCGGGCAGGCTAGACCCTCGCACTCCGCTTCCGTGGCCAATGAGCGAAAACGATCCCACTGTGAACGAGAAAGAGAATCAGCTATGTCATTCTTCACACCCGGCACGTGCGTCGCCGTCACGTGTGCATTCAATTCCAAACATAACAAGACCAAACGTTGCAAAACTCGCACGACAGGAGGAGAGGACGCAGTAAGCCCATTAATCGCGCAAACAACTCCCATGTTGTCACAATTAAAACGCACCCTGCTATCACGAAACTCACTTCCCCATAAATGCACCGCCACCAGAATTGGAAAAATTTCCAATAATGTTATGTTCCGAACTAAGCCCTCAGCCACCCACTCTGCAGGCCAACGAGACGCACACCATTGCCCCCTGAAATAGGCTCCAAAACCAACCCCTCCGGCCGCGTCCGTAAACAACTCCAACACATCACTCCCAACAACCTCGGCCATGACCAAAGAGCGCCCGTTATATCCTTCTAGGAAGGAATCCCAAACTGCCAAATCCGCCTTAAGTTCCCCAGACAAACGTATGAAGTGATGAGGGGCTTTTATCCCTGCCGTAGCGCTAGCCAGCCTATGTGAAAAAACTCGCCCCATCGGCATCACTCGACATGCGAAGTTCAACTTCCCTAGCAACGACTGCAAATCACGCAACGACAACGTCTTCACCCGGCGCGCTCTGCCTACTTCAGCCCGTAAAGCC
Organism: Oophaga sylvatica; assembly: GCA_033576555.1. Lineage (NCBI taxonomy): Eukaryota > Metazoa > Chordata > Amphibia > Anura > Dendrobatidae > Oophaga > Oophaga sylvatica. Next base: position 461,477,392 of record JARQOD010000002.1, on the reverse strand, counting down.
AACAACTTTTCCTCGGGCAATCTGAACTCCCATGCCACCGTGTCGATGACTATTCCCAAAAAACACAAACAAGAAGATGGGCCCTCAGTTTTGCCTGGCGCCAAAGGAACCCCAAAATGCTCCGCCACCCACTCAACAGTTTTCAAGATCCCATGGCAGCATGAAGAATTTGCTGGGCCTACACACAGAAAATCATCCAAGTAATGAATAACAGATTCACAACCAGACACCTCTCGCACCACCCACTCCAAAAAAGAACTAAAAGCCTCAAAATAAGCACATGATAAGGAACAGCCCATCGGCAAACATCTGTCAACAAAGAACTCCCCCTCCCAAAAACAACCCAGCAGCTTCAAACTATCAGGATGAACTGGCAAAAGTCGAAAAGCAGATTCAATGTCAGTCTTAGCCATAAGGGCCCCTCGACCACACTTCCTCACCCACCGCGCAGCCTCGTCAAAAGAGGAATAAATAACCGAACAAATTTCCGGATCAATGCCATCGTTCACCGACCTCCCCCGTGGGTAAGAAAGATGCTGAATAAGCCGAAACTTGTTCGGCTCCTTCTTGGGAACAACGCCCAACGGGGAAACCACTAAGTCCTGAAAAGGTGGCGACGAGAAAGGGCCCGCCATACGACCCAACAAAACCTCTTTTGCCAATTTCTCACTGACCACCTCCTTATGCAATAAAGCCGAATGCAAATTCTTAAGTACCCGCGGGATAACAAACGGAGGATGCGGGATAACAAAACCATCCTTAAAACCATTGAACAGTAACGTCGCCTTTTCCCTGTCACCGTATCTATTTAGATAAGGGACCATCTTTTCCAAACTCACCGGAGTCTCTCCCTTGGGAATTACCACCCCCAGGCTTCTGCTTCCCTTTTTTAAAACACTTAGACGCTCCATGGGAGGCGCCATTGCAATTGGAGCAGACATGCTTAAATTTACACCCCGCCCCAAACTTACACTGGCCGTCATTAAACTGCCAGCACACCCCAAATTTGTTCCCACCTCCTTGGCCTTGACCACTTCCTCCCGCTGCCCCAGCGGTATTTCCACTCTGGCCGGCGCCCCCAGTTCCCCCGAGAAAGGAATGCCCAAACTTATTCTGTGCAATGACTCTCATCCACAGACCAATGTCCTTCTGATCCCAACGAATCGCCGGACGCACGGCCTTCCTTTGCCTGAACTGCTCATCATACCGCAGCCAAGCCTGTCCCCCATACACCCTATGCGCCTCCCCAATAGCATCAAAATAACAAAACAAAGCCGAGCAGTTATCTGAAGCTTTCTCCCCGATAACACTTGCTAAAATAGCAAACGCTTGTTGCCAGTTGACGAACGTCTGAGGAATTAATCGCCACCTCCGTTTCTCCTCCTCCTCCTTCTTACTATCTTCCTTTTTACTTTTATCCAAATTAAACTTCTCCAAAGGCAACAATGAGAATATTTCAACGTACTCATCCTTCCAAATATGCTCCTTAACTTCCTTCTTCAAATGAGCCCACAAGGGGCCCTCAAAACAAACATATACCTCCCCGTGAGCCCTATCATCTAAACGCACCCGACACTCCTTTTCCTTCTCTGTCTGCACCGACACAGACACCGGTTCAGCACTAAGCCCTTCCTGTTCCGACACGCTCGCCACTATCTGCCCCCCAACCTGTGATCCAACCCACGCCGTCACTGGAGACGGAGAACTTATACCCTTCTCTAATCGGGATAACAAATTCCGCACATCTACCAGCATATCCGTAACCCCGGCTACCTCGGCCACCCCCCCAACACTATTACTAACTCCCGGCCGAGCTACCCCAAACGGTGAAGAAGACAAAAATGAATGACCAACGCTTAACATAGAATTATACTCACCGGGCTGCGAGGGAGCTGTGAGCCCTCCAGCCGGATAACCTGGTTCCAAAGGTGCGTCGCCACCGCCTTGATCTGACACCACGACTCCGCTGACCTGCTCCTGACGTCCGAAACCCTCCGTGACTTCCAGATGAAGAAGGCCTAAACCCCATTGGGGATCCAGCCCGCTGATCCTGAAACAACATTGAAGACTGGGTCGCAGCAGCACCCGACGATGGATTAGCAGCAGCAGCCAAACCAAGCCGCCCCGCGTTCACCCCACAGCAACGGCCCTCCGATCCCTCTGTAAACCCTCCGCCTATGGGGGGTAAAAGCTGCTGACCCGTGCCGACCGATGCCACGGCCGCTGAAATTCTGAAGTCGTCCACAGAGGCAGGCCGCAGTGCAGAAAAACTGCCGCTGTGACCCCCCGACGAACCTGGAACCCCGCCGTCACCAAGGGGGGAAAATTGCTGGTCTGATGAGCCGGCCGTTCCGTAGTTTGACAACGCACCTGCATGACCATCCGGAACAGATAGCGATGCAAGCCGATCGCAACTGCGACCGCCCGCTGACGCAGCTCTCAAAAAACGCCCATCGCTTAGCAGCTCCAACGACGACGCATCACCGATGCTTCCTGAGGCAGGCCGCCCAGAAGGTCCCTCGCCACTGCGACCTCCCGAAGACGCAATTCTCCCGCGATGCCCGGGTCATACCGGCTCCAAAGACGACGCACCCGCAGTGCGATTGGAAGCAGGTCGCACAGCAGGTGACTCAGCACTGCGACCCCCCGAGGACGCAGATCTTCCACGACGCCCAGCGCTTGGAGACACCAACGCCGACGCACCCGCGCTGCTATCTGAAACAGGCCGCAAAAAGGATCGCTCACCACTGCGACCTCCCGAGGACGCAGCTCTCGCTTGACGGCCGGTGCGCAAAGACTCCGCCCCCCGACGTGCACTCGGCGGAGGAGAAGTTACCGCCGCAGGGCCTCGCTGGCTTGGTGGATTCCTCCCAGGCCGAGGCCTGCTAACGCGAGCTCCGCGCGCCGCCCGGCCTGGAGGGGCCCGTGAGGGGCTCCTGCGCCGACGCGAGGCCCGAGTAGCCTGATCCGGCGACAGTCTTTCAGGAGGCCTCACCCTTCTTGGCCGCCTCTCCCTTTGCGATGCCCCAGACGACGGACCAGAAGCTCCCTGAACGATAATCGCCACCTGCGCTTCCAGCCATCCAGGAGGCTGCGACGAGGCCACAGCCCTGAGGCGCTCGATCGCCGCGTTTGCAGACATGGTAAGTTGTACTGCGTCTTACTACTGATGGGGCAAGACAGGAACTGCCCTGGGACCGCCCCATCACTGCCTTATAAACCCCCCCAACCACTCCCCCCCTTATTTAAATGTTCCTCCCTCGTTTTAAACCCCTCCAAACCCCCGTCATGCCGGCCTCCGCCCACGCCTCTTTCTTGAGGGGATGGAGGCTCTGCTCCGGCCATTACTTTTGCTGTATACAGGTTGCTGATTGCTGCAGGGCCACCTCTTTGTCGTAGGACATTACGAGATTTTGTTTGTGCATTTGGCAGTGGATCACTACACCATTGAGTTTTATCCTTAGCAGTCCAAATGTCGCCTGCACTTTGAGGCACAGACTAATCCTCAACACTTTCGTCTGAGTCGTATTCTTTTTCCTGCTCTATGACCATTTCTTGTTCAATGTCTGAATCTTCTTCAGTAACATCCACTTGTGGTACATAGTTTTCATCATCAGATGCAACATATGGTTCTTCCTCATGCTAAGAATCAGAGTCTTCTAGCATTCGCATTATTTTGTCAGACGTAAATCTGTAAATATGAAAAAATGAAAAATAAATAATTTTCCGAAATACTACACAATACTACATTATTGGCTTTTCACAAAATGATACTAACCTGCAAACACGTTTTCTTGGATTATGGCGGAAACTAGATCCAGCATCACTATCACTCATGATGAATTGGTAGATGAATTTTGGCTTCGTAATTTAGTTCAGTAACACGTGGCAAGTAGAATGAAACTTGATTCTAAAGTGCAGATAAAAAAGTAAATTATTTCTAGTGATAATTATTTATAAATGTCATTTATATATTATGTAAACCATATACGGTTTCAGAATTTTCATACCATCTTCGACTGTTTTTTCGACCAATAGGAAAATTGTAACAGAGCCACCATCTTTATTTTGTGCTGAATATAAGTAAAACATCGTAAAACAATATGTAGATACTAATTATTATCCATTTTTTGTATAAAAATCATACCTATAGTGATAATTTTCATACAAAATATATGTAAGCCAAGTACAGGCTCAAAGACAATTTCTGACTGTTCTGTCCCCACATAAGGCGAATGAAGGTATAACTGGCTGTTAGATGCTGTGAGACTTTCCTACCTTTGTATCCAAGAAATTGAAGACTTCACAAGCCTAGAAATGTGTGTGCTCACAGCAATGAGATGAACAGCAAAATGGCTACTGAGAGGAGGGAGGCAGGAAGAGAAGTAGAAGCCACTCCCAGTTTGAATCAACTTAATTGACAGCAACATAAGTGAGCAGTAACAACACTGGCCAATAGATATCAGCATAACATTTGTAGCTGAATGAACTTTAGTTTCTGAAACCAAGTAAAGGAGAAAGTCTTCCCACAGTGGAGGTATATATGAAGTACAATTGTACCTCTGCAGCCTGTTAACATTGTAAAATTATGCAGCCTGACGAAGGTTAAACTAAAAATCTCTCAAAAAAATTTACTGGATTGAATTTGTTATCAATAAACTTTAACATGCTTTCTGTTACATTACGGTTGTATTAAACATCAAAAAAGCGTTAAAAAAATTGACTGGATCGAATTTGCCACCAATAAAGTTTAACGTGCTTTGTTTTAAATTACGGTGGTAGTAAACTCCAAAGAATGTTCCAAAAAATTTACTGGATTGAATTAGTCATCCATAGTTTAACGTGCGTGCTTTGTGTTACATTACGATGGTATTAAATTAAAAAAAAAGTAAAAAAAAATGTACTAGATTTAATTTGTCATCCATACATTTTACCGTACTTTGTGTTACATTATGCTGGTATTAAACTCCAAACGTACAATAAAATTTACTGGATTAAATTTTTCATCCATACAGTTTAACTTTGCCAACAATGCAAAGCAAGGAGAGTTAGCTGTTATGTTTCGGTAACTGAGGAGAAATAGCAAAAATAGCCAAAGTCGCAATACTCCAGAGAGGCTGGAAACTATTGGGTTGCAGGACCCTGAACTAACCGCCACACTAGAAGTAGCTGTGGAGCATATCTACGGTGATCCTAGATGCCTCGTCACAGCCGGAGAGATAACTACACCTAAAGGAAGAAAGATGAAAGCTATCTGTCCCAGAGCAGAGTCCCCAAAGAAATAGGAAGCCCCCAAACATGTAATGGCGGTTAGACAAGAAGAAAACACGGACACAGGCAGAAAATAGAATGAGCAATCGCTGGGGCCCAATCTGTCTAGATAGAAAAGTATAGGAAAGAATTCTGACTGCAACCCAAAAAAACCCTGACAAAAATGCCAACACTTCTGATTAACAAAAAAACCTGAGATCACACGATCTCAACCACCTAAATCAGATCTCTGGTGTAACAAACAGCAACTCAGCAAATCAAAAGTGACAAAGAAACAAAGCAAAACTGCAAACACAAAATTAGCACAATTGCAGTGCCAGACCCCCAAAAGGGAACCAGCTGCAGTCCACTGCGAGCAGAAAACCAGCAGAGAAAATCCAACAGAGGAAAAAAAAACAGCAAACACTTATCTGAATGAGAGCAGGAAAGCAAGCTGTGCTCCAAGCAAGACCAGGAGGAACAATTGATTACCGGCAAGGCTGATGGGAACTCAGGTCACTTATATCATACCATTCAGAGCCAGCTGAAGGCCATTCATTAATTAGTTCATTACCCTCAGCAACCACCGGAGGGAGCCCCAGCTCAGAAGTCGCCTCCAAGGTATTCCCAACAGTACCCCCCTTGAGGAGGGGTCACCGAACCCTCACCTGCGCAATCAGGCCGATCAGGATGAGCTTGATGATAGGCACGGATAAGTCTCCCAGCATGGATGTCCGAAGCAAACACCCAAGAATTGTCCTCCTGACCATAACCTCTCCACTTAACCAAATACTGGAGTTTCCGTCTAGCAAAACGAGAATCCAAAATTTTCTCAACCACATACTCCAAATTGCCCTCAACCAAAACAGGGTCGGGAGGCGCAGCCATAGGAACCACTGGCTCGACAAACCTCTTCAATAAGGACTTGTGGTCCCTGGAAGAAGCAAACAGAAGGAAACCGGATTAATAATTTCCATGATCTTATAAGGTCCAATGAATCTTGGATAAATTTGGACATGCAACCTTCATAGGGATATTCCTTGAGGACAACCAAACCAAGTCCCCCACTTTAAAACGAGGACCATCAGTCCTATGCCGGTTGGCAAACCGCTGGGCCTTCTCCTGAGAGACAACCTCTCCACCACCTGGTCCCAAATCTGCTGCATACGCTGCACAATAGAGTCAACCCCCGGACAGACAGAAGCCTCCATCTGTCCTGTAGAAAATCGAGGGTGAAACCCAGAATTGCAGAAAAATGGAGACATCAAGGTGGCAGATGTAGCTCTATTATTAAGAACCCAAACTCAGCCAAAGGCAAAAAAGAGACCCAGTCATCTTGATCAGCAGACACAAAACACCTCAAATAAGTCTCCAAGGTCTGGTTTGTTCTCTCGGTTTGTCCATTGGTCTGAGGGTGAAATGCAGAGGAGAAAGACAACTGAACACCAAGTTTAGAACAAAATGTCCTCCAGAATCTGGAAACAAACTGTACTCCTCTGTCAGACACAATGTTCTCCGGAATGCCATGTAACCGAACCACGTGCTGAAAGAACAAAGGCACCAATTCGGAGAAGGAAGGCAACTTAGGTAATGGCACAAGATGTATCATCTTGGAAAACCTATCACAGATTACCCAGATAATGGTCATTCTCTGATAGACAGGAAGGTCGGAAATAAAATCCATAGAAATATGGGTCCATGGCCTCTTGGTACAGGTAATGGCATTAACAAACCACTAGAACGAGAGCAAGGCTTGGAACGAGAGCAAGTCCCACAGGACTGCACAAAGTCCCTGACGTCACGAGACAAAGTAGGCCACCAAAAGGAGCAACTTACCAAGTCTCTGGTACCAAAAATCCCGGGATGACCAGCCAACGCGGAAAAATGAATCTCAGACATCACACTCTTTTTCCTCTGGTCTGGGACAAACAATTTCCCAACAGGGCAGCGCTCAGGTTTATCCTCCTGGCACCTCTCCAAAGCCAGTCTCAATTTGGGCGAGATAGCGGAAAGAACCACACCCTTCTTCAGAATAACAGCAGGCTCAGTTACCTCAGGATAATCCAGAAAGAAACTCCTCGAGAGGGCATCCACCTTAACATTCTTAGTGCCCGGGAGAAAAGAGACCACAAAATTAAAACATGTGAAAAACAAGGCCCACCTGGCCTGTCTAGGATTAAGTCGCTTGGCTGATTCAAGATAAACCAGGTTCTTATGATCCGTGAGGACCACCACCTGATGCTTGGCTCCTTCCAGCCAATATCTCCACTCTTCAAAGGCCCACTTCATGGCCAATAACTCCCGTTTACCCACGTCATAATTACGTTCAGTTGGAGAAAATTTTCGAGAGAAAAAAGCACAAGGGTTACTCTTAGAGGTCTCTGTATCCCTTTGGGACAAAACGGCACCTGCCCCAATCTCAGAGGCATCAACCTCCACCTGAAATAGCAGAGAAACATCAGGCTGCCGTAGAACAGAAGCAGAAATGAATCTCTGCTTAAGTTCCTGAAACACAGAAACTAGCCTCAGGAGGCCAATTCACCACACTGGAACCCTTTTTGGTCAAATCAGTCAATGATTTAACAATACCGGAGAAATTACCAATAAATTTACGTATAAAAAATTGATTAGGTAGTGGACCCAATCACAGATGGCCTGAACCTTGACCGGGTCCATTTCAATAACAGACGGAGACAAAATGAATCCCAGAAATGAGACCTTCTGTACGCCAAAAATACACTTTGATCCCTTCACATACAGTGCATTCTCTCTCAAAATCTGGAACACAGTCTGAACATGTTTCACATGAGAGTCCCAGTCATTGGAAAAAATCAAGATATCATCCAAATAAACAATCAGAAATTTATCCACAAAATCCCTGAAAATATCATTCATGAAGGATTGGAAGACAGAAGGGGCATTAGTAAGCCCAAAAGGCATTACTAGGTACTCAAAATGCCCCTCTGGGGTATTAAACGCCGTCTTCCATTCATCCCCGTGCTTAATGCGAATAAGGTTATACGCCCCCCTGAGGTCAAGCTTGGTAAACCAACTAGCACTTTTCACTGTGGAAAATAGGTCAGAAATCAAAGGTAACGGATATTGATATTTAACAGTGATTTTATTCAGGAGGCGATAATCAATACACGGCCTCAATAAACCATCCTTTTTGACCACAAAGAAAAAACCGGCGCCCAAGGGTGAAGAGGATGGTCTGATATGACCCTTCTCCAATGACTCCTTGATATAAGATCGCATAGCATCGTGTTCAGGTACAGATAAATTAAAAAGGCGACCTTTAGGAAATTTTCCACCAGGCACTAACTCAATAGCACAATCATAGCTCCTGTGAGGAGGTAAGGATGCTGATTTACTTTCACTAAACACATCAGAAAAATCTGTCAAATAGTCAGGAACATCTTGAGACTGGGGAGAGGCAGAAAAAACAGGAGTGTCAGTATTAACACATTGGCAGCCCCAACTGGTCACAGACACAGATTTCCAATCCAAAACAGGATTATGAGTCTGTAACCAAGGGAAACCCAGTACAATAATGTCATGCAGATTATGCAACACCAGAAATTTGCAACTCTCCTGATGATCTGGTTCAACCCTCATTATCACCTGAGTAGAAAACCGGTGTTTATTCTCCGCCAAAGGGGTAGAATCAATGCCCAGTAAAGAAATAGACTTCCACAGAGGTATCATGGGAAACCCACAACGTTTGGCAAAGTCAAAATCCATCAGGTTAATAGCTGCTCCTGAATCAACAAAAGCCTGAGCCGAAAATGTGGACAGGGAGCAAATCAGGGTAACAGTCAACAGAAATTTAGTCTGAACACTACCCAAGACAACCGAGCACACAAAACGTCTTCCCCGCTTAGGGCAGACGGAAATAGTATAGGAAGCGTCAAAACAGTAGAAACATAACCCATTGTGCTTACGAAACTCATGACGCTGAGCCCCAGAAGTCACTCCATCACACTGAATGGGCTCAGGAGCTGGCTCACAAGGCAACACTATCTCACGCATACCTCTGCGCTCATGCCAACGTCTGTCAATTTGAATAGCCAAAGACATAGAATCATTGAGACCAGAGGGAACAAGGAATCCCACCATAACGTCCTTTACATTCTCTGACAGACCCTTCCGAAAAAGGGCTGCCAAAGCATCATCATTCCATTTGGTCAGGACTGCCCGTTTTCGAAATTTCTGACAGTACAGCTCAGTGTCTTCACGACCCTGATTTTATGCCAACAAGGTCTTTTCAGCTTGATCAGTGACATTAGGTTCATCGTACAATAACCCCAGAGCATGAAAAAATACATCAACATCATTCAAAACAGGATCCCCAGGTGTCAGGGAAAAAGCCCAATCCTGAGGGTCACCGCGCAGCAGAGAGATGACAATTTGAACCTGCTGTGCTGCATTCCCTGAGGACTTAGGCTTTAAGGCAAAAAACAACTTACAGTTATTTTGAAATTCAGAAATTTAGACAGATCCCCCAAAAATAAATCTGGCATGGGGATCCTAGGTTCCACAACTGGAAACCTAGCAAGATAGGTAGCAATACTCTGAACCTCAGTGGCAAGCTGCTCCACACTGCCAGACAACTGTGCAAACTCCATTGAGAGAAAAAAAAAATTCCTCCTCAGCACCCAGAGAAAAAGAGGGAAAAAAAATGTAACAAACTTTTTCCTCTTTACTATTTTTCCCTTCTGTGAGTACCATATAATTTTCAGTTTGGCCGGTAAGGAGGAGAAATAGCAAAATAACCAAAGTCGCAATACACCAGAGAGGCTGGAAACTATTGGGTTGCAGGACCCTGAACTAACCGCCACACTAAAAGTAGCCGTGGAGCGTACCTACGGTGATCCTAGACGCCTCGTCACAGCCGGAGAGATAACTACACCTAAAGGCAGAAAGATGAAAGCTATCTGCCCCAGAGCAGAGTCCCCAAAGAAATAGGAAGCCCCCAAACATGTAATGGCTAGTGTTGAGAGATACTGCCCGATATCCCTAAATATCGGATCGGATTGGATCGGCCCGATACTCAAAAAGTATCGGGTATCGCCGATCCGATACCGGAAACCCAATGCAAGTCATGGGACAGAAATATCGGAACTAAAAAAACCTCTTTCTTTCCTTGTAAACACTAGATATACACACATAGAATACATATATATATATATATATATATATATATATACATGTCATTGTGACATATATATATACATATATTTATAGCTCATACACTTCTACATAGTAAAATAGCCTCTGATTCAATTGCCGGGCAATGCCGGCTTTTGTGAAATTACAGAAGCACCCGACATGAAATAACACATGGTTTACATAGAGTTAACCATGTCTTTTCATGTAGTTTGATATATGGTTTTTGCTAACAATTACATGAGTGTATGTGTGCAAAATTTCACACATGTAGGGGTTAATTAAAGGTGTAACTTCGTTGTAAAAAAAACCGCATTTTTTTGCTACGAATTTACACCTTTAATTAACCCCTACATGTGTCAAATTTTGCACACATACACTCATGTAATTGTTAGTGAAAACCATATATCAAACTACATGAAATGACATGGTTAACTCTATGTAAACCATGTGTCATTTCATGTCGGGTTCTGTATTTTCACAAAAGCCGGCAATTGGATTAGCGGCTGTTATACTATGTAGAAGTGTATGTACTATAAATATAAATATATATATATATATGTGTCACAAATTCAATGACATGTATATATATATATATATGAGGTGTAAAATTGTTGAAAAAAAATGCGTGGGCTCCCGCCCTATTTTCTCAACCAGACAGACAAAGCCAGCGAGTGGGGGCAGATAATAATAGCCCAGAGAGGAACCATTATTTTTGCCCCCCCCCCTGGCTACTAACATCTGCCCCCAGACATCCCAGAAAAGGCAAATCTACAATTAGATTCACCCTTTCTGGCACTTTGCCTGTCTATTCCCATTGCCCTGTAGCGGTGGCGAATGGGTTAATAAGGGGTTAAAGCCACCTTGCTATTGAAAGGTGAGTTTAAGCCAGGTTAATAATTGAGAACTGTCAATTAGACAACTATCAATTATTAATCCTATTGTATGAAATAAAAATAAAACACACACACTTTAATTAAAAATCATTTTAATGAAATAAACACACAGTTTCTGACAATATTTTATTTTACTGCGATTCCTTGCGAAGCCCTTGTCCACCTGTAATAAAAATAAAATATTAACCCCTTCCCGACCTGTGACGCCACGTAGGCGTCATGAAAGTCAGTGCCAATCCGACCCATGACGCCTATGTGGCGTCATGAAAGGATCGCGTTCCTGCGGGCCAGGTGACCGGGGTCACTGAAAGGTCACCCGACCCGCAGGCACAGGACCCTTTGTGCTTCACCACAGGGGGGTTGGCTTAACCCCCCCTTGGCCATGATCGCTCTGATTGGCTGTTAAAAGTGAAACAGCCAATCAGAGCAATCTGTAATATTTCACCAATGAAATTGGTGAAATATTACAATCCAGCCATGGCCGATGCTGCAATAGCATCTGCCATGGCTGGAGACTGAGAACCGACCCCCCCACACCATGTCACGGCGGTGATCGGCCGCCGCCACCGATTTCATGGCAGCGATCGGTCACCGCCGTCACTAACAGCTCCCCTCGTCCAGGCCTCCGCTGCCCCCACCTTCCGATCCCCCCCCTCACCTTCCGACCCCCATACTCACCTCTCCCGGTCCACCGATGTCCCTGGATCCGTCCCGGCGGCTGCCCGGGATTTTTCATGGGCGCCGCCATCTTGGAAAATGGTGGGCACATGCGCAGTGCGCCCTGAAGAGTCCAGAAATTTATTTTGATCACTGTGATAAACTGTCACAGTGATCAAAATAAAAAAAAAGTAAGTGAACCCCCCCTGTCATAGGTAGGGTCAAATAATAAAATAAAGATTTTTTTTTTTCCTATTAGGCTCTGCACACGTTGCGGATTTTGCTGCGGATCAGCAGCGGATTTTGCTGCGGATCAGCAGCGGATTTTGCTGCGGATCAGCAGCGGATTTTGCTGCGGATCTGCAGCGGATTTTGCTGCGGATCTGCAGCGGATTTCGCGCTGCGGATCCACAGCAGATCCAGAAACCATGTACAGTACAATGCAAATAAATGGTAAAAAAACGCTGTGCACATGCTGCAGATTTTTCAGCGCGGATTTGCTGCGGTTTTAAATCCGCAGCATGTCAATTCTTTGTGCGGATTCCGCAGCGATTTTACACCTATTCCATTATAGGTGTAAAACCGCAGGGAAAAACCGCACCAAAACCATAGTAAATCGTCGCTAAATACGCAGGTAAAACGCAGGTCATTTTACCTTCGGATTTTAGAAAAATCCGCAAGTGAATCCGCAACGTGTGCACGGGGCCTCAGGGTTAGGCTGGGTTCATATTGCATTATGGCAGTCCGTTAGATGGACTGCGTTTCACCGCGGTGTAACGCAGTCCGTTAACGCTGCCATTCACCCCATTTGTGTGCGCATCGCAACGCATGCCGTGAAGCGGCATGTGTTCGCGACGTGTCGTCATTCAGTGACGGAGCCTTGGACGCGGGCTGCAGCGTCTGGGCTTCGTCACCGCTAGCACAGATGAATCATTGCTGATTCCTCTGCACTAGCGGGTATAGCACAACACGATCGCGTTATGCTATACCGTTACCAGCCCATCAACGCTACGTGTTGAACGGGCTGCTAAAACGCAATATGAACCCAGCCTTAAGGTTAGGGTTAGAACTAGGGTAAGGGTTGGAATTAGGGTTAGGGTTGGAATTAGGGTTAGGGTTGGGATTAGGGTTAGGTTTGTGGTTAGGGTTAGAGTTGGGATTAGGGTTAGGGGTGTGTTGGGGTTAGGGTTATGGTTAGGGTTTGTATTAGGGTTAGGGTGTGTAGGGGTTAGGGTTGGGGTTAGGGATGTGTTGGGTTAGGGTTGGAGTTAGAATTGAGGGGTTTCCACTATTTACGCACATCAGGTGGTCTCCATACGCGACATGGCGCCACCATTGATTCCTGCAAATTTTGCGTTCAAAAAGTCAAATAGTGCTCCCTTTATTCCAAGCCCCGACGTGTGCCCAAACAGTGGTTTACCCCCACAATATGGGGTATCAGCGTACTCGGGAAAAATTGCACAACAACTTTGGGGTCTAATTTCTCCTGTTACTGTTGTGAAAAAAAAATTGGGGACTAAAAAATTTATTTTTGTGGAAAAAAAAATGATTTTTTATTTTCACGGCTCTGCGTTATAAACTTCTGTGAAGAACTTGGAGATTCAAAGTGCTTACCACACATCTAGAGGAGTTCCTTGGGGGATCTAGTTTCCAAAATGGGGTCACTTGGGGAGTTTCTACTGTTTAGGCACATCATGGGCTCTGCAAACGTAACATGACACCCGCAAACCATTCCATCAAGTCGGCATTTCAAAACGTCACTACTTCCCTTCCGAGCCTCGACGTGTGCCCATACAGTAGTTTTTTCCCACATATGGGATATCAGCGTACTCAGTACAAATTGGACAACAACTTTTGGGTCTAATTTCTCCTGTTACCCTTGGGAAAATAAAAAAATTGGGGACTAAAAGATCATGTTTGTGGAAAAAATATGATTTTTTTATTTTCATGCCCCGGCATTATAAACTTCTGTGTAGCCCTTGGGGGTTCAAAGTGCTCACCACACATCTAGATAAGTTCCTTGCGGGGTCTAGTTTCCAAAATGGGGTCACTTGTGGGGAGTTTCTACTGTTTAGGCACATCAGGGACTCTGCAAACGTAACATGACGCCCGCAGACCATTCCATCAAGTCGGCATTTCAAAACGTCACTACTTCCCTTCCGAGCCCCGAAGTGTGCCCATACAGTAGTTTTCTCCCACATATGGGACATCAGTGTACTCAGGACAAATTGGACAGCAACTTTTGAGGTCTAATTTCTCCTGTTACCCTTGGGAAAATAAAAAAATTGGGGACTAAAAGATCATGTTTGTGTAAAAAATATGATTTTTTTTATTTTCATGCCCCGGCGTTATAAACTTCTGTGTAGCCCTTTGGGGTTCAAAGTGCTCACTACACATCTAGATAAGCTCCTTGGGGGGTCTAGTTTCCAAAATAGGGTCACTTGTGGGGGGTTTCTACTGTTTAGGCACATCAGGGCTCTGCAAACGCAACATGACGCCCGCAGAACATTCCATCAAGTCTGCATTCCAAAATGGTGCTGCTTCCCTTCTGAGCTCTCCCATGCGCCAAAACAGTGGTTCCCCCCACATATGGGGTACCAGTGTACTCAGGACAAACTGTACAACAACTTTTGTGGTCCAATTTCTCCTGTTACCCTTGTGAAAATAAAAAATTGCGGGTTAAAAAAATCAGTTTTTGAGGAAAAAAATGATTTTTTATTTTCACGGCTCTGCATTGCAAACTTCTGTGAAGCACGTGGGGGTTCAAGGTGCTCACCACACATCTAGATAAGTTCCTTGAGGGGTCTAGTTTACAAAATGTGGTCACTTGTGGGGGGTTTCTACTGTTTAGGCACATCAGGGGCTCTGCCCGCCCGCAGACCATTCCATCAAGTTGGCATTTCAAAGCGTCACTACATCCCTTCCGAGCCCTGACGTGTGCCCAAACAGTGGTTCCCCCCCACATGTGAGGTACTAGCGTACTTAGGACAAATTGGACAACAACTTTTGGGGTCCAATTTCTCCTGTAACCATTGTGAAAATAAAAAATAGTGGGCTAAATAATCATTTTTTGAGAAAAAAAAATGATTTTTTATTTTCACTGCTCTGCGTTATAAACTTCTGTGAAGCACCTGGGGGTTCAAAGTGCTTACTGTGTATCTAGATAAGTTCCTTAGGGGGTCTAGTTTCCAAAATGTGGTCATTTGTGGGGGAGCTCCAAAGTTTAGGCATACAGGGGCTTTCCAAACATGACATGGTGTCCGCTAACGATTGGAGCTAATTTTCCATTCAAAAATCAAATGGTGCTCCTTCCCTTCTGAGCCCTGCCGTGCGCCCATACAGAGGTTCCCCTCCATATATGGGGCACCAGCGTACTCAGGAAAAACTGGACAACAACTTTTTGGGTCCAATTTATCCTGTTACCCTTGGGAAAATAAAAAATAGTGGGCTAAAAAATGATTTTTGAGAAACAAAAATGATTTTATTATTTTCACTGCTCTGCGTTTATAAACTCCTGTGAAGCACTTGGGGGTTCAAAGTGCTCACTACTCATCTAGATAAGCTCCTTGGGGGGTCTAGTTTCCAAAATGGTGTCACATGTTGTTTTTTTTCACCGTTTAGGCACACAGGGGCTCTCCAAAGGCGTCATGTTGTCCGCTAAGGATTGGAGCCAATTTTCCATTCAAAAAGTCAAATGGCGCTCCTTCCCTTCTGGGCCCAGTCGTGCACCCAAACAGTGGTTTATGACCACATATGAGGTATCGATGTACTCAGGAGAAATTGCCCAACAAATTTTAGGATCCAATTTATACTGTTGTCCATGTGAAAATGAAAAAACTGAGGCTAAAAGAAAATTTTTGTGAAAAAAAAAAGTACTTTCTTTTTTTCACGGATCAATTTGTGAAGGACCTTGGGGTTTCAAAGTGCTCACTATGCATCTAGATAAGTTCCTTGGGGGGTCTAGTTTCCAAAATGGGGTCACTTGTGGGGGAGCTCCAATGTTTAGGCACACAGGGACTCTCCAAATGCGACATGGCAACCTCTAAATATTCCAGCATATTTTCCATTCAAAAAGTCAAATGGCGCTCCTTCCCTTCTGAGCCCTGCCGTGCGCCCAAACAGTGGTTTATGACCACATATGAGGTATCTGGGTACTCAGTAGAAATTGCCCAACAAATTTTAGGGTCCATTTTATCCTGTTGCCCATGCAAAAATGAAAAAATTGATGCTAAAAGAAAAATTTTGTTGGAAAAATTAAAATGTCCATTTTTTCCTTCCACGTTGCTTTAGTTCCTGTGAAGCACCTGAAGGGTTAATAATCTTCTTGAATGTAGTTTTGAGTAGCTTGAGGGGTGCAGTTTTTATAATGGTGTCACTTTTGGGTATTTTCTGCCATATAGACCCCTCAAAGTGACTTAAAATGTGAGGTGGTCCCTAAAAAAAATGGTTTTGTAAATTTTGCTGTAAAAATGAGAAATCGCTGGTCAACTTTTAACCCTTATAACTTCCTAACAAAAAAAAATGTTGTTCCCAAATTTGTGCTGATGTAAAGTAGACATGTGGGAAATGTTATTTATTAGCTATTTTGTTCAAATAACTCTCTGGTTTAACAGAATAAAAATTCAAAATTTGAAAATTGCGAAATTTTCAAAATTTTGGCCAAAGTTCCATTTTTTTCACAAATAAACGCAAAAATTATCGACCTACATTTACCACTAACATGAAGCCCAATATGTCACGAAAAAACAATCTCAGAATCGCTATGATCCGTTGAAGCATTCCTAAGTTATTACCTCATAAAGGGACACTGGTCAGAATTGCAAAAAATGGCCAGGTCATTTAAGGTCAAAATAGGCTGGGTCATGAAGGGGTTAAAGCAACATTATTCTTACCTATCCGACGTTCAGTCAGGTCCCCCGATGTAATCCTTCTGAAAGGGTTAAATGTTTACTGCAGAGACCGCAGCTAATGCTGACAGTCTCACAGTAAACCCCCGACTGAATCGTCTCCTCTCCTGGATGACAGGAGAGAAGTGGTTAGCATAATTGATTGCTTCCCAGTTTCACTTCAGGTCAGCCAGGGACACCACACAGCATCAGTGACGTCAGAGGGATTCCCAGCTGACCTGAAGTGAACTGATTAACAAAAATAGGGGATCCCCTCGAAAAAAAAAATGGCGTGGGGTCCCCCTATTTTTGTTAACCAGCCTGATAAAGCAGACTACTGAGGCCTGGTTTTTCAAGCTGTTAAGGAGCCAATATCCATGGACCTTGCAAGCCTAATAATACCAGGCCACAGCAGTCTGCTTATCTTGGCTGGTTAACAAAAATAGGGGATCCCCTTGAAAAAAAATGGGGTGGGGTCTCCCCTATTTTTGTTAACCAGCCAGATGAAGCAGACTGCTGAGGCCTGGTTTTTCAGGCTGGTAAAGATCCAATATCCATAAACCTTGCAAGCCTGATAATGCCAGGCCACAGCAGTCTGCTTAGCTTGGCTAGTTAACAAAAATAGGGGATCCCCTTGAAAAAAAAATGGCATGGGGGTCCCCTTATTTTTGTTAACCAGCCAAGTAAAAAGCAGACTGCTGCGGCCTGGTATTAAAAGACTGTCAAGGCCAATGGATTTTGGCCCTCAACAGCCTAAAAATACCAGGCTGCAGCAGCCCCACAATTGGCGCATCCAAAGATGCGCCAATTGTGGCACTTTACCCGGCTCTTCCCACTTGCCCTGTAGTGGTGGCAAGCGGGGTAAAAAGGGGTTAATGTCACCTTTGATTGATCGTGACAATAAGCCCGGTTAATAATGGAGAGGCGTCAATAAGACACCGATCCACTATTAATCATAGTTTGTAAATTTTGAAAAAAATACACAGCCAGAAAAAAGTCTTTTAATGAAATAAAACACCACACAGTTTTCATTTTTTTTATTCCACGCTCATCCTGCGACGCCATCGATCTCCTGTAAAAAAACAAAAATAACAAACCAACACAAATACTCTCTGTCCGACGCAGTCTAAAATCACGAGTGTCCCACGACGAGTCCAGCTCTGCTACATCTGGATGAAAGGCTGAGCCTGACATCCACATAGAGCAGAGCTGCTTACCATTGCTTCTTCCCCGGCGGTGACGTCATCCGGACTGGTTTACGGCCAGCTGTCGCGAGAGTACTGCTGGCCGAGATTACCCAGTACCCGGCAGCCCGTGCAGTTATCGCGAGATGCTGCACGTGACCGCCAGGGAGAGGGTAATGGCCGGCCTGGATGGACGGATGGACGTGACCGCCGGGGATCTTCTGCCAGGTAAATGCTGCTGACACCTGACAGACCCGACCGACACTGACAGTGACAGTTTCGGGAAGTTCCTGTGTCACGTACTTCGTTCTGTGACACAGGAACTCCCCATAGACTTTGTCTGAAAACTCCAATTCCGGTATCCGATATGACAAAAATATCGGAACTCAGAATCGGAATTCCGATACAGCAAATATCGGCCGATACCCGATATTTGCAGTATCGGAATGCTCAACACTAGTAATGGCGGTTAGACAAGAAGAAAACACGGACACAGACAGAAAATAGAATGAGCAAACGCTGGGGCCCAATCTGTCTAGATAGAAAAGTATAGGAAAGAATTCTGACTGCAACCCAAAAAAAACCCTGACAAAAATACCAATACTTCTGATTAACAAAAACCCTGAGATCACACGATCTCAACCACCTAAATCAGATCTCTGGTGTAACAAACAGCAACTCAGCAAATCAAAAGTGACAAAGAAACAAAGCAAAAGTGCAAACACAAAATAAGCACAATTGCAGCGCCAGACCCCCAAAAGGGGACCAGGCTGCAGTCCACTGCAAGCAGAAAACCAGCAGAGAAAATCCAACAGAGGAAAAAAAAACAGCAAACACTTATCTGAATGAGAGCAGGAAAGCAAGCTGTGCTCCAAGCAAGACTAGGAGGAACAATTGATTACCGGCAAGGCTGATGGGAACTCAGGTCACTTATATCATACCATTCAGAGCCAGCTGAAGGCCATTCATTAATTAGTTCATTACCCTCAGCAACCACCGGAGGGAGCCCCAGCTCAGAAGTCGCCTCCAAGGTATTCACAACAGATAGCTAACACTAGAGAAGACAGAGAAAGGATTCAGAAGGATCTTGATAAGCTTAAACAATGGATGGCGACTATCAGAATGGTATTTAACGGCGAAATGCATGATTCTACATCTGGGCAAGAAAAACTAAAATTACACCTATAAATTGGGAGGAACAGAACTAAGCAACAGCACATGTGAAATAGATTTGGGTATACTAATAGATCACAGGCTGCAAGAGTCAACAGTGTGATGCAGCAGCAAAAAGGCAAACACAGTTCTAAGATGTATTAAGACAAGCATAGAGTCTAGATCACGTGAAATAATTATCCTCCTCTACTCCTCCTTGGTCAGGCCTCATCTGGAATACTGTGTCCAGTTCTGGGCACCACATTTTGAAAAAGATATTGAAAAACTGGAGCCATTTCAGAGAAGAGCTACCAGGATGGTGAGCAGACTGCAAAGTATGTCCTGTGAGGAACAGTTAAAGGATCTGGGAATGTTTAGGTTGCATAAAAAGAAGACTAAGAGGAGACTTAATAGCTGTCTACAAATATCTGAAGGGATGTGACAGTGTAGAGGGATCATCATTATTCTCATTTGCATGGAAACACAAGAATCAATGGAATGAAACTGAAAGGGAGTAGATACAGATTAGATATTATATGCTACTGCATCCCCATGCTGTGCAAGCAATCAGCATGCAAAAAAATGATAGTTCCATAGTGGGACAAAGTAAAAAAGTTAAAAAAAAAAGTAAAAAAAAATTTTGAAATAATTGTAAAAATATTTTTTAAACATATCAATAATAGTAATAAAAAAATTAAAAGATATTATATCTATAAATAAATATTTGTATGAAGAAATATAAACAATAAAAGTACATATACACTGTGTTCCAAATTATTATGCAAATAATATTTTCTGAGATTTTCCCCAATTACCTATATGAATTGCAGTCATTGTAATTTTCCAGTCAAATAACTATTAGAGTACAATTGAAAGGTTTTTGTACAAACTGCCTATGATAACAGTATATTTTTTAAAAAATAAAACACTCAAACTGCACTCAAAATGCATGTTCCAAATTATTATGCACAGCACAGTTTTCAACCTTTTCATTTTAATAAAGAACAAAAAAATGGTCATTTTTGAAATTATAAGCATTAGCAGGTTATTACAAACTGAAATAAAACAGTTTTCAACTCAAAACTTTATTCCAGGTGATGTTACATTTGCACATAGGACCCCTTGTTCGAAAGGAGCTTCTGAACTCTCTCGGTCATTAAATTTGTCAGGTTTTGGATGGTTTCTGCTTCAATTGTTTTGCATGAGGACAGAATACCCTCCCAGAGCTGTTGCTTAGATGTGAACTGCCTCCCGCCATCGTAGACACTCCTTTTGATGATGCTCCAGAGGTTCTCAATGGGGTTGAGGTCAGGGGAGCATGGGGGCCACACCATAAGTTTGTCCCCTTTTATGCCCATAGCAGCCAGAGATGCAGATGTGTTATGTGCAGCATGAGACGGCGCATTATCATGCATGAAAATGATCTTGCTGCGGAATGCACAGTTCTTCTTCTTGAACTATGGCAGGAAGTGCTGTTTGAGAAGCTCAACATACACTATGGAGTTCATCTTTACCCCTTCAGGGATCCTAAAGGGGCCGACAATCTCTCTCCCCATGATTCCAGCCCAAAACATTACTCCACCTCCTCCTTGTTGGCGCCGTAGCAGTGTTTGCATGGGGTGTCCATCAACCAGCCATCCTCCACTCCATCCATCTGGACCATCGACCGTTGCACGGCACTCATCGGTGAACAAAACAGTTTTGAAGTCAGTCTTCATGTATTGTTTGACCCACTGGAGCCGTTTCTGCTTGTGTGCAGTGGATAGAGGAGGTCGACAGGATGGCTTACGCACAGCTGCAAACCACTGAAGGACCCTGCATCTTGTTGTTCGGGGGACGTTGGAGGCACCAGCAGCTTCAAAAACTTGTCTGCTGCTATGACAAGGCTTTTTTGCCGCTTCTTTTAACCTGACGTAATTGCCTGTAGGAAAGAGTCCTCAATTTTCCCTTATCAGCACGCACACGTGTGTACTGTGAATCAGCTACATACTTGATTGTGCGATGATCACGATGAAGTGTCTTGATTGTAGTCATGCCTTGACCTAAACACTCCACAATTTGTTGCTTCTCAGCAGCAGACACATCCTTTTTCTTTCCCATTTTGGCAGAAAATGTAAGCTGCTTAATAATGTGGGACAGCCTTCTTAAGTAGTCTTGCCTTTCATTGGACACACCTGCCAAATTAATTAGCACAGGTGTCTGCAATTGCTTACAGTGATATAAAGAGCCCTGACACACATCACCATCAATGAGTTTAACTGACAAACAAAAAAATTCTTACCTTATCACTCCTAAACAATTTTTGCATAATAATTTGGAACACAGTGTATTTGGTATTGTTGCGTCCCCAACAACCTGACCTATAAAACTGTCTCACTAGTTAACCCCTTTAGTGAACACCATAAAAAAACAAGGCAAAAAACAATGCTTTATCATCATACCGCCGAACAAAAAGTGGAATTAAACGCGATCAAAAAGGATATAAACATGGACCTGCTGAAAAAGTCATCTTGTCCCCCAAAAAATAAGCCGCACTACAGCTCCATCAGCAGAAAAATAAAAAAAAGTTAAACTCTCAGAATAAAGCGATGCAAAAATTATTTTTTCTATGAAATACTATTTACTGTGTAAAAGCGCTGTGAGACAGTGAAGGGGTGTGTGCTGGACGGCGTGTATATCTCGCCCAGGTTTCTTAGCTGGGGCGCATAAAATAGGTTGTCAGTGCGGTGTTCATTCCATTCCTATCTGGGACAGGTTTGCATTGCAACCCGGAGTGAACACAGCTGCTTAATTAGGCAGCCATAAGTACCTGCTTGAGAAGTTCAGAGGGGGCTCTCTCTCAGTCTGGATCTGACTTCAGACGCCATTGGAGCCTCATGTGAGCTGCACGCTGGTAACTACTGAACATATGTGTTGTTTTGGGCACAGGCTATTAGAGTCTGGACCCGGATAGAAAGGGTAATCTATCTAAGTGTAATTAGTGGCGGGACACGCCTAGGCTTTATGTTTATGATTTTGTTTTAATTTATGTTCTGTTTGCTGTGGACTTTAATAAAACTGGTTGCGGCCAGTTTTTAACAGAACCACTGTCTGTGAATGGTCTCTTTATGCCACTCCGTCTCCCCAAGACGGCGATCCCAGAGCTATATCCCCTGAAAAGCTTACAATTGGTGCTTGAATGCTGGGGCAGCACAGTGGCTGAAGACTTTGAAAAAAAAAAAAAAAAGGTGTCTGCACCGCAAAACTGAACTTATTGTGGAGAAGACTGTGGAGTGTATATGTCTTGGGTGAAGGCTGTCAGCCAGCCCAAGATGTCCGGCAGTATGGAGGAGCTCATTAAGCAGCTGGCCCAGAACCAGCAGGCCATGCAGCAGCAACATCAGCAGGCCATGCAGCAACAACAGCAGAGCCAGCAGCAACAGCAGGAAACCAACCGGTTGTTACTGGAGCAGCTTGCAGCACTAAAAAAAACTCCTAGCACCTCGTCCCCGAATGAAGACGCCGGGTTACCGGCATTATCCGCTGTAAAAAAGGCGGTAAAACAGACTCTGCAGAAGATGACGCCTCATGACAATGTGGAGGCATATCTGGCTATATTTGAGAGACTGGCAGAGAAGGAGAATCTGCCACAATCTGAATGGGCTATGGTGGTCGCGCCCTATCTGACTGGGGAACCCCAAAAAGCCTATTTTGACCTCAGCGAGCAGGACAGCAAAAACTATACTAAGTTGAAAGCGGAGATTCTTGCCCGCCTGGGTGTGACGAGGGCAGTCCGTGCCAGGAGAGTCCATAACTGGAGATACAGGCGAGACAAGCCTGCTCGCTCACAAATGTATGACTTGATTTCTTTGGTAAAGAAGTGGTTGGAACCTGACGTCAGCACCCCTGCCCAAATGGTTGAAAAGGTGGTGCTGGACCGGTACATCTGGGCCCTTCCCCCTGAGGTCCAGCTCTGGGTCGGACAGGGAGACCCCAAAGATGCCGATCAACTGGTCAGCCTAATAGAAAGGTATTTCGCCACCAAAGACTATCTACGTGACCAGCCGTCCGAGCGATCGTCAGTTCGGAATACCCGGCCTCCGTCATCTCCCGGTAAGAGGGTTCCAGCTGTGGGGGCAAGGGGGGCTGTTGATAGTCCGGGTCAGCCCCGAGGGGACATGTATGAGCGGAAGGGTGATACTTACCTACCAGGAGAACCCAGACCTAGGAAGGTCTCCCCGTCTGAACACACTGACCTGAGACAGTGTTGGAGATGCCGTGAACAAGGTCATATTTCAGCCAATTGTCCACTAGTGGGGGAACCTATGGACTGTGACGCTGGACAGTCTCTCTCGTTCCTCGCCGAGCCCGTGTGCGTGGCCACCCTAGTCGAGGAGACTGGCCCACAGTTGTGTCAGGTCGTGATAAATGGGTGCCCAGTACAGGCCCTACTCGACTCAGGAAGTCGAGTAACTCTGATACATGCTAGTCTGGCTGATGGGGACTTCGTCACAGATAGGTACCTAAGCGTGGTGTGCATACATGGAGACGTCAAAGTCTACCCAGTAACCTCCTCAGACTTCGTCACAAAACTCGGGGAGATCTCATATGAAGTGGGGGTAGTGAAGAACTTGATGCATCCCGCCATATTGGGTCGTGACTTTCCCCTGTTTTGGGGTCTTTGGAAAAAAAATGTTTCTGCTGGACAGTGTGATGAAGCTCCTACTGAGGGTGCGCAGTCCCGAGGGGCGGAACACAAGGCTAGTGGGCCGTTAAACTTATGTGATAATGATGACCATGATAATGATGATGATCATGATAATAATGATGACCATGATAATGATGCTGATGCTGATAGTAATCACGATAATGATATTGATAATGATGATGACTGTAAAAAAAATGATGAATTTCCATTTCAGGTGATGTTGGGGGAGGGGAGGATGTTTCTCTAGAACAGAATGTCCCTGACCTACCGGTGTCCCGTGGCAATTTTGGGAGTGAGCAATTGCAAGACCCCACTCTTAAACATGCCAGGGAGAATATAACCGTTCTGAATGAGATCCCACAAGAGCCCGGCTCTGATGAAAAATTTCCCCATTTTGCCATGAACAATGACCTGCTATATAGGGTCACTAAAGTAAAGGGAGAGGCCGTGAGTCAGCTCCTAGTACCTAAGTCATATAGAAGTATGGTGTTAGGTTTGTCCCATAACCACGTGCTGGGTGGGCACCTGGGGATGGACAAAACCCAGGAAAGAATTCTTCAGAGGTTTTACTGGCCCGGGGTTTATCGAGATGTAGAGGATTATTGTAAAACCTGCCCCTCGTGTCAGATAAATGCTCCGGTGTCTCACTTCCGGAGTCCATTAATCCCGCTGCCGGTTATAGAAATACCCTTTGAAAGGGTAGCAATGGACTTGGTAGGTCCTATTGTAAAATCAGCCAGGGGACACCAATACATCTTAGTTGTCCTTGATTATGCAACCCGGTACCCCGAGGCGGTCCCTTTAAGAAATATGGCATCTAAAAATATTGCACGGGAACTTTTTCATATGTTTTCCAGGACAGGAATTCCTAAAGAGATCCTCACGGACCAAGGCACACCTTTTATGTCCAAAGTGATGAAGGAACTGTGTAAGTTGCTTAAAATCTCGCACATTCGGACATCTGTGTATCACCCCAGACGGATGGGTTGGTTGAACGTTTTAATAAAACATTAAAACATATGTTAAAGAAAGCAGTAGAGAAAGATGGGAGGGACTGGGACTACCTGTTACCCTACTTATTGTTTTCGGTCAGAGAGGTTCCCCAGGCCTCTACGGGATTTTCTCCCTTTGAGTTGGTGTATGGTCGGCATCCGCGGGGCTTGCTGGACATAGCCAAGGAGGTTTGGGAAACCGAGACAACTCCATACAAGAGTGTTATAGAGCATATTGCCCAGATGCAAGAGAGGATGGCTAAAATTATGCCATTAGTGAAGAATCATCTGCAGAGAGCCCAAGAAGCTCAAAGCAGAGTCTATAATCGGTCAGCAAAAATTAGGTCTTTCAACCCCGGGGATCGAGTCCTAATTCTAATTCCCACAGTGGAAAGTAAGTTTTTGGCCAAGTGGCATGGTCCATACGAGGTCGTACAAAAAGTGAGCGAGGTTACTTACAAAGTACACCAACCCGGGAGACGGAAGCCCTACCAGATATATCATATCAATCTGATCAAGCCCTGGAGGGACAGAGAGGCATTGTTGGCCTCGGGTGAAGTAGAGAAAGGGGTAAAACCATCTCTACCTCCTGTGACCATTGGTGAGACATTGTCCGTGCACCAAAAACAGGAAGTACGGGAGTTTCTGCAGAAAAATCGGCAGAGGTTTTCTGACTTGCCCGGCCGGACTTCTCTCGTAAAACACCATGTCGAGACTGAGCCCGGTACTAAGGTCAAAATAAAACCGTACAGAATTCCAGAAGCCCGCAGAAAGATAGTCTCTACTGAAATCAAACGCATGCTAGACCTCGGGGTCATTGAGGAGGCCCAAAGCGAGTGGTGTAGCCCGATTGTTCTGATCCCAAAACCTAATGGAACCTGGAGGTTCTGTAATGATTTCAGAAAGTTGAACGAAGTGTCAAAGTTTGACGCATACCCGATGCCACGGGTAGATGAGCTAATCGAGAGGTTAGGGGGTGCCCGTTATATTACAACCCTCGATCTGACAAAAGGGTACTGGCAGATACCCCTATCTGAGGAGGCAAAAGAAAAAACGGCCTTTGCAACCCCGGAAGGTTTGTTTCAGTATCTGGTGATGCCATTCGGGTTGCATGGAGCCCCAGCTACCTTTCAGAGGCTTATGGACCAGATCCTATGCCCGCATCAAGCCTATGCAGCTGCCTACCTGGATGATGTGGTAATTTTCAGTTCTGATTGGGAGAGCCACCTCGCTAAGGTACAAGCCGTCTTAGACTCGATAGGCGGAGCTGGGCTGAACATAAACCCAGAGAAATGTGCAATTGGCCTAGAAGAGGCCAAATATCTGGGCTATGTTATTGGCAGGGGGCTGATCAAGCCACAAATTGATAAGGTAGAAGCAATTCGAAACTGGCCTGTACCCTCACAAAACGACAGGTCAAAGCATTTTTGGGCATCACTGGGTACTATCGCAGATTCGTACCAAATTATGCCTCCATTGCTGCCCCATTGACTGACCTGACAAAAGGGGGGAAGTCCAAAATGATAAATTGGAATCCGGAGGCAGAAAAAGCATTTCTGTCGTTGAAAATGGCTTTGTGTCAAAGACCAGTTCTGGTCACCCCTAATTTCAGGGAAGAGTTTCTTGTTCAAACTGATGCCTCTAATGTGGGGTTAGGGGCGGTGTTATCACAGGTTGTGAAGGGTGAAGAACACCCAGTCCTGTATCTAAGTCGAAAAATGACACCGGCTGAACAAAATTATGCCATTGTGGAGCGAGAGTGCCTCGCAATCAAATGGCGCTGGACTCCCTACGGTATTACCTCTTGGGTAGGAGATTTAAATTGCAATCAGACCATGCTCCTCTGACATGGATGAAGCAGAACAAGGAAAGGAATGCCAGGGTGACAAGGTGGTTCCTTTCACTTCAAGAGTTCAATTTCTCGGTTGAGCATAGACCTGGGAAATTACAGGGTAATGCTGATGCCTTGTCCAGAGTTCACTGTCTCTTCGGAATTTCTGACCAGTCCTCCGGTCTGGAGAAGAGGGGGGGGATATGTGAGACAGTGAAGGGGTGTGTGCTGGACGGCGTGTATATCTCGCCCAGGTTTCTTAGCTGGGGCGCATAAAATAGGTTGTCAGTGCGGTGTTCATTCCATTCCTATCTGGGACAGGTTTGCATTGCAACCCGGAGTGAACACAGCTGCTTAATTAGGCAGCCATAAGTACCTGCTTGAGAAGTTCAGAGGGGGCTCTCTCTCAGTCTGGATCTGACTTCAGACGCCATTGGAGCCTCATGTGAGCTGCACGCTGGTAACTACTGAACATATGTGTTGTTTTGGGCACAGGCTATTAGAGTCTGGACCCGGATAGAAAGGGTAATCTATCTAAGTGTAATTAGTGGCGGGACACGCCTAGGCTTTATGTTTATGATTTTGTTTTAATTTATGTTCTGTTTGCTGTGGACTTTAATAAAACTGGTTGCGGCCAGTTTTTAACAGAACCACTGTCTGTGAATGGTCTCTTTATGCCACTCCGTCTCCCCAAGACGGCGATCCCAGAGCTATATCCCCTGAAAAGCTTACAGCGCCAAAACATAAAAAAAACTATATAAATGTGGTATTGCTGTAATCATACCAACCAAAATAATAAAACTACCTTATCAGTTTGACCACACAAGGAGCACCATAACCCCCTCCAAAAAAAATTCCTGAATTGCTGCTCACACGGTCACAGCTGGGGACTCGCTCCTGCTTGGCTTTTTCTTTTCTGCAGCTTCCGACCAGGTTCCCTGTCTAAACACGACCCCTATTTTGTTGTAACGGGGCCTGTCTGTTACAATATTCCTTCCACCGGGAAACAGGGGACGCAGCCTTGACAGTTCCGGACACGGCGCAGCACAGGTACCCGCAGCCCGGTTATCCTGACTCCGTACATATCTGGCAAATTAGTTCTTTAATGCAAGCAGCATAGAAGGCATGTACTTCCAATTTTCTACAGAAAATTGTACAGCACATCCAGAACAGTTTCAATTTGAAGGACTTTTTGGCTCATATCATTCCAGAAGATGACACTAGTCTCATACTTAAAATTTTTGGTGGAAAATACTTTCCCCACTGATAGCTTGTATATGTTTAGAATTATGTTACATCATTTGTGTGATTATTCATACCTATTTGGTTCACAATATATTCATCTTTTTCTTCAACGCTTTGCAATATAATGTAAAGAGTTAAAGCAACTTGTTGAAGTGTGTTTTACCTCAAATGTGAAACTACTTGTCAATTGTCATCTTTACTATTTCTCCATTCCGTGTGCGGCTAACCATCTCATTGATGTTATTGCATTTCTTTGTCAAGAAAACAACAGCTACACCAATACCACATGCTTTTCTTATTAATTCATCATGCTGCTGAAGTAGAGGTGAGATTAGGGACCTACATAACATCTGGGGACTGTAGTCAACATGACACTGTGCCAACACCCACTGGGGTATAGCTACCAAGTTGACATAGTTTGTGCACGGCTGAACAGAGTTGTCAGAAAAAAAAAATTCCTTCAATAACATGTTTGATGGATTGTCTAATGGAAACACCCACATAGTATTATTATTAAGTTATTTATATAGCGCCATTAATTCCATGGTGCTGTACATGACAAGGGGTTACATACGTAGTAATAGATATTGTTTACCCCCCAAAAAAAATTACAATGACAGACTGTTATAGAGGGAAGAGGACCTTGTCCTTGCCGACTTTCATTCTGCGGGAGAATGGGAAAGAGACAGAAGGTGGTGGGTGCGGCACCTCGGGTGGTGGAGAGGCGGCAGCTCGTGTGGTGATGTAGAAGTCACATCTCCGATCACCACGCTCTCCAATTAACATCTCTGGAAATGCATCCGAAATGTCAAAATCTCTAGCGTCAGTTATAGATAATGCATGGGCTCCCTTTAAACGTCAGTGACCAACCAGTTCAGTATTAGTAAGTGAGGGCTTGTCAGAATCCTGGAACACTAGGCTTCAGTAGTTTCGAGTCCTGTCCCCGAGATCTTCAACGTTATCTTGCTATGGCTCTTTCAGGCATGATTTCTTCAAGAAGATTTAGCCTTTGTAATATAGAGACAGAGTACAATACAGAGTACAATACCGCCTAAGGGGTCTGGGTGAAATGGTGGATGAGGATGAAGAAAAAGCCAATATGCTAAATTACTTTTTTTCAACAGTATTTACACAAGAAAATCCCATGACCGGTAATATAATCAGTGATAAAAAAAATTCTCCATTAAATGTTACCTGCTTAACCCATCAGGAAGTACGGCGGCGTCTAAAAATCACTAAAATTGACAAATCCCTGGCCCGGAAGGGATAGACCCCCGAGTATTGCAGGAATTAAGTACAGTCATAGATAGACCATTATTTTTAATCTTTAAAGATTCCATAATAACGAGGTCTGTACCACAGGACTGGCGTATAGCAAATGTGGTGCCAATATTCAAAAAGGGGACAAAAACTGAACCTGGAAATTATAGGCCGGTGAGCTTAACATCTACTGTTGGTAAAATCCTGGAGGGTTTTCTAAGGGATACTATATTGGAGTATCTGAAGAAAAGTAACCTCATGACCCAATATCAACATGGGTTTACGAGAGACCGTTCCTGACAGACTAATCTGATGCGTTTCTATGAAGAGGTAAGTTCTGGACTGGACCAATGGAAGGCAGTGGACGTGGTGTATATGGACTTTTCAAAAGCTTTTGATATGGTGCCACACAAAAGGTTGATACATAAAATGAGAACAATGGGGATAGGGGAAAATATGTGCAAGTGGGTTAAGAACTGGCTCAGGGATAGGAAACAAAGGGTGGTTATTAATGGAACACACTCGGACTGGGTCACGGTTAGCAGTGGGGTACCACAGGGGTCAGTATTGGGGCTGCTTCTCTTTAACATATTTATTTATGACCTTGTAGGGGGCATACAGAGTAGTATTATAATATTTGCAGATGACACGAAACTCTGCATGGTAATCAATACAGAGACAATTTTATATTACAGGAGGATTTATGTAAACTAGAAGCTTGGGCTGATAAATGGCAAATGAGCTTTAATGAGGATAAATGTAAGGTCATGCACTTGGGTAGAACAAACAAGATGTATAATTATGTGCTTAATTATAAAACAGTGGGCAAAACTGTCACTGAAAAAGACCCGGGTGTATTGGTGGATGACAAACTCACATTTAGTGGCCAGTGTCAGGCAGCTGCAGCAAAGGCAAATAAAATAATGGGATGCATTAAGAGTAGTGTTGAGCGATACGATAATGCAAATATCGGCTATCGGCCGATATTAGCTCTATCGGCCTTTCGATAATTCGTTTCGATATTTTCGTCTTATCGAATACCGGAATCGGATTTGTCACTGTCACTGTGAGTGTCCGTCGGTCGGGTCTGTCAGGAGTCAGTGGCACTTACCTGGCAGAAGATCTCCGGCGGTCACGTCCTGGACTGCTTGATGGCCGCCATTATCTTCTCCCTGGCGGTCACATGCAGTTTTTCGCGATAACTGCAGTGACTGCAGGGTAATCCCGGCCGTAAACCAGTCCGATGACGTCACCGCCGGGGAAGCAGGTAATCAGCTGTGCTGCGCCGGGATTCTGATGTAGCAGAGCTGGATCGTCGTGGGACACTCGTTACTATGGACTGCGTCGGTCAGGTGGTATACTTTTTTTTTTTTTTTCATTTTTTTACAGGAGATCGATGGCGTCGCAGGATGAGACTGTAATAAAAGTAATGAAAACTGTGTTTTTTTTTTTTTTATTAAATTAAAAAACTTTTTTATAAACATTCACCCGTCCGGGTACATAAACAATTTAACTATTTATCAACAATTTAACTATTTACATACAGGGACCCTGTCCGGGTTATTTATACTTCTTTGGCAGGGGTGTTCCAGGTACCACCTGGTACTCTTCTGATGCTTGCCAAACATCCGAGGCACCAAGGACCACCAGGACCTGATGACGTCGTGTGGCCTGTACAGTCAAGTCGTGACCCGCTATCTGGGTCTGTGTGGCCACCTCTTTCATCTCCCTCCGGGTCTGGAACCCTATGTCCCGGACTGAACGAACCCCAGGGGGCCTAACAGGCGCCGGGTACGGGCCAGCTATACTTATCATGTCCATAGCTGGGGCTGCTGAGGAGACCACTGAGGGAGGCTTGGGAGATTTACGGCGTGGGGTGGGCACTTTTGCAGAGGCCTGGATGTGGGAGGCTGAAGGCTCCGAAGGTCTCACAGGTTCCTGACACACTGGGGAGTAGGGGTCGCACCTGGTAACATTTAGGGCGTACCATCCATTGTAACCCCAGTGTCGGGTGTAAGTCACCAAGTCTCCTGGCAACAGGTCCCTCCCCGGGTGTCCTTCTGGGAGGTGAGCCTCCACGTCCCGCCGGTTCACAAAGACTTCTAAATAAAGTCCAGGCTCCTTGATGAAGCCCCACCCACCTTTCAATTTAAAGCTCCGTACTGCACCCTTACGCCGCGGCTCACACAGGGTTCCTTTATCCTTTCTCATCCGGTTCTTATCTGCCCGGTCCTTCTCCAGGTGACGTTGGCGAAGTTTTAGGGTTTCTCGCTGCTCCCTTTGTCGCTCTGCTTCCTGCTCCCAACGTCTCCACTCTTCCTCCTGACGCCGGTTGTAATTCTCCTCCACCAGCTGCTCCATGTCTCCACCACTCCACTGCAGCTTACAGTGTCCGGTTTGCGGCAGCTCTCCTGTCGCCCCCCAGTCCTGGCGGCGCTCCCCTGCGGAGGAAGCAGACGGCTCTAAATCAGATGACAGTCGGGGCTCCGGTACAGGCAGGTAGTGCTCTGGTGCCTGCGCGGCCTCCTCCATGAGGACGGGTGTCGCTTCTTCTGTCTCAGCGACGGGGGCAGACAGCGGGATCTGGGGTGCTGACGGTGCTGCGGTTTTTGCAGGAACGGGTGCCTCCACTGCGACAACGTCAACCGGATCACATTGCAAGGACTCCTCTACTAGAACGGGTGCCTCACCTTCCGGTACAGACACTTCAGGTAAGAGGGATTGGCGCCGCTCCAAGTTTAGTTTTAGGGCACGCCAGCTCGCTTCCATCCTGGCGACCTCCTCCCGGTGCCGGGCCAGGCCTCTTAGGGTATCCGCCGCTTCTTGCAGCGTAGGAGGGTTTCCAGGCCGGGTGCCCAATGGTGATTCCGTGGCGATCGGGTCGCTTCCGTGGGGGGAGAGCTCTGACTGCTCCATCCCTTCACAATTCTGCTCGTGTCCATTAGCCATCTCTGCCAAGTCACATGTGTCATTAGCATCTGGAGAGGGCCCCTCTTTTGTAGGGAGGCGGGACCTTCGTGTTAGTTTCCACACACTGAGGAGGATGAGGAGGCGGAACTGAAGAGCTGTGGGGCACGATCTTACATTGCAGTACCATTTAGAGCCATCGTTTTCGCGTCACTGAGTGAGTGTACAGTACACCCATGAAGAGCACGCCCTTCTTCTTCACCAGTGCCTCGTCGTGACGCAGATATGGCGGAAAAATGGCAAATACATTCTCTGATGATTTTAGCAATTCTCAAGCACAAAACCAGTTCAATTCAGGCACACAGGACTCGCTTATAGCGAGCTACAGAATCCTGTTCGTGACGCCCAAGTTGAGTCGCACAGAGCCAGAGGTTTTGGGAGTACTCGGCACCAAGCCCGTCGACTTCTATGGGGTATGTCACGGCTTTACCCGGCAATTGAATCAGAGTCTATTTTACTATGTAGAAGTGTATAAACTATAAATATATGTATATATATATATATGTCACAATGACATGTTATAATAATATATATATATATATATATGTATTCTATGTGTGTATATTTTGTGTTTACAACGTAAGAAAGGGGTTTTTTTGTTGCGATATTTTGTTCCCATAGACTTACATGGGACTTCCGCTATCGAAATCGGATATCGACGATATTTAGTGCTATCGGCGATACAATTTCGATACGATATTTTTAGATATCGAGCACTATTGCTCAACACTAATTAAGAGAGGCATAGATGCTCATGAGGAGAACATAATTTTACCTCTATACAAGTCATTAGTGCGACCACACTTAGAATACTGTGTACAGTTCTAGTCTCCGGTGTATAAGAAAGGCATAGCTGAACTGGATCGGGTGCAGAGAAGAACGACCAAAGTTATTAGAGAACTGGGGGGTCTGCAATACCAAGACAAGTTATTAGACTTGGGTTATTTAGTTTGGAAAAACGAAGGCTTAGGGGTGATCTTATTACAATGTATAAATATATGAGGGGACAGTACAAAGACCTTTCTAATGATCTTTTTACTCTTAGAGCTGTGACCGGTACAAGGGGGCATCCTCTATGTCTGGAGGAAAGAAGGTTTAGTCATAATCACAGACGCAGATTCTTTACTGTAAGAGCAGTGAGACTATGGAACTCTCTGCCATATGATGTTGTAATGAGTGATTCCCTACAAAAATTTAAGAAGGGCTTGGATGCCTTTCTTGAAAAGTATAATATTACAGGTTATATACACTAGTTTCCTTGATATTGCGTTGATCCAGGGAGCTAGTTTGATAGCCGTATGTGGAGTCGGGAATTAATTTTTTTCCCCAATGTGAAGCTTACTGTTGCTACATGGGTTTTTTTTTTTTGCCTTCCTCAGGATCAACATGTTAGGGCAGGTTAGGATAGGATATGGGTTGAACTAGATGGACTTAAAGTCTTCCTTCAACCTTAATAACTATGTATAAGCGTTCACCCTCTGCTACTCAGACTTTCTATCTGTGCAGTGACTGCCTCTAGGCTGAAGATGATGATGGTGGTAGTAGTTGGAGCATTTAACACAGTCATGAAGCTGACATAACAACTTGAAACAGAAATCTTTTTAGGCTGGGTTCACATTGCGTTAATGGCAATGCGCTGACGGCATCCGTTACATAGCGGCACTAACGCTATGTAACGGATGCGTTAGCACACCCATAGACTGCCATTATGTAGCGCATCGCTAACGCATGTCATAATCAGCATGCATTAGCGGTGTGCCGTCATTCTGTGACGAACCCAGGACGCGGTCTGCAGCGTTCAGGGGTCCATCACTGCTAGCACAGATGGAGCATCTGCGCTAGCGTGATCTATAGTGAACATTTTGGAGACGACTTCGGAGCTGAAGCTCCCTCTGGTGGTTGCTGAGGGTATTGAACCTATCTTGAATACCAAGAGTCCTATACCCGCAGATAACGAGTGGGTGTCAGGTTGTACTGACTGGCCTGATATAAGTGAGCTGACCTCCCATGATCCTCGCCGGTGATCAATTGTGCTTCCTGGTTTAGTTTGGAATTCAGCTTGTTTTCCTGCTGTCTCCTGCTTGCGTTCAGATAAGTCTCTTTCAGTTTTTTTTACTGTGGTTTGAATTCCTTGCTGCATTGCTGCATTGCTTTTTGTCTTCAGCCGGGTCCCATATGGGGGGCTTTGGCTGGTCTCCGTTCGTTTTTTGTATTTGTTCATTTGCTCAGTTCTTGTGATATTTTTCTGCTGGGTAGCTACGTGTCCACACCAGAGATCTGATATAGGTGGTCGAGACCGTGTGGTCTCAGTGTTTATGGATTCAGAAGTGTTGGAGTTTTTCCTAGGGTTTTTCTGGGTTGCAGAAAATATTCTCTCCTGTGCTGTCCTATCTAGACAGTTTTGGGCCCCAGCGCTTGCTCAATCTATTTTCTGTCTGTGTTTGTATTTTCATCTTGTCTAACAGCCATTATATGTTTGGGGACTTCCTACTCTTTTGGGGTCTACTCCGGGGCAGTTAGCTTTCCTCTTTCCATCTTCAGGGATAGCTATCTCTCCGGCTGTGCCGAGGCGTCTAGGACCACCGTAGGTACGCTCCACGGCTGCTTCTAGTTGTGCGGTTAGTTTAGGGGTCTGCAACCTATTAGTTTCCAACCTCTCTGGTGTTAGGCTGCCTATGCGGTTTTTTGCTCCTGCCTCCTCAGCTAACATACCATAACAGAATCACCGGCCATACTGAAAATTCTATGGTACTCAATAGAAGGGAACAATAGAAAAGGAAAAAAAAAAAAAGTTGTTAGAGTTGTCAGAAATTTATTTTTTTCCTGTTTGTTGCATTTTTCCCTCTTTTTCTCTGGGGGCTGAGGAGGAATGTTTTCCCCAATGGAGGTCAAGCATTTGTCCGATTGTGTGGAGCAGCTTGCTGCTGAAGTTCGGAGTATTGCTATCTATCTTGCTGGGTTGCCTGCTGTGGAACCTAGGATCCCTCTGCCTAATGTTACTGATCAAGCTGAAAAAACCTTGTTGGCATTGAATCAGGGTCATGAAGCCGCTGAGCTGTATTGTCAGAAATTCAGAAAGTGGGCAGTCCTTACTGAATGGAATGATGATGCTCTGGCAGCTCTTTTTCGGAAGGGTCTGGCAGAGACTGTAAAGGATGTTATGGTGGGATTCACAGCCCCCTCTGGTCTTAATGACTCTATGTCATTAGTTATTCAAGTTGACAGACGTCTGCGCGAGCGTAGAAATATGCCCCTGAGCCCATGCAGTGTGATGGAGTGACTTCTGGGGCACAGCGTCATGAATTTCGTAAGCCTAATAAGTTGTGCTACTATTGTGGTGACGCTTCTCATGCTATTTCCGTCTGTCCCAAGCGGGGAAGACGTTTT
Source organism: Oophaga sylvatica (assembly GCA_033576555.1). NCBI lineage: Eukaryota > Metazoa > Chordata > Amphibia > Anura > Dendrobatidae > Oophaga > Oophaga sylvatica. Next base: position 461,441,829 of record JARQOD010000002.1, on the reverse strand, counting down.
GCGCGCTCAGTTGTTTTGGGTAGTGTTCAGACTAAATTTCTGTTGACTGTTACCTTGATTTGCTCCATGTCCACATTTTCAGCTCAGGCTTTTGTTGATTCAGGGGCAGCTATAAACCTGATGGATTTTGATTTTGCCAAACGTTGTGGTTTTTCCTATGATACCCCTGGGGAAGTCTATTCCTTTGCTGGGCATTGATTCTACCTCCTTGGCGGAGAATAAACCCCAGTTTTCTACCCAGGTGATAATGCGAGTTGACCCGTACCACCAAGAGAATTGCAAATTTTTGGTGTTACATAATTTACATGACATTGTTGTACTGGGGTTTCCTTGGTTACAGACTCACAATCCTGTTTTGGATTGGAAGTCTGTGTCTGTGACCAGTTGGGGTTCTCAATGTGTTCGTACTGACACTCCTGCTTTTTCTGCCCCCTCAGTCTCAAGATGTTTTTGCTGCCTCCCCCCAGTCTCAGGATGTTCCTGACTATTTGACTGATTTTTCTGATGTGTTTAGTGAGAGTAAGTCTGCATCCTTACCTCCTCATAGGAGTTATGATTGCGCTATTGACTTAGTACCCGGTTGTAAATTTCCCAAGGGTCGGCTCTTTAATTTATCTGTACCTGAGCATGAGGCCATGCGATCTTATATCAAAGAGTCTTTAGAGAAGGGTCATATCAGACCATCCTCTTCACCCTTGGGCTTTTTATTTGTGGCCAAGAAGGATGGCTCATTGAGGCCGTGTATTGATTATCGTCTCCTGAATAAGATCACTGTTAAATATCAATATCTGTTGCCCTTGATTTCTGACCTATTTTCCAGAGTGAAGGGTGCTTGTTGGTTTACCAAGCTTGACCTCAGGGGGGTGTATAATCTTATTTGCATCAAGCACATAGATGAATGGAAGACGGCGTTTAATACCCCAGAGGGGCATTTTGAGTACCTAGTGATGCCTTTTGGGCTCACTAATGCTCCTTCCGTCTTCCAATCCTTTATGAACGATATTTTCCGGGATTTCGTGGATAAATTTCTGATTGTTTATTTGGACAATATCTTGATTTTTTCCAATGACTGCGATTCTCATGTGGAACATGTTTGGACTGTATTCCGGATTTTGAGAGAAAACGCATTGTATGTGAAGGGAACAAAATGTTTTTTTGGCGTACAGAAGGTTTCATTTCTGGGATACATTTTGTCTCAATCTGTTATTGAAATGGACCCGGTCAAAGTTCAGGCCATTTGTGATTGGGTTCAACCAACTACATTGAAGGCTCTTTAGAGATTTTTGGGTTTTGCTAATTTTTATCGTAACTTTATAGCTAATTTCTCTGGTATTGTGAAGCCACTGACTGATTTGACCAAGAAGGGTTCTGATGTAGTGAATTGGTCTCCTGAGGCAGTTTCTGTGTTTCAGGAGCTTAAGCAGAAATTCGCTTCTGCTCCTGTTCTGCGCCAACCTGATGTTTCTCTACCATTTCAGGTGGAGGTTGATGCTTCTGAGATTGGTGCAGGAGCCGTTTGGTCCCAAAGGGATTCGGAGACCTCTAAGATTAACCCTTGTGCCTTTTTCTCTCGAAAATTTTCCCCAGCGGAACGTAATTATGATGTGGGTAATCGGGAGTTATTGGCCATGAAGTGGGCTTTTGAGGAGTGGAGACATTGGCTGGAAGGAGCCAAGCATCAGGTGGTGGTCCTCACGGATCATAAGAACCTGGTTTATCTTGAATCAGGCAAGCGACTTAATCCTAGACAGGCCAGGTGGGCCTTGTTTTTCACATGTTTTAATTTTGTGGTCTCTTTTCTCCCGGGCACTAAGAATATTAAGGTGGATGCCCTCTCGAGGAGTTTCTTTCTGGATTCTCCTGAGGTAACTGAGCCTGCTGTTATTCTGAAGGAGGGTGTGGTTCTTTCCGCTATCTCGCCCAAATTGAGACTGGCTTTGGAGAAATTTCAGGAGGATAAACCTGAACGTTGCCCTGCTGGGAGATTGTTTGTCCCAGACCAGTGGAGGAAGAATGTAATGGTCGAGATTCATTGCTCCACGTTGGTCGGCCATCCTGGTATTTTTGGTACCAGAGATTTGGTGAGTCGGTCATTTTGGTGGCCCACTTTGTCTCATGAGGTCAGGGACTTTGTGCAGTCCTGTGGAACTAGTTCTCGGTCAAAACCTTGCTCTCGCTCTAGTGGTTTGTTAATGTCATTGCCTGTGCTCAAGAGGTCATGGACCCATATCTCTATGGATTTTATTTCCGACCTCCCTGTCTCTCAGAGAATGATCGTTATTTGGGTAATCTGTGATATGTTTTCCAAGATGATACATCTTGTGCCACTACCTAAGTTGCCATCCTCCTCCGAGTTGGTGCCCTTGTTTTTTCAACAGGTGGTTCGGTTGCACGGCGTTCCAGAGAACATTGTGTCTGACAGAAGAGTCCAGTTTGTTTCCAGATTTTGGAGGACATTTTGTTCCAAACTGGGAGTTTAGCTGTCTTTTCCTCTGCGTTCCACCCTCAGACCAATGGACAAACTGAGAGAACAAACCAGACCTTGGAGACTTATTTGAGATGTTTTGTGTCTGCTGATCAAGATGACTGGGTCTCTTTTTTGCCTTTGGCTGAGTTTTCTTTGAATAATAGGGCTAGTTCTGCCACCTTGATGTCTCCATTTTTCTGCAATTTCGGATTTCATCCTCGATTTTCTTCAGGGCAGGTGGAGGCTTCTGTCTGTCCTGGTGTTGACTCTATTGTGGAGAGAATGCAGCTGATTTGGGATCAAGTAGTGGATAAGCTGTCTCTCTCTCAGGAGAAGGCCCAGCGGTTTGCCAACCGACATAGGACTGATGGTCCTCGATTTAAAGTGGGTGACTTGGTTTGGTTATCCTCAAAAAATATCCCTATGAGGGTCGCGTCTCCAAAATTTAAGCCAATGTTCATTGGACCTTATAAGATCGTGGAGATTATTAATCCCGTTTTCTTCCGTTTGCTTCTTCCAGGAACATTCAAGATTCACAACGTATTTCACAAATCTTTATTGAAGAGATTTGTCGAGCCAGTGGTTCCTATGGCTGCGCCTCCTGATCCTGTTTTGGTTGAGGGCAATTTGGAGTATGTGGTTGAGAAGATATTGGATTCTCATTTGGCCAGGCGGAGACTCCAGTACTTGGTGAAGTGGAAAGGCTATGGTCAGGAGGACAATTCGTGGGTGTTTGCTTCTGACATTCATGCTGAAAGTCTGGTCCGTGCCTATCACTGAGCTCATCCTGATCGTCCTGGTGGCACAAGTGAGGGTTCGGCGACCCCTCCTCAAGGGGGGGGTACTGTTGTGAACATTTTGGAGACGACTTCGGAGCAGAAGCTCCCTCTGGTGGTTGCTGAGGGTATTGAACCTATCTTGAATACCAAGAGTCCTACACCCGCAGATAACGAGTGGGTGTCAGGTGGTACTGACTGGCCTGATATAGGTGAGCTGATCTCCCATGATCCTCGCCGGTTATCAATTGTGCTTCCTGGTTTAGTTTGGAATTCAGCTTGCTTTCCTGCTGTCTCCTGCTTGCGTTCAGATAAGTCTCTTTCAGTTTTTTTTTACTGTGGTTTGAATTCCTTGCTTTTTGCTGCATTGCTTTTTGTCTTCAGCCGGGTCCCCTATGGGGGGCTTTGGCTGGTCTCCATTCGTTTTTTGTATTTGTTCATTTGCTTAGTTCTTGTAATATTTTTCTGCTGGGTAGCTACGTGTCCACATCAGAGATCTGATATAGGTGGTCGAGACCGTGTATGTATTTTTTTTATTTTTTGCAAAATACTGCTGTATATTAGTACTGTGACACCCAGGACAAAAAAAGGAAAACTGGCCTAAACTAGCCAAACTTTGAGCTCGCATAGATATCAGGCGGCCTAAATTGGCCAAACTTTGAGCACGCACAGATATGAGCTGCCACGGAGATACCACACTGAAAAATGTGTGGTCTGTATTTTTTTGTAAAATACTACTGTATATAAGTACTGTGACATCCAGGACTAAAAAAGGAAAACCGGCCTAAACTGGCCAAACTTTGAGCTCGCACAGATCTGAGCTGGCACGGAGATACCACTACGACAAATGTGTTTTTTTTTTCTTTTTTTTGGGGGGGGGGTAAATACTGATATATATCAGTACAGTGACACCCAAGATAACAAAAGAAAACCGCCGTAAACTGGCCAAACTTTGAGCACGCACAGATATGAGCTGGCACAGAGATACCACACCAAAAAATGTGTGGCCTGTATTCCAATTACACCCGGGGCTAGCTATATACAGCCAATATATCCTACAGGTAGCAGCAGCAGCACCAGAACACAGGAAGGGAATGGACCCTCTTGATGTATGCAATGATCTATATACACACATATAGTGCCTGCAGGCCTTGCACTGATGTGTATAAAGCGACGTACACTACCCTTCCTAACACTGGAACCTATATACTCCGGAATTAATTAGAAGGACTGTTGGTTTAGCTGGATTTGAGTACTTTAGGATGGTTAGACCCCACACTAATAAATCCCCAATTCTGACTCTATCTTGGCAGCAGCTCTCCCTACACTATCTCAATCGGGAGGTGAATGTGCCGAGCAGGGCAGTCTCCAGTCTTTTATACCCCTGATGATGCTGTGTGGCCAGCCAATCACTGCACGACCACAACAAAGATGGTTGCGGCGTTTCATTGCCTAGCAGACAATCCCTGCATCGTGATTGGGTCTGTAAAGTCCTTCAAAAAAGCTGGATGGAGACCCAAGTTCCCACCAAGTAATCCCGGAAATGCTCGGTGCTTGCCGAGTACACCGAGTACCGTGATACTTGGGCGAGTATAGTGGCGAGCACGTTCGCTCATCACTAGTCATTACAAACAGAGTGATCTATTTGAAGTGTTTATTTCTGTTAATATTGATGATTATGGCTTACAGCCAATGAAAACCCAAAAGTCATTTGAAAAAATGATTTTAAAATCTGGAATGTTAGCCTACTGAAATATATATTCAGTAAATGCACTCAATACTTGGTTGGGGTTCCTTTGGCATCAATTACTGCATGAATGTAGAGTGGCATGGATGCGATCAGTCTGTGGCACTGCTGAGGTGTTATAGAAGCCCAGGTTGTTTTGATAGCAGCATTCAGCTTGTCTGCATTGTTGGGTCTGATGTCTCTCATCTTCCTCTTTACAATACCCCATAGATTGGCTAATCAAACTCATTGATAATGTTGTTTTTAAACCAGTTATTGGTACTTTTGGCAGAGTGGACAGGTGCCAAAGTCTGCTGGAGAATGAAATTTCCATCTCCAAAAAGCTTGTCGGGAGAGGGAAGCATGAAGTAAAATTTCCTGGTAGACGGCTGCGTTGCCTTTGGTCTTGATAAAACACAGTGGACCTACACCAGCAGATGGCATAGCTCCCCAAACCATCACTGATTGTGGAAACTTCACACTAGACCTCAAGCAGCTTGGATTGTCTGTCTCTCCACTTTTATGCCAGACTCTAGGACCTTGATTTCCAATGTCTAGTGTCAAGTTTCCACACGGCATTTTAGATCTTGTAAAAGGGATACTTTGAGTTTCAAGTTTATGGGTATTGAAAAAGTTTTCAAACCTATTAGAAATGGAGATATAGAAAGGAAAGTTCAGAATCGTGAATTGTATCAGATTTTTTAACTCAATACCAGGTCACCTAATGGATTGAATATGAGACAGGGCCTAATTCTGCAATATTCATGATTAGCCATGTGTACAGTATTTATGCTAACTTATGATGTATTTATCACACCATGTTTATAATTGTTTGTTTGTCTAAAATTTATAATTTTTTTCTCTATGCTTTTTATCAATATACAGAGGTTTTTTGATCATTAAATTTACATATACCTGCATAAGGATGCATTTTTAGTATGTAAAATAAGGGAGTTCCTACTTACCATTTAATGACATCACTAACTAATTAGCTCCCATAGCAGGAAAAAGGAAATATACATTATTTTTAATGTTATCCATGATTAAGGCTTCCTTTAGCTGAAACGCGTAGGATTGTTGTTCCTCAAGTTCAGCCCTGTGGCTGCAACATGCTGCACTGTATTTTATTATGTACAAAATAAACTAGAAGTTTTAAATACATTCTACTGCCCATAGTCGATGAAGGATATGAGGTGCAGCAAAGAAGACCCAAGACAACATACTCGGAAGAGAAGTAAGAAAATTTCTAAAATAATCCACAGGGAGGAGATTGGAACAAAACAAAATCCTCTAAACTGCATGCTCGCAAATGCCAGAAGCCTGACAAGCAAGATGGAGGAATTAGCAGAAATATCTGCAGGTAACTATGACATAGTGGGAATAACTGAGACATGGTTAGATGAAAGCTATGACTGGGCAGTTAACTTACAGGGTTAGGCCGGCGTCACACTAAGGCCGGCGTCACACTGGCGAGTTTGATGCGAGTAAGTCGCACGACTTTCTCGCATCAACACCCGGCACGACCGCCCGCTCTCGGACCCGAGTGTGCGGCTGCATGTATTTCTATGCAGCCGCGCACTCGGGTCCGAGAGCGGGCGGGCGTGTCGGGTGTTGATGCGAGAAAGTCGTGCGACTTACTCGCATCTAACTCGCCAGTGTGACGCCGGCTTTACAGTCTGCTTAAGGCTGGGTCTCACATAGCGATACACCAGCGATCCCGACAACGATATGCACTTGTCAGGATCGCTGGTGTATCGCTACATGATCGCTGCTGAGCTGTCAAACAGGCAGCTCAGGGCAGCGATCAGCACAGCGACACTGCGGGTAACATCGCTGTTACCTGCAGTGTACGTTGGATACCAGCGCCCTGATGCAGGGAGCTGGTAACCAAGGTACACGTCGGGTTTCCAAGCGCTGCACGGTGCCTGGAAACCCGCTGTGTACCTTGGTTACCAGCTCCCTGCATCAGGGCGCTGGTATCCAAGGTACACAACGGGTTTCCAGGCACAGCCCCGCGCCTGGAAACCCGCTGTGTACCTTGGTTACCAGCGGATCGCTGGTCTCCCGCCTGTCACACGCAGCGATGCGTGCCTGTCAGCGGGAGACCAGCGATCAAAAAAATGTCCAGGACATTCAGCAACGATCAGCGATACCCAGCAGGGGGGCTGATCGTCGCTGAATGTCACACACAGCGATATCGCTGGGGAGCTCGCTGCTGCGTCACAAAACTAGTGACTCAGCAGCGATCTCGGTAGCGATATCGCTATGTGAGACGGGCCCTTTAGAAAGGATCTTAAAAATCGGAGAGGAGGAGGGGTTTGTCTTTATGTAAAGTCTTATCTAAAGTCCACTTTAACCCCTTCATGACCCAGCCTATTTTGACCTTAATGACCTGGCCATTTTTTGCAATTCAGACCAGTGACCCTTTATGAGGTAATAACTCAGGAACGCTTCAAATGATCCTAGTAATTCTGAGATTGTTTTTTGTGACATATTGGGCTTCATGTTAGTGGTAAATTTAGGTCAATAATTTTTGCTTTTATTTGTAAATAAAATGGGAAATTTGGCAAAAATTTTGAACATTTCGCAATTTTCAAATTTTGAATTTTTATTGTTAAACCAGAGAGTTATGTGACATAAAATAGTTAATAAATAACATTTTCCACATGTCTACTTTACATCAGCACAAATTTGGAAACAAATATTTTTTTCTTAGGAAGTTATAAGGGTTAAAAGTTGAGCAGCAATTTCTCATTTTTACAACAAAATTTACAAAATCATTTTTTTGGGACCACCTCACATTTGAAGTCAGTTTGAGGGGTCTATATGGCTGAAAATAACGCGATCTCCCCATGACGCCACATAGGCATCACAGGTCGGATTGGCACCGACTTTCAAGACGCCTATGTGGCGTCACAGGTCGGGAAGGGGTTAAGGGAGGATGTTAGCGAAGGGAATGAGGATGTCGAGTCCATATAGGTCGAAATCCATGGGGGGAAAAATAGTAACAAAATTCTCATGCAGGTCTGTTACAAAGCTCCAAATATAACAGAAAATCATGGAAAGTCTGCTACTAAGGCAGATAGATGAAGCTGCAACCCATAATGAGGTCCTTGTTATGGGGAACTTTAACTACCCAGATATTAACTGGGAAACAGAAACCTGCGAAACCCATAAAGGCAACAGGTTTCCGTTAATAACCAAGAAAAATTATCTTTCACAATTAGTGCAGAATCCAACCAGAGGAGCAGCACTTTTAGACCTAATACTATCTAATAAACCTGACAGAATAACAAATCTGCAGGTCGTCGGGCATCTAGGAAATAGCGACCACAATATTATAGGTGGCGCTATAGAGTACAAGTCCTCTTTGTTTGAAGAGGCAATTTGCATATTAAAATTTCCCAGAGGAGCATTGCACGGCGAATAAGCCTCCTTACCTCGACACGCCAGAGCTGGTATGTCACTCTCCACAAGGAAAAACCTTACCCCCCAGACCCCAGTCCAGAGCCTCTCATCTAGCCAAATTAGATCTCTCCTACTTTGCACTGACGAGGACCAACAGTCCGAAACACCGTGTTTGCAAATGGAGATTCTGATTTGGCTTTTATCCTAAGTCATATTACAAGACTCGTTAAAGGGTTGATTGTGACTTGTAGGATCGCTACTTCCAATAGGTGGCGCTATAGAGTACAAGTCCTCTTTGTTTGAAGAGGCAATTTGCATATCACAATATTGTAGAGTTTCACTTGTTTTTCACTAGGGGGACTTGTCAGGGAGTCACAAAACCACTGAACTTTAGGAAGGCAAAGTTTGACCAGCTCAGAGATGCCCTTAATCTGGTTGGGGACAATGTCCTCAGAAATAAGAATACAGATAATAAATGGGAAATGTTTAAGAACATCCTAAATAGGCACTGTAAGTGGTTTATACCTTGTGGGAATAAAAGGACAAGAAATAGGAAAAAATCCAATGTGGCTAAATAAAGAAATAAGAGGGGCAAATTAACAGAAAAAATAAAGCATTTAAACTACTAAAGCAGGATGGCACCGCTGAAGCTCTAAAAAACTATAGGGAGAAAAATACTTTATCTAAAAAACTAATGAAAGCTGTCAAAAAGGAAACAGAGAAGCACATTGCTAAGGAGAGTAAAACTAATCCCAAACTGTTCTTCAACTAGATCAATAGTAAAAGAATCAAAAGTGAAAGTGTAGGCCAACTAAAAATTGTGATGAAAGAATGGTTGTAGATGAGGAAAATGCTAATATATTAACCCCTTAGTGACAGAGCCAATTTGCAGCTTAATGACCAGGCCAATTTTTACAATTCTCACCACTGTCACTTTGAGGTTATAACTCTGGAACACTTTAATGAATCCCGCTGATTCTGAGAAAGTTTTTTCATGACATATTGTACTTCACGTTAGTGGTAATTTTTTTTATATGACTTCCGTTTATGAAAAAACTGAAATATGGTGAAAATTTTGAAAATTTAGCAATTTTCAAACTTTGAATTTTTATGCCCTTATATCAGAGAGTCATATCGCACAAATTTCTTAATATATAGCATTTCCCACATGTCTACTTTATATCAGCACAATTTTGGAAGCAAAATTTTTTTTTTGTTACGAAGTTATAAGGGTTAAAAGTTGACCAGCGATTTCTCATTTTTACAACACCATTTTTTTTTTAGGGACCACATTACATTTGAAGTCACTTTGAGGGTCTATATGATAGAAAATACCCAAAAGTGACACAATTCTAAAAACTGCACCCCTCAAGGTGCTCAAAACCACATTCAAGAAGTTTATTAACCCTTTACTTGCTTCACAGGAACTGAAGCAATGTGGAAGGAAAAAATTAACATTTAACTTATTTTGAAAAAAATTTATTCAGAACCAATTTTTTTTAATTTCACAAGTGTTAAAAGAGAAAACGAACCACAAAATTTGGTGTCCAATTTCTCCTGAATATGCCGATACCCCATATATGGGGGTAAACCACTTTTGGGCGCACGACAGAGGTCGCAAGGGAAGGAGCGCCGTTTGACTTTTTCAATAGAGAATTGGCTGGACGCCATGTCACGTTTGGAGAGCCCTGATGTGCCTAAACAGTGGAAACCCCCAACAAGTGACCCCATTTTGGAAACTAGACTCCTTAAGGAACTTATCTAGATGTGTGGTGAGCACATTGAACCTCCAATGCTTCACAGAAGTTTATAACGTAGAGCCGTAAAAATAAAAAATCATTTTTTTCCTCAAAAATGATTTTTTAGCCAGCTATTTTTTATTTACCCAAAGGTAACAGGAGAAATTAGAACCCCAAAATTGGTGTGCAATTTGTCCTGAGTACGCTGATACCCCATATGTTGGGGTAAACCACTGTTTGGGCGCACGGAAGGGCTCGGAAGACAGGGAGCACCATTTGACTTTTTGAAAGCCGTGTCGTGTTTGGAGACCCCCTGATGTGCCTAAATAGTGGAAACCCCTCAATTCTAGCTCCAACCCTAACCCCAACACACTCCTAACCCTAATCTAAACCCTAACCCTAATCCCAACCCTAATTCCAACCCTAATTGTAACCCTAACCGTAATTGTAACCTTAACCGTAACCCTAATGGAAAAATGAAAATCAATATATTTTATTTTATTATATGTCCCTAACTAAAGGGGTGATAAAGGGGCCGGTTTATTTACTATTTTTTTTATTTTGATCACTGTGATGGCGTTTATCACAGTGATCAAAATGTCCTGCACTGAATGAATGAATCTGCTGGCCGGCAGATTCGGCGGGCGCACTGCGCATGCGCCCGCCATTTTCTTTGCAAGCAGAAGACCGGGAGCTGCAAGGAGCCATAGGAGTATGGGGGGGACACCGGGAGGCACCGGGGGGGCGGATCGGGGGTCCCGGGGACCCTATTTCTCTCAATCAATATCACCATTACTAGTGTTGAGCGATACGATACTGCAAATATCGGGTATCGGCCGATATTAGCTGTATCGGGCTTTCGATTCCGAGTACCGATATTTTCGTCATATCGGATACCGGAATCGGATTTGTCACTGTCACTGTGAGTGTCCGTCGGTCGGGTCTGTCAGGAGTCAGCGGCACTTACCTGGCAGAAGATCTCCGGCGGTCACGTCCTGGACTGCTTGATGGCCGCCATTATCTTCTCCCTGGCGGTCACATGCAGTTTTTCGCGATAACTGCAGTGACTGCAGGGTAATCCCGGCCGTAAACCAGTCCGATGACGTCACCGCCGGGGAAGCAGGTAATCAGCTGTGCTGCGCCGGGATGACAGGCTCTGCCTGTCATTCTGATGTAGCAGAGCTGGATCGTCGTGGGACACTCGTTACTATGGACTGCGTCGGACAGGTGGTATACTGCTGGTTTTTTTTTTCATTTTTTTACAGGAGATCGATGGCGTCGCAGGATGAGACTGTAATAAAAGTAATGAAAACTGTGTTGTGTTTTTTATTAAATTAAAAAAAAATTTTTATGAACATTCACCCGTCCGGGTACATCAACAATTTAACTATTTACATACAGGGACCCTGTCCGGGTTATTTATAATTCTTTGGCAGGGGTGTTCCAGGTACCACCTGGTACTCTTCTGATGCTTGCCAAACATCCGAGACACCAAGGACCACCAGGACCTGATGACGTCGTGTGGCCTGTACAGTCAAGTCGTGACCCGCTATCTGTGTCTGTGTGGCCACCTCTTTCATCTCCCTCCGGGTTTGGAGCCCTATGTCCCGGACTGAACGAACCCCAGGGGGCCTAACAGGCGCCGGGTACGGGCCAGCTATACTTATCATGTCCATAGCTGGGGCTGCTGAGGAGACCACTGAGGGAGGCTGGGGAGATTTACGGCATGGGGTGGGCACTTGTGCAGAGGCCTGGATGTGGGAGGCTGAAGGCTCCGAGGGTCTCACAGGTTCCTGACACTCTGGGGAGTAGGGGTCGCACCTGGTAACATTTAGGGCGTACCATCCATTGTAACCCCAGTGTCGGGTGTAAGTCACCAAGTCTCCTGGCAACAGGTCCCTCCCCGGGTGTCCTTCTGGGAGGTGAGTCTCCACGTCCCGCCGGGTCACAAAAACTTCTAAATAAAGTCCAGGCTCCTGGATGAAGCCCCAACCACCTTTCAATTTAAAGCTCCGTACTGCACCCTTACGCCGCGGCTCCCTCAGGGTTCCTTTATCTTTTCTCATCCGGTCCTTATCTGCCCGGTCCTTCTCCAGGTGACGTTGCCGAAGCTTTTGGGATTCTCGCTGCTCCCTTTGTCGCTCTGCTTCCCGCTCCCAACGTCTCCACTCTTCCTCCTGACGCCGGTTGTAATTCTCCTCCACCAGCTGCTCCATGTCTCCACCATCAAACTGCAGCTTATGATGTCCGGTTTGCGGCAGCTCTCCTGGCGCCCCCAGTCCTGGCGGCGCTCACCTGCGGAGGAAGCAGCCGGCTCTGGAACAGATGACAGTCGGGGCTCCGGTACAGACAGGTAGACCTCTGGTGCCTGCGCGGCCTCCTCCATGAGGACGGGTGTCGCTTCTTCTGTCTCAGCGATGGGGGCAGACAGCGGGATCTGGGGTGCTGCCGGTGCAGAGTTTTTTGCAGGAACGGGTGCCTCCACTGCGACGTTAACCGGATCACATTGCAAGGGCTGGGATGCCCGCACGGACTCCTGTACTAGAACGGGTGCCTCACCTTCCGGTACAGACACTTCAGGTAAGAGGGATTGGCGCCGCTCCAAGTTTAGTTTTAGGGCACGCCAGCTGGCTTCCATCCTGGCGACCTCCTCCCGGTGCCAGGCCAGGCCTCTTAGGGTATCCTCCGCTTCTTGCAGCGTAGGAGGGTTTCCAGGCCGGGTGCCCAACGGTGGTTCCGTGGCGATCGGGTCGCTTCCGTGGGGGGAGAGCTCTGACTGCTCCATCCCTTCACACTTCTGCTCGTGTCCATTAGCCATCTCTGCCAAGTCACATGTGTCATTAGCATCTGGAGAGGGCCCCTCTTTTGTAGGGAGGCGGGACCTTCGCGTTAGTTTCCGCACACTGAGGAGGATGAGGAGGCGGAACTCAAGAGCTGTGGGGCACGATCTTACATTGCAGTACCATTTAGAGTGGGCGGGGCCCTCGTTTTCGAGCCACTGAGTGAGTGTACACCCACGAAGAGCACGCCCTTCTTCTTCACCAGTGCCTCATCGTGACGCAGATATGGCGGAAAAATGGCAAATACATTCTCTGATGATTTTAGCAATTCTCAAGCACAAAACCAGTTCAATTCAGGCACACAGGACTCGCTTATAGCGAGCTACAGAATCCTGTTCGTGACGCCCAAGTTGAGTCGCACAGAGCCAGAGGTTTTGGGGGTACTCGGCACCGAGCCCGTCGACTTCTATGGGGTATGTCACGGCTTTACCCGGCAATTGAATCAGAGTCTATTTTACTATGTAGAAGTGTATAAACTATAAATATATGTATATATATATGTCACAATGACATGTATATATATATATATATATATGTATTCTATGTGTGTATATTTTGTGTTTACAACGAAAGAAAGGGTTTTTTTTGTTGCGATTTTTTGTTCCCATAGACTTACATTGGACTTCCGGAATCGGAATCGGATATCGACGATATTTAGTGATATCGGCGATACCATTCCGATACGATATTTTTAGATATCGAGCAGTATCGCTCAACACCAACCATTACACACTGAACGGGAAACCACTGGGTAAATCTGACATGGAGAAGGACTTGGGATCATGGTTAATGATAAACTTACCTGGAGCAGCCAGTGTCAGGCAGGGGCTGTCAAGGCAAACAGGATCATGGGGTGCATTATAAAAGGTCTGGATAGACATGAGAGCAGTATACTGCCTCTGTACAAATCCCTGGTTAGACAGCACATGGGAGTACTGTGTACAGCTTTTGGCACCGGTGCTCAGGAAATATATAATGAAACTAGAGTGAGTACAAAGGAGGGCAATAAAATTAATAAAAGGGATAGGGGATTTACAATACCCAGAGAGATTAGCAAAATTAGGATTATTTAGTCTAGAAAAAAGACGACTGAGGGGCGATATAATAACCGTGTATAAGTATATAAGGAGACAATACAAATATCTCTCAGAGGATCTGTTTATACCAAGGAAGGTGACAGTCACAAGGGAGCATTCTCTGCGTCTGGCGGAGAGGTTTTTCCACCAACATAGAAGAGAATTCTTTACTTTTAGGGCAGTGAGAATCTGGAATTCCTTGCCTGAGGAGGTAGTGATGGTGAATTCAGTCAATGGGTTCAAGAGAGGCCTGGATGTCTTCCTGTGGCGTAACAATATTGTATCTTACAGTTATTAGGTTCTTTAGAAGGACGTAGATCTGGGGATTTAGTCTGACGGAATATAAGCTGAACTGGATGGACAAATGTCTTTTTTCAGCCTTGCCAACTATATTACTATCCATTGTAAACCACCTTAATGACATGACTAGGAAAGGTACGGACTTCTAGAGGTGGTCCAACTGCGCTCAGCAAAATTTTTTTTCTTTGAAGAGATGTTTTTTCCACTGCACCAGTACTCATACAACCTGATGCTTCTCAACAATTTTTTTGATCGCTTCATTGGGGACACAGGAACCATGGGGTGTATGCTGCTGCCACTAGAAGGCTGACACTATGCATATAAAAAAGGTTGGCTCCTCCTCTGCAGTATACACTCCACCGACTGGCACCAGGCTAACCAGTTTTAGCTTAGTGTCAGTAGGAGGTGGACACGGGTCTCTATTGAGACCCATATCTACCTAATGTGCGTCGTTCCTTTTCAGGTCTTTTTCCGGAGGGATACAGTGTGAACAGTCACTACTGTACTCCCACGCAGAGACTATGAGTATGGCGTGTACTGCCACCCCATATCCTCATATCTCTGTTCTCTCGGCAGGACCCTGAAAAAGATCCCTAACACGGACGTGTGTTCAGGTGATCTGGAAAAGGAAGGAAGACCCCGGCCTGCCTCCGTCTCCCACCTACTCGCCCACCAGAGCCTGTCGGTTGAGGATACACGGACGTCCTACAACCGGATGCCGGACGTCCAACTCTCGTCAGAGGTATTGTCCCTCTTTCCCCCTTAGATACCAGAGAAGACAGAAGAAAAGAAGGAGCATGTGATGTTGTTACTATATCTGTGATTGGTTTGCTGTTATCCTGGTTTCAGTTTCTGCCTAGTAACGATGATGTAAGGTGGAGGAGGAGACAAGACAGAAGCAGGGAGTCCTGGGTAATGGAAGCGAGGGAGAGGAAGCTAAATAAAGTATGGCTGTTTGAACCTACCATCCAGCATCTCTGTGTGGCCTTCTGGAGTTTCCTTCATCGGCACAACAACACTACAACTGGCGACGAGGAAGCGTTCATCATCAGCTAAAGGTATTTCAGCTCTACAACAATGGCCTGTTTACCTGCCTTCCCTGCTTTTGATGTGCATCAGTCCCCAGCTAACCTAGCAGCATGTTGGGAGAAATGGCTGAAGCGTTTTGATATATTCCTACAAGCATGAACAT
This sequence comes from Oophaga sylvatica, assembly GCA_033576555.1. Classification (NCBI taxonomy): domain Eukaryota; kingdom Metazoa; phylum Chordata; class Amphibia; order Anura; family Dendrobatidae; genus Oophaga; species Oophaga sylvatica. The sequence continues at coordinate 461,426,305 of JARQOD010000002.1, read as the reverse complement.
ATCAGATGATACCAGGAAGAAAGCCATGCTATTACATTATGCAGGGGAACAAGTCTATGATATCTTCACTACTCTGCCTAATACAGGAGAAGACAAAGACTATGAGCTCAGTAAGGCAGCATTAAGCAAGTATTTCTCCCCACACAGAAATGCAGCATTTGAAATCTTCAAGTTTAGACAATTAAAGCAGTCAGCAACAGAAAGCATTGATGAATATCATGTCCGACTACGGCACCTTGCAGCTTACTGTGAATTTGCAGATGTCGACAAAGAGATCCAAATGCAGATTTTACAAGGCTGCATCTCCTCTAAGTTACGGAGACAAGCACTCAGAGATCCCACCATGACTTTAGCAAAACTGCTTGAAACAGCACGTGTAAATGATACCGCCGAAAAACAAGCTAAACTCATAGAGAACATTGAGTGCGAGGCGGAAGCACCATCTTGTATAGCAAAGCTGACATAGAGACCGCCTGTGCCTCGTATGCAGGGGGCAACTTGCTACAACTGCGGAGGGTCGTATCCTCACCAGAATGTCTGCCCAGCAAAAGGGGGGACCTGCCATAATTGTGGAAAACAAAACCATTTTGCAAAAGTGTGTAGATCCAAACCACAATCCCCTCATCCCACAGTACAACCCATGTCACAGAAAATCCAAACGCTGCAGCTTACTGACGAGCCTCACAGTACTTATCTATTTTCAGTGACTGCAGAGGGATCTCAAACACTGCACGCACTTACCAGTCCAAGGCGACTTATCCTGATAAATGGTAGTCCGGTGGAAGCTCTAGTAGACACGGGGGCATCAGTAAACGTCATCAGCCGTGCAGTCTATAGCCGACTCCCGAACAGACCTGCTCTACAAAGCACTAGCCTAAAGATTTTTCCTTATGGTTCAGCATCTGCACTACCCGTGTGGCAAATTTCAGTCAGAACTTGCAGCTGACGGGCAGTCCATCACCGACACTGTATATGTAGTAGAGTGCTCCGCAGACATGCTTTTCAGCTGCAGGAGTGCTATATCTCTGGGTCTGGTCAACCTGGTCAATAGCGTCACAGGTCCTTCGGCCCAACACATCATGCAGAAATACCCCAATCTCTTTAAAGGTCTCGGGAAGCTAAAAGACGTTCAGATAAAATTGCATATTGACCAGTCAATACAGCCGTCTGTTCAGCCTCACAGGCGCATCCCATTTCATGTCCGCAAACTTGTGGAGCAAGAACTGCAAGATCTGGAAGCATCTGATGTTGTTGAACGAGTTGAAGGCCCGACTCCTTGGGTATCGCCCATTGTTGTTGCACCAAAACCAAAGCAGCCTGGTAAAATCCGGCTATGTGTGGATATGCGGCATGCCAATCTGGCTATTCAAAGAGAAAGGCACATCACGCCCACTATTGATGACATTCTCACAGACCTGAATGGTGCAAAAGTATTTTCTAAAATTGATTTAAAATCAGGTTATCATCAACTTGAGTTGCATCCAGATTCCAGGTACATTACAACTTTTAGTACCCACGTGGGCTTACGACGATTCAAGAGGTTGAATTTTGGTATCTCATCTGCGGCAGAAATATTTCAGAACGTTATCAGTCAGGTTCTATCTGGAATAGCAGGAGTTCTAAACGTCAGTGATGACATTCTTATATATGGTACAACCCAAGAGGAGCATGACAGTCACTTAGAGCAAGTGTTTCAGAGACTGCAAGCCTGCAATCTAACTGTCAATCCGTCAAAATGTGAGTTTAACCAAAAGTCATTAAGCTTCTTTGGATATATCTTTTCGGAGCAAGGAGTTTCAGTAGATCCTCAGAAAATTGCTGCCATAAAGTCAGCTAGCCAACCTCAAAATGTGTCAGAGGTTCGCAGTTTTCTAGGACTAGTCACGTACTGTGGGCGATTTATGCCTGATCTGGCCACGGTCTCCGATCCCCTGCGACTACTCACGAAAAAAGACACTCCTTGGACATGGAATACTGAACACCAAGCAGCATTCAACTCCATGAAGTCCAGTCTGACTGGCGACACCGTCATGGCCTATTTTGACCCTCTAAAGTCCACAGAGCTGATAGTGGACGCTAGTCCGGTGGGCCTGGGTGCAATTCTCACACAAGTGTCCAAAGCAGGCGACGTTTCTACCAGTTCCTATGCAAGCAAAGCCTTAACAGAGACAGAACAACGCTATTCACAAACTGAAAGGGAAGCTCTTGCGGTTGTGTGGGGATGCCTTCATTTTCATCTGTACCTTATGGGACATAAATTCACAGTGATAACTGACCACAAACCGCTCATTCCGCTTTTCAACAAACATTCCTCAAAGCCTCCCCCACGACTTGAACGCTGGTTGCTCCGCCTACAGAACTACCAGTTTCGGTTGAGATACGAGGCAGGAGCTGGTAATCCGGCAGACTACTTTTCGAGACACCCAACACCACAAACTACCAAGGACGACATCCCAGCAACTATCCTTGCAGAGGAACATATCAATTTTATTGTTGCACATTCTGTGCCAAAAGCTATGACTATGGAGGAAATACAACAAACGGTGGATTCCGATCACCAACTTCAGTTAGTTATAGAGACTGTTCGATCTAAAAATTGGAGCAATTTTCTTGCTGAAGCCCGCCTCCAAACACCGGATCAAACAACCTACTTGACAACCTTCTTTAATGCACGACATGATCTCTCCGTGTCTGATTCAAATCTACTGTTGCGTAACAATCGGCTGGTGATACCCCAGAAACTTCAAAGCAGAGTACTGGATCTGGCCCACGAGGCTCATCAAGGGGTGGTGAAAACAAAGCAATTACTGAGAGAGAAAGTCTGGTTTCCAGGACTAGACAAAAAAGTGGAGGCACTCATTGAAACTTGCATACCTTGCCAAGCAACTACAATTGACCATAGACGCGCACCCTTACAAATGACACCCCTGCCAGAGGGCCCGTGGTCTGCTGTTAGTGTTGACTTCTGTGTTTTACCGGATCACTCCTATCTGCTGGTTGTCATGGATGACTATTCGAGGTTCCCAGTCATTGAACATGTTTCGACAACCTCTGCCAGGGCTGTTATACCAAAATTAGACAAGATCTTCTCGGCATATGGCATACCGGAAACAGTGAAGTCCGACAATGGACCACCTTTTAATAGCACAGACTTTCGATCATTCGCAACCTATCTTGGTTTCACTCACAGGAAAATAACTCCTTACTGGCCTCAGGCCAATGGTGAAGTGGAACGGTTCATGCAATCAATCAACAAAACTTTGAGGATCGCTACCATGGAGCACAAGGATTTACAGCAAGAGTTACACAGATTTCTTAGACAGTACAGAGCTACACCCCATTCTACTACTGGGATACCACCTGCCACTGCGCTGTTCAACAGGCCTATGCGTGTCAAACTCCCGAGCGTTCCGCTGAGCCCTGTTCAAACCCCAATTGCTACTAAGGATGCCATATCCAAACAGAAGATGAAGAGGTATGCAAATAAGAGCAGTCGTCGTTGCAAGCCACCGGAAGTATTGGTGGGAGATTGGGTCCTGGTAAAAAGGCTAAGACCTAGTGACAAGTTTGCATCACAATACTATCCTGAACCCTTTCAGGTCACACAAGTCAAAGGCACCATGGTTACTGCTCAAGATCACGGTCGCCAGGTCACAAGGAACGTGTCCCATTTTAAAAAACTTTGCGACTATGTCCCAGAAACAGACGAGGCAGATAGCAATGACGTCCTGCCGGATCCCCAGAGCTCAGCAGTTCCAAGGGAGGATACCTCAGGGGACTCAGAAAGTTCATCTGGGACTGAGATGTCTCTCCGCTATCCAGCGAGGGTAAATCGTAGACCGCCAGCCCACCTCTTGGACTATGTTCTGCAGTAAAAAGGAAAAAAAAAAAAAAACCCTTTTGTACTAATGTGAACTTTTGGACCGTTATCCAGTTCTAATGTTTTTTTGTTTGGTGAGAAGAGGAGAGATGTGATGTTGTTACTATATCTGTGATTGGTTTGCTGTTATCCTGGTTTCAGTTTCTGCCTAGTAACGATGATGTAAGGTGGAGGAGGAGACAAGGCAGGAGCAGGGAGTCCTGGGTAATGGAAGCGAGGGAGAGGAAGCTAAATAAAGTATGGCTGTTTGAACCTACCATCCAGCATCTCTGTGTGGCCTTCTGGAGTTTCCTTCATCGGCACAACAACACTACAGAGCAGAGTAAGGGAGGAAAGTTAGCGATCAGGGGGTCTCCTCCGCATCTTTTGAGCTCACCCGGGGGATCAGACCTTCTCCTTCTTTGGGGAGATCTTGCCTTTGGGGCCACCTTGCAGCTCCAGGTGCCTGGTCGCACCGCTGAGCGCCCCTTGTGGGGGCCCTTGTATTGCGGCTTCTTTGTGAGGGACCTTGGGAAGCGATCGGGTGACCTCCACGCCACCCCCCCTCCATCGGCGGCCGCAATCTCTAATTGAGGCCCCGGCTTCACCTCGGGCCTAGTTTTCTTGCTGGCTCTGCCCCCTTCCCTCTAGCTTCCAGGCGGGCTTTTCTCCTGCCCGTCCTTCCTCACAGCGCTGCCTTAGGCTCCGCCCACCTCTCCCAGCATTACTGTGGGCTGGAGCCGCAGCCATATTACCCCCAGATCACGGTGCTTTGCTCCGCCCCCCTCTTTGTCCACTGAGAGTGCGTTTTCTCTCAGCAGCGAAGTGCTTTTTCCCCTGCTGGGTCCCCTGCTGGACGCCATCTTCGGCTGGTGCACAAGTCCTCTCAGAGCCTCTGACTTCCGCTTCGTCACACCTGTGGAGCAGCACATAGGAAACCGTGAGTTGCTCTGCCCTGCAGAGTGGACACTCTTCTGTCTCCTTTCTGTCCCCCAACCTTCTGGCATCAGTTAGTGGGATTGTTCACCATGCCTAAGCACAAGGGAGAGCCTGCTCGCCCTCCACCTTCCTCTTCCTCCACCACTCTGGTCAGACACTTTGTGTGCTCTTCTTGTAATGGCAGACTCCCTTCAGGTCAGTTATCTCCCCTCTACCAGGCCTGCAGCGTCCCCACGGTACCCACCCAGGAATCCCCTTCTGCCCCAGGTGGTTCTGAGCCTCCTGCCCTGGAGTGGGCTTCTTCTCTGTCAAAATCTGTGGCGGACCTCACCAGGGTGTCACAGACCCTAGTGTCCGTATTAGACAGATTGCCCCTTTTAACACCCGCGGTCGCCAGCGAGTCACAAGACTCGCAGCCCGGTCCTTCCAACCCAGGCCGTAAGAGACCTAGACTGGAGCACCGTTCTAGGTCTTCTTCCTGCTCCGCCTCACCAGACGACCTTTCATGGCGTGATCCCTCTCTAGCGCCCTCCTCTTCGGAGTCAGGCGAAGCGTCTTCGGACGCGCTTTCGGAAGATGAGTCGGAGCTGGATTCAGAACAGGCCTCCAGCATGACTGATACGGTGCAGAGCCTGATTGTTGCAGTCAATCAGACCTTAGGCATCAAAGATACCGCTACGGAATCAGCAGATCAGGCGGTTTCGTTCAGACGGTCCAAACCTCCTTCCAAGGTCTTTGCCCCACATACTGAGTTCATGGAGATACTCAAGAAGGAGAGGGAGAATCCAACCAGGCGTTTTCAAAGAGGGAAGCGCCTCGACATCCTATATCCCCTCCCCACGGATCTTACCACTAACTGGACGATCTCTCCTACAGTGGACCCACCGGTCTCCAGACTGTCCACCAATATGGTCCTTCCACTTTCTAATGCAGCTTCCCTCAAGGATGCCAACGATAGAATTATAGAATCGCTGGCAAAATCAGCCTTTGAAGTGGCGGCCTCTACCTTATGCTCGGCTTTTGCCTCTACTTGGGTCTCAAAGGCCATAGCCAGATGGGCCAAACAACTCCGCAAGGGCATCATGGCTGGAGCCCCTCAGAGAGAGCTTGCTGAGCTTGCCGACCAAATTTCCCATGCTGGGTAATATTTAGTATTGGCCTCCCTGGATGCCGCGTCTTGCGCTGCTCAGGCATCCAGCAATACTGTGGCCATCCGGAAGAACATTTGGCTAAATGCTCGGCAAGCAGACCTTTCGTCAAAGAAGTCACTCACAGGCCTCCCCTTCCAGGGGGACTGTCTGTTCGGCTCTAGGTTGGATCAGATCATTAAAGAGGCAACCGGAGGCACGAGTTCCCTCCTCCCTCAGTCCAAACCTCGCAGACCCGTTCAAAGGCGACAGTTCCGCTCCTTTCGGCCCTTTCGCCGTTTCCCAACATTGGAGGATTCCTCCGGTCAGCGCAGGCCGCAGAATCGCCAGGTCAAGAAAGCTTCCTTCAGGCCCACTCCTTCCTGGCGTTCCCATAACTCCCACGGTAGATCCGCCAGGTCAAGACCTGGCAGATCTTCCTCGGCATGACTCGGTTCTAGGGCCCAGCGTTCCTCCCAGGCTCGGCGTTCGTCTCCTGCTGTTCAGGGATGTTTGGCTCGACTCGGTGGAAGACGCTTGGGTCAGGGAGGTTGTATCCTCGGAATACAAAATAGAGTTCACTTCCCGTCCACGAGATCGGGTTTTCGAATCCCACCCCCAAAGGATCCTGCTTTGGTCCCGGGTTTCTTTGCATCCATCGACTCCCTTCTCAGTTCTGGGGTTATCGTCCCCGTTCCACAGCGAGAACGCTTCACAGATTTCTATTCAAACCTGTTAGTTGTGCCAAAGAAGGGTGGCGCGATTCGTCCCATTCTGGATCTCAAGTTGCTGAACAGGAGGGTTCGCCTGCATTACTTCAGGATGGAGTCTATTCGTTCAGTAAGCTCTTCCATGGAGACACAGGAATTTCTGTGCTCCATAGACATCCAAGACGCCTACCTCCACGTTCCGATTTGCTCAGCTCATCATTGGTTCTTGCGATTTGCAGTTCAGCAGAACCATTTTCAGTTTGTCGCCCTGCTGTTCGGCATTGCGACCGCTCCCAGGGTCTTCACCAAGATCATGGCGGCATTGATGGCCATCTTGAGAATCAGAGGCCTGGTTTTCATTCCATACCTCGACGACATCCTCATCAAGGCCCCGTCCCTCCCCCAGGCCCAAAAAAGCCTGTCCATCGTTCTCTACACCCTGGCCCGGTTCGGGTGGATCGTCAACAGGAAGAAGTCCTGCCTTGTTCCATTTAAACGCCTGGTATTCCTGGGCATGCTGTTCGATACCCGACAAGCGAAGGTTTTTCTCCCCAATGAGAAAAGAACAATCCTCCAGCAGGGAGTTTGGTCTCTGCAGGGCCCTCAGCTTCCTTCCTTCCGGTCAGCAATGAAGGTGCTGGGCAGAATGGTTGCAGCCTCAGAGACAATCCCCTTTGCGCAGATCCACTTGAGACCTCTTCAACGAGCTATCCTGTCTCAGTGGGACAGGTCTGTCCGGTCTTGGTTCGTCCGCTTCGTCTTTCTCTCAGAGTCAAGCAGTCTCTCAACTGGTGGCTGTCATCCCCCTCATCCTCCAGGGCCGGTCCTTCCTGCCAGTCCACTGGCAGGTTATAACGACGGATGCAAGCCTTCTGGGCTGGGGGGCAGTTTTTCGCCACCTAACGGCTCAGGGTCGTTGGTCAGCACAGGAATCCTCCCTACCGATCAACATCCTCGAAATCATCTTTCTCTCCCTCCGTCACTGGCAAATGCTTCTCAGGGGCCTGCCGGTCAGAATTCAGATGGACAATGCCACGGCCGTGACGTACGTCAATCACCAAGGAGGGACCAGAAGTTCCCTGGCAATGGCCGAGGTGTCCAGGATCCTTCATTGGGTTTAGGCGACGGTTCCGGCAATATCCGCTGTGCATATCCCTGGCGTGGACAACTGGGCCGCCGACTTCCTCAGCCGTGAGGGTCTCACGGCAGGAGAATAGTCCCTGCATCCGGACGTCTTCCATCAGATCTGTCTTCGATGGGGGACTCCGGATGTGGACCTCATGGCATCCCGGCTGAACAGGAAGGTTCCTCGGTTCGTCTCCAGGTCTCGCGACCCTCTCACGTTGGACGCCGATGCTCTAGCCATTCCCTGGTCACAGTTCGCTCTTCCCTACCTATTCCCTCCCTGCCCCTTCTTCCCAGATTGCTGAAGATCAAGGCGGAAGGGGTGCCGTTCATTCTGATCGCCCCAGATTGGCCCAGGTCTTGGTTCGCAGACATCATCAATCTTCTGGCGGACGCCCCCTGGAGACTCCCAGACAGACCAGATCTTCTGTCACAGGGTCCGATCTGCCACCTGAGTTCTCGGTCACTCAATTTGATGGCGTGGCTGTTGAGACCGCGATATTGAGAGCATCTGGTCTCTCCGATCGGGTGATTCGCACCATGATCCAGGCCAGGAATCCTTCGTCCTCTAGGGTCTACTATCGAACCTGGAAGGCCTATTTTCGCTGGTGTGAGTCCAATGTCATCCCGCCAATGAAGTTGTCGCTCCCACCCATCTTGGCTTTTCTCCAAGCGGGACTGGACTCTGGCCTCTCTCTTGTTACTCTAAAAGGGCAGGTATCAGCCCTTTCTATCCTGTTTCAGAAGTCCTTAGCATCCCGTTCTCAAGTCAAGACTTTCCTTCAGGGAGTGGCGCATACGACTCCCCCGTACCGGAATCCTGTGGACCCATGGGACCTCAATCTCGTTCTGGAGGTTATGAAGAGTGCTTCCTTTGAACCTCTCAGAGAGGTCCCCTTTGAAAGTGGCCTTTTTCGTAGCGATCACTTCTATCAGACGGGTTTAGCGTCTCTGTCCTGTCTGCCCCCTTTCCTGGTTCATCACCAGGATAAGGTAGTGTTGCGACCTCCGCCTTCCTTTCTTCCCAATGTGGTATCCACTTTTCACTTGAATGAGGATATTGTCCTGCCTTCCTTCTGTCCGTCTCCGACTCACTCTCTGGAGCGCTCATTGAACAGGCTGGACCTGGTCAGGGCAGTAAGGATCTATCTGGAAAGGACTGCTTCCTTCAGGAAGTCGGATCTTCTGTTCATCATTCCAGGAAGGGTGCTAAGAGGTCTGCCGGCCTCGAAGGCTACGAATGCGCATTGGATTAGGACTGCAATATTGGAGGCTTACCAGGTTAAGAACAGAGTGCCTCCTCCTGGGATCAAGGCTCATTCCACCTGGGCAGTAGGCGCCTCCAGGGCGATACACCATGGGGCATCCGCCCTACAGCTTTGCAAAGCGGCAACTTGGTCTTCCATCCACACGTTTGCCAAATTTTACAGGATCCACACCTACGCTTCGGCGGACGCCAGCCTAGGCAGAAGGATCTTGCAGGCGGGCATTGGGGACTCCGCGGGCCTGAATGGAGTTTCCTGCCATTTTTTCCCGCCCCAGGGACTGCTTTGGGACTTCCCTTGGTTCCTGTGTCCCCCAATGAAGCGATCGAGAAAACAGGATTTTGGTTGCTTACCGTAAAATCTGTTTCTCGGAGCGCTCATTGGGGGACACAGCACCCTCCCATATGTTTTTTGTTACAACTCCTATCCTTTCTTCTGGTTGTTATTGTTATGATGGAGTTGTCTGTTTTGATGTTTTTTCTGTCATATTGTTCTCCTACTGCTTTCTCACTAACTGATTAGCCTGGTGCAAGTCGATGGGGTGTATACTGCAGAGGAGCCAACCTTTTTTATATGCATAGTGTCAGCCTCCTAGTGGCAGCAGCATACACCCCATGGTTCCTGTGTCCCTCAATGACCTCTCCGAGAAACAGATTTTACGGTAAGCAACCAAAATCCTGCTTCAGAGGTGGGGTCAGGGCTGTACTGTCTTAAGGATGTATCCATTTGTCTTCTTCTCTAAAAGGTTTTGCGTTGGCTGAAAGAAACTATGTCAGCAATAGGGAACTTTTGGCCATTAAGTTGGCATTTGAGGAATGGCATCATTTTTCGGAGGGAGCAGTTCACCCAGTGTCATCACCAGTGAAAACTTGATGTACCTTGAATCTGCTAATGTCTTAATCCCAGGCAAGGTAGATGATCTTTGTTTTTCACCAAGTTTAATTTTGTGATCATTTACCGTCCTGGGATTAAGAACTTCAAAGCGGATGCTCCCATGCTGGTCCTTTAGGGAAATTGTTTGTACCTGTACATTTACGTCTTCATAATTTGGCTCTGGCTGGCCACCCAGTGTGGTAGATCAGCTCACCTGGCTGCACACAGAGGTAGACACAGGTACACTGTCTCTTCAAATATTCCGTTGGGTTTATTAGACATGTGGCATAAACCAACGTGAAGCGAAAATGAACACAGCCCTTCGGGCAAAAACAGAAATGCAAAACAAAATAGTATACAGTCTCTGCATTTGCGGGGATTCGCCCACTCAGGATAATAACCACTCACTGGTTGTTTTTTCCCACTGGTTCAGGACAAAAAAAACACTGGAGCTCCTCTCTCCAGCCCCTACTGAACCCTCAATGCCTCTGAAGGTCGACTATTTAAACCCCAGACCACAACCTGGAATAGAGATAAGGTAGACAACCTCCCACCCACTCTATGGTTGTCCACAAAACACAGCCCTTAAAATGGCTGATTAACCCCTCTCAACACATAGTATGTTAGAGAAAACTTCTGGGTTTCAAATCACTGAAGCTAATAGCCTTAGTGAAACGTATCTCCCCTCCAGCACTTTGCCAGTTACTTTATCACATATTCCCCCTCCGCCCAATGCCGGGGGTTTTGATACCTTCGCTCATTAAGCAGGGAAGTCTGGATAGGGCATCTGCGTTACCATGTAGCTTCTCTGGCCTATGCTCCACATAGAAGCTGAACTCAAGGAGTACCAAAAACCACCTAGTCACCCGGGCATTCTTTCTGTTTCTTTCCCTCTTCCATCTCAGGGACCCACGGTCTGACACTAACCTGAACTTCTGCCCTAACAGGTAGAACCTCAGCGTGTCAATCGCCCATTTGATGGCCAAGCACTCTTTCTCTATGATTGCATTGTTCTTTTCACAGGACAGTTTCATACTCAGGTATAGGACTAGATGTTCGCCCCCATCTATTACCTGGATCATCACAGCTTCCAACCCGACCTCGGAGGCATCTGACTGGACCACAAACTCCTTTGTGAAGTCAGGTACAACCAAGACCAGTTGTTTGCATAGGGGGAGAGCTTTAAATTCTGGAATGCCATCTCTGCTTCAGAGGACTACATGTCCATCAACGTCTTTGTGCCCTTAAGAAAATCAGTCAGGAGTGGCTATCATGGCAAAATTTGGGATAAATCACCGCTAGTATCCTAAAATTCCCAGAAAGGCCTGAACTTGCTTGGAGACCAGTTGCAGCCAATTCTGGATTGCCTGCAACTTATTTAGGTGCGGCTTTTGTCCCTCCCGACGACATAGCTCATGTGTTTTGCATCTTGCTTACCCACGTCCCACATCTTTGGGTTTAAACTTTGCCTTACTCAGTGCAACCAGTTCAACCTGAACCCTCTACAGGTGAATTCCCCAATCCGGGCTGAAGATCTTGATGTTGTCCAGATAAGTGAGGGTGCACTTTTTGTGAGAGGCTAGGATCCGACATAGATTATTTCTTATACGTGGCAGCAGCACAATCTGTAATGCAATCAAATGTGCAAAAATGTCTGTAATACGATAATCCCTACTCCACCACTGAACACTCAATTTTTTTTCAGATAGCAGCAGTGGTATTAGAGAATGTAATCTATTTGAATTGTCAGTGAAAAGATTATTTCTTATACGTGGCAGCAACAGTCTTTAACGCTATCAAATGCACAAAAGTCCGTAATACGATAATCCCTACTCCGCCAGTTAATTCAAAATTTTTTTTTTCCCATGAGGGGGTATTAGGGTAGAATAGAATATTTGAATTGTCAGTAAAAAGGATTATTTTTTATATGTGGCAGCACGTCTGTAACGCAATCAAATGTGCAAAAATGTCTGGAATACGCTAATCTCTACTTTACCAACGAACCCTCATTTTTTTCAGATATCAGCGAGCGGTAGTATTAGAGAATGGAATCTACTAAAATTGTCAGTGTAATGATTATTTCTTATATGTGGCAACAACAAATTGTGGGGCGCAAACATGTCTGTAATACACTAAAGCCTACTCCATCACCAAACCCAAAATTATTTTCAGTTATGAGGGGTATTAGGAGAGAATAGTATCTATTTGAATTGTCGGTGAAAGGATTATTTCTCATACGTGGCAGCAACACAGTCTGGAACACAATCTAACGTGCAAAAATGTCTGTAATATGACAATTCCTACTCCGCCATTGAACCTTAAATTATTTTCAGATATCAGGTGTAGTATTAGAGAACAGAATCCATTTGAATTACCTCTGCTAAGAGCTGTTACTTTAACTTAGCAACACCAAGGACTGTTAAGCAATCAAGCTGCTCTAAGTTCCCCTAATACACTCTTCCTACTACAGCAGCTAAACCACCCCAAAATGCAGCTAACTGCAGTACTATTGAATAGAATCTTTTGCATTAGTCCTAAAAAGGATGTTTAAAATTGCACAATCAGGTAGGTAAACGCTGTCCAGCATACGGTCACTTCTCCTAAAGCTCTAACTATGCTATTTCCGAGTACAATGAGAGGAAAATGGCAGCACCACGTCTTCTAGAAACTCAAATGACACTATGCAGCCGGCTAATCAAAATAATGCCAGTAGCCAACGTGTTTACGGCATTACAGTGATTGGCAGGCAATCCCCACATGTTCAGTGGCTTAAAATGAGGCGCAAAACATGTGGGGCGGGGAGTTGAGCATAGTGAGCGAATACCCAGATACTTGAACGAATGCCGAGCTCCTCGATCAGCCATTTGTTCAATCCTCAAGTCGTGCCGAGCACGCTCGTCCACCACTAACTGGAACATGATTTATTCCTTTCAAAGACCATACAAATTACCAGGGGATATGCATTATGTGTAGATGAAAGGCAATTTCGGCAGCTAAATAGGAAAGGCTTCTTTACAGTTAGAGGAGACACTGTGGAATGCCTTACCGCAAGAGCAAGCAATGGCATTTACTATAAGAGCATTTAAAAAGACTCGATGCCGTTATCCCAACAAATGTCATTGTGATACAAAGCGATAAAAATGTATAACTGGTGGAGAAAGGTTTAACTTGATAGACCTGCGTCTTTTTTCAGCCTATATAACTATGCAGCTCAGTATGCCCTCCACAAGGTCATTAAGAAGCATATTATAAAAAAAATAAATGATCCCAATGCTCAAACTTGGGATAAGCCATAGGTAACTGTGATCCAATCTGAGAATTTTCAATAAATATGTAATTAATTAACCCAATTATACCCATTATCTCCCAGTCCCTGTACAGTATGAAAGGCTTATGAAAAGTCTATATATACAACTTCCACAGCCTTACCCTTGGCTATTCTGAAACTTTCTTCCTTTTCAAGACTGCTCAGATTCATTTATTTAACCTGATCACATGCTAATGCTGGGTTACAAGGTGAATTTCATTGAGATGCCCCAATGAATCTTAAAAATCAGATCCTTTACCCAAAATAGAGGGTACATTTAAATATGACCCTCTAAATGTTGGCTATGCAACAAATCTGTGAAACAGACCCCATATGTATTAGAGATAATGTTCTGTCTTTCCCAAAACTTAATGGGGTTGTCAAGTCTAAGAAGAAAAGCCTGTAGACACTGTGTGACTGCAGACTCGTGACAGTGTGCTATGCGCACACTGCTACGATTCCTCTTTATTCCATGTGCGGTTAGGGCGACTGCTTGTTGATCTCCTCCGCTAGAACACTGAGAAACTTTGCAGTCTTAAGGGTATGCCACACTAAACAACATCGCTAACGGGATCGCTAAAAAACATCACTATTTAGCGATCCCGTTAGCGATGTTGTTGTGTGCGGCAGCTGCCAGCGACGAGCTTCCTGCTGTGATCTCGCTCGTCGCTGGAATCGTTCCGGACCCTATTTTCGTCGCTGGCGCCCCGCTGGGTAAGTATATATCGCTAAGTGTGGCACCTTTTCTTAGCGATTTAGCGGTACTTTTGTACCGCTAAAGTCGTTAAGGAGATCGCTAACCGCGATAGCGTCCTAACGACATCGCTAAAATAGGTAGCCACTAGCGATATAGAAACAATCCCGCTAGCGATCTCATTAGTATGCGATGCTAATGAGATCGCTAGCGGGATTGTCTAGTGTGGCAGTACCTTAACTGGCACACGACTACAAGTACGCAAATGGAAAACAAGCGGTCACGTCACCATGCATGTTTACCGGAAATACAGGGGTATCACGACACTGTGCACATTGAACACTGTCACAATTCTGCAGTCATAGAGAGTGATCTATTTTAGGGTTTAAATTGTGCTTTAAATAATTCAGTAATAAGATTTCATTTACAATACTATGTTACCAGTTATAGCATAGGAATGGTAAGATCAATTTGCTGGCAAAGTTACACTTCATTGACCAGCTTTTACTCAACTTCTCCTGCCACAGCGCTGCATTTCCACATTTACTCCAGTCTTTGGTAACAGGTTGCAGTGGTGATATCACTCGCTAGAGAATATATAACCACTGCAGCCAATCACTGGACTCAGCAGTTCACATTCACTACATTGGCAGTGCCCAGTCCTAGTTATATTTCAGCCTGGGACTGGCCTCACCTGTTTATCTTCTTCTTTAACTTTTAGCTTTGTGCAGCTTATAGAATTACACTGGAGATTCACTAAAAGGCTCGTTCACATGACAATATTTTTGGTCTGAGTGCCGTCAATGGAAAAAACGGATAGCACTCAGAACAATGTTATTCAATGGGGCAATGAAAAGGAGCACATTTTTCACGGACCGAATGGGTTTGAAAAAAAAAAAGTCTAAGTTACTTACCGTTAACGGTATTTTTCGAAGTCCATGACAGCACTACAGAGAGAGGGGATCCGCCCCTTAGGATCAGGAAACCTACAGATATAAAAGGGCGGCACCTCTCCCACACATCAGTTGGATTACAGAGCATAAGAGGACATCAAGGTTAAATGGTATACAGCAAAAAATTTTATGCATCACACAGTAACATTAATCAATTGTTTATTACATGTGGACTACATAAGCGGAAGAAGTGCACATAGAACCTGGGTGGGAATGTAAGGGTGCTGTCATGGACTTCGAAAAATACCGTTAACGGTAAGTAACTTAGACTTTATTCGAACGTCCATGACAGCACTACAGAGAGAATTACAGAGAGTAATAACTACTTAGGGAGGGACTACTGCCTGCAGCACCCTTAGTCCGAAAGAAAGGTCTGAGGAAGCACCCAAATCTAATCTATAATGAGTGTAAAACGTGTGTGGAGAAGACCACGTAGCTGCCTTACATATCTGGTCAATCGAGACTTCTGCCCTTTCTGCCCATGAAGTCGCCACAGCTCGAGTGGAATGCGCCCTTAGCCTCTCAGGTGGCTGCTTGCCCCTCGAGGTGTATGCCAGAGAAATTGCTTCCCTAATCCATCTGGCCAATGAGCTCTTTGTTAATCTACGGCCTTTGTTAATTCCTTGAAAAGAGACAAACAATGCATTGTCCCCTTTCCAGGGATCAGTGACTGCCAAATATTGCAGCAGACATCTTCTAACATCTAAAGTATGGAGTTTCATCTCTTTTGATTAGATGGATTAGGGATGAACGAAGGGAGAATAATTTCCTGTGTTCTGTGGAAAGCGGAAGACACCTTAGGTAGGTATGCCGGATCCGGTCTAAGTATTATCCTGTCATTCAGGACCTGAGTGTAAGGAGATAGTCTAGATAGTGCCTGGATGTCACTTACCCTCCTAGCCGAGGTTAATGCTACCAGGAAAGCGGTCTTAAGGGAAATTTTTATTGATGCTGCTGATATAGGTTCAAAAGGGGGCTCTGTTAAAGCAGTGAGAACAAGATTTAAGTCCCATGGCATGATTCTCACCTTCACTATGGGTCTCGACCTACCCGCAGCTTTAATGAATCTATTGACCCAGTAATTATTTGCGATGTTGCAACTAAAGAGTGCCCCCAAAGCTGAAACTTGCACCTTAAGGGTGCTTGTGGAGAGACCTAAGTCCAGACCCTTTTGCAGGAATTCTAGAATCTGGGTTATCGGTGTTGTGTCCCCTGCTACAACCGCCGAGCTCTGAAGAAATTTCTTCCAAATCCTAGCGTAGATCCTAGTTGTAACCTCTTTTCTGCTTTTAAGGAGAGTATTAATTACATTAGCAGAAAACCCCTTATCTCTCAGCAGCGACCGTTCAAAATCCACGCCGTCAGGTGGAGGCCCGCTACTCGAGGATGGTAGACTGGACCTTGGGAGAGCAGATCGGGAATATCCGGTAGGACCCACGGGTCGGCTATCGACATGTTTCTGAGACATGAAAACCATGCCCTCCTGGGCCAAAAAGGAGCGATTAATATTATCCTTGCCCTGTCCTTCCTGACCTTCCTCAATACTAGGGGAAGTAAGGACAGGGGAGGAAATGCGTAGGCTAGATTGAAATCCCACTGTAATAGAAGAGCGTCCACTGCCAGAGGGCGTTCTTTGGGATTCAGAGAGCAGAACTGTCTCACTTTCCTGTTGCTTTTGGTAGCAAAGAGATCTACTTCCGGTAGACCCCATTTCCGCACAATTAGGTCGAAGATGGAAGTCTTTAATGACCACTCTCCTTGGCTCAGGAGATTGCGGCTTAAGAAGTCCGCCTTGGTATTTTCTTCTCCCCTTATATGTAGAGCCGTTAGAGAAAGAAAGTGTCGTTCTGCTATCTGAAGTAGGCGCCTTGCCACTTCCATGAGAGGACCGGAACGAGTACCACCCTGGTGGTTGATGTATGCGACTGTGACCCGATTGTCGGAGAGCACTCGAACGTGGTGACCCTGTAGATAGACAAGGAGTTTTTTTAATCGCTAGCTCTACCGCTGCTAATTCCTTCATATTAGAAGACATTTGAATTTGATCCTGCTCCCATAAGCCCTGAACCATAACGTCCCCCATATGAGCCCCCCACCCAGAGGGGCTAGCATCTGTTGTGACTATTCGGGATATGTCATATTCCCAGGGAACCCCCTTAGACAGGTTTGTCTCATTCTTCCACCAATCCAGGGATCTTATAGCAGCCTGGGACAAGGATAGCTGGCCTTCCAGGTAACCACCTAGCAATTTTTGATACAGCAAGACCTCAGCTTGCAGTGCCCTTGTGTGGAATTGGGCCCACCGAACCGCGGGAATGCAGGACGAGAGGGAGCCCAAAAGAGACATGGCCTTCCTAAGCGACATGGAGGGGTTACTGGAAGCGTTTAGGACCTGGTACCGTAAGCAAATTAACTTGTCTGACGGTAAACTACAGTTCTGATTCTGTGAATCCAGAATTAGCCCTAGAAATTGCTGAACCCTCATCGGATTCAAACGAGACTTTTTGGTATTTATTAGCCATCCCAGCCGCTCTAAGGTAGAAATCGCTCTTTTCAGTTGCTCTAGGCAATGCTCTGCCGTCTTTCCTATGATAAGAAAGTCGTCAAGGTAGGGGACTATGAGCATATTTGATTCACGTAAGTGGGCCATGACCTCCGACATAACCTTAGTTACACACTCGTGGGGCAACCGCCAAGCCAAAGGGAAGGGCGCTAAATTGAAAATGTCGCAGTGATTCCCCCATCTGGATTGCTACTCTGAGGAAACGCTGATGCTTCATATGGATCGGTATGTGGTAATAAGCGTCTTTCAGATCTAACACCACCATAAAGCAATTTTCAAACAGAAGCTTTATTGCTGAGCTGACCGTTTCCATTTTAAATGGGTGAATAATCAGGAACTTATTGAGGGGTTTCAAATTAATAATTGTTCTAAAAGACCCGTCCGGTTTACGGATCAAAAACAGAGGGGAGTAAAACCCCTTACCCCGCTCTGCTTCTGGCACCTCCACTAAGACTTTCTTAGCGCAAAGCTCCTGAACCTCCAACTCTAGAGCGGCCTGCTCCGATGGCGATGACCTGAGTGGGGTAATTTTAAAGTTATCCCAAGGTACCGAGGAGAATTCTAACCGCAGCCCTGTAGCTATGATGTTAAGGATCCAGCTACTGTTTGAGATTTCCGACCAGGCCGGGTAGAAGGCCTTCAATCTGCCTCCTACCGGCATTGCTAGTCATTGTGAGGGTTTTTTTGTTTCCCTAGGTGGACCTCTAAACATAAACCCTGTACCTCTTCGCCTCTTTTCATCCCATTTGGCTCGTTCCCTGGACGACCTTCGGTAGCTGAACCTCCTTCTGCTGAAAGGTCTTTTATAGGAAGGGGTTGATAGACTGGGAAACTTTTTCTTGTCGTCCCCTGCCTTTTCTAAAAGTTCGTCCAGGACCGGGCCAAAAAGATATTCGCCGTCACACGGAATGGAGCAGAGGCGAGATCTGGCTTGAATATCGCCCGGCCAACATTTCAGCCATAATGCCCTTCGTGCTGCATTAGACAGCCCTGCCGCTCTGGCAGCCATTCTTACTGAGTCCGCTGAGGAATCAGCCAGGAAAGCCGCCGCATTCTGAATTATTGGCAAGGTCTTCCGAATTGACCCCCTGGAGGTTCCATCTGCTAACTGGGATGCTAACTGGTCTAGCCAGACCATCAATGACCTGGCTGCGCAAGTGGCTGCAACCGCCGGCCTCAGGGCACCTGCCGACATCTCCCATGTGCCTTTCAAGAAGGAGTCTGCCTTCTTGTCTAGTGGATCTTTCAAAGACCCCATATCATCGAATGGGATGGAGGATTTTTTAGAAGCCTTCGCCACTGCTGCATCCAGCTTCGGGGCCTTATCCCATCTACCCGTCAGGGGATCTTCAAAGGGATATCTTCGTTTAAACGCTTGGGGTAAGGAGCCTCTTTTTTCAGGCTTCTTCCACTCTCTGTCTATAAGGCCTTGGATGCTACTGTTTAGTGGAAAGGATCTCCGTTTTTTGGATCTAGACCACCAAACATCAGATCCTGTACTGAGAGCTCTGGTTTCGCCTCTTCTACCCCCATGGTGGACCTAACTGATTTGACAAATTTGTCCATCTGGTCCAAGGGAAAACAAAAACGGGTAGCGTCTTCCGTAGAAGACGAGGAGGAAGCCGAAGAGGAAGGCGAGGAGGGTCCTGACACAACTTCACCCCTATCATGGGCGGCAGGTGAGTCTGAATCAGATAAAACTGGTACATTTCTACGCCTGGAAAATTCTCCGTGTCTTGAGGACGCTTTCAACTCTGCTCTTATTATCTCCTTCAGGCTTTCGGTGAAATCTGGAGTCTCCTCCGCTATCTAAAAAGGGAAGGGGCATAGGGGGGTTTACTATGTCATCCCATGCCCCTGCCCTTCCCCTTAAAAATGCCCTACCGTCTGTTGCATGCACAGCTGGCACAACCTCTTAGGGCAAGCGTCAGGCAGAGGGCAAGCGCAAAAGGCACATTCCCTGTGCTTGCTTTTCACCGAACACTTCTTCCCCTAGTAACAGACACAAAATGGGGAAAAACTGTATTACTGGGTATTCTAAATCTGACGATCTCTTACCCAGATTGTACAGCAGTAGGTACCGGATCACGGGGAGGGGGCTTTTTCCCAGCTGCGGAACTTCTGCGGCTGGTGCTCCTGGCCATTGAAGAGGAGCGCTCTGTCTGCTGCTGCTGGCTCTCCTGTTGCACCGAGGGAGCCTCTGCAGTGTCCATCGTAAAAAATGGGGCAGAAGCGCTTTACCTCTTTCCTAGGCTCCTTATATCCTCCCCCGGATATCCGGATCAGCAGGTCTGGCCAGGGGTCCACCCCCTCCTACTCCCCGCCCCACGCCCCCCCCGCACCTCCCCGCCGTCCCCACAGCAGGCGCCGTCTGATGATGCAGCCGCCAAAATTTTCAAAAACGCCGGCCGGCGTCTCACTTCCGGTTCCGGTGGTGGAGACTCCGCCCCCTTTTTTCCCCCACTCGCACGGACCCCACCGTACCGATGGAGGTAAGTATAATCCCCCGCTGCATCGTCCCTCCGAGCGGAGATCTCCCCCAAACCCAGCCGCGCTGCTGCAACAGCGGCGCACAACTAAATTTTCAAAAACCCCGCCGCGCCGTCCATAGCAGTGACGCGCGGCGGGAAATTCAAAACCGCCCGCCGCGCCGTCCATAGCAGCGACGCGCAGCGGGAAATTCAAAAAAAGCCCCCGCCGCGCCGTTCACAGCAGTGACGCGGCGGGAAATTCAAGTTTTAAAATAAAAAAAATATATATATATATTTTTTTTTTTAAAATCACGGCTGCACCCCTTAAGAGGCCCCCATCATGACAGGACCACAGGAGAGGACAGGGAGAAGGCATCGGGACCAGGGAGAGGGGGGGAATACTTACCTACCGGCGCTGGCTGGGAGACAGAGATCCTCTGGATACTGCTCCACCTGCTCCGCACACTGCCGTGGAATCCTACCCGGACCCACCGTGGCGCTTCCAGGGGCTCCGCACCGGCCGAGGTAGGAGATCCCCCCCCGCTACCTGGGTCGACCGGCCGGCCTGGGTCCTCCTGAAGATCTTCATCTGTAGGAAACCCGTCCTTTAGGAACAGGAAACCAACTGATGTGTGGGAGAGGTGCCGCCCTTTTATATCTGTAGGTTTCCTGTTCCTAAGGGGCGGATCCCCTCTCTCTGTAGTGCTGTCATGGACGTTCGAATAAATACCCCTAGTTTCTGTAAATTGGAAGAGACTCACCCATTAAAGTCTATAGGTGCATTAAAAAAAAATAAAAATCTGTTGTGATACAGAGCCACGGTATAGCATCTGATTTTTAGGGATACATTGCTAGTCTGTAACATAGTAAACTGTATATGATTAGCAAATCCTGCTGTAAAAAACACGGATTACACAAAGTGAGAAAAAAAATCAACTAACTTTTCTGGATGAAACTCTATGGGTATATTCACATGAGCATATAAACAAACAGTGGATATAAAAAGTCTACACCCCCCATACAATACCAGTTTGGCGTGAAAAAAAACAATAATTTCAAAACATTTAAATGCACCTAGACTCAGTACAATTCGACTGAAGAACAAACAAATCTTTTTGAGTGGAAAAATAAAAGGCTAAAATAATGTGGTTGCATAATCTTAAAGTACTAATGCACTGTTGAAGTTCCCTTTGAATTTATGACAGCACTCAGTCTGTTTGATCCTTCTGGTGAAGACATTCTTTGTTGATTTGGAGGTATTGTTTAGGGTTGCTGTTGTGCTGAGATGTGAGATTCCTCTTCATTTTCAGCTTTTAGCACAGACCTAAAGGTTTTCATGCAAAATGACCGATATTTGGAACTGTTCATAATTCCCTCCACTTGATTATAGCCTCAGTCTCGGCTGCCAAAAAGAGCCTAAACCATAATGCTGCCTCCACCGTGCTTCAGTGCAGGTTTGAAGTTTTTTTTCGTTGATGTACAGTGTGGACTTTGCACCAACAAACATTTATTTTGAAATTATGATCTGATGAGACTAAAGTTGAACTTTTTGGCCGTGACACACTTTCCCACATTCTTTTGGTAAACTTTATGTATGTTTTGGTAAAACAGAGCCGGGCCTGGATTTTTTGTTTTTTTGTAAGAATTGCCTTCCTATTCTATATTTATACCACTTCTTGATTGAAATTATTTTGTACCCTTCTCCTGACTGCTAACCTTCAACAAGGAGATCCTTTTGCGGTGTTGTAAGGCATTTACGGAACATGGCTTTTCATGTAAACTACAACTACAAAAAAGTCAGTAAAATCCTACTAGACCAGCTCAACTTAATATGGGGTAAAATCAAAATCACTATAAATAATGGCAGCTGTGTACTCACTATTTAACATAATCTTATATGTGAAGGAGTTAGAATTAACCAATTATGAGAGCGTTCACATTAATGCAACTACATTAATTTAGTTTTATTGCCCCTTCAAAATGATTTCAGTTTGTTTCCCATGGATTTGTACAGATTATAAATGACATTAAGGGTGTAAAAAGCGCTGAAAGGATTCTTCTAAGAATTTTTTTTTTTTTTTTTTACGAGAGAAACCTGGCATTTTAAGAGGGGTGCATAGTTTTTATATCCACAGTAGATCTAGACATTTTAAAGGGAACTTGTCACCTTCCTCCGGCCGTTTTGAAGTAAATGAGCCACCTTCAGCAGCACTAATGCGGCAGTCTGTGAAGGTGGCTCTGTCACTTCTGTGCCCCTGCAACCCTGAGATATTCAGTTTTATAAATCGGTCCCCATACCTTAGATCTAAGAGGTATGTCCTCTTCCAGTGACTAATCCTCCTCCCAGCCGTCCATCAAGGCCCTTCATTGATACCGCGCCTCCTCCAGGCTTTTTTTTTCCTTTCGTTTCTGTATGGCGCCTGCGCTCTTGTATCAGTCCCCAGGCATGCGCAGTGCGCGCTGCCCGGGAACTGTCAGAAGACTCTAGTGCCTGCGTCGTTGCCTTTCCCCTGATCGCTCCCCGCAGTGTGTTATCATGTATTCACACTGCAGGGCAGGAAATCTGGCGCCTGCGCAATCTACATGTGTAGCTGCGCTTGCCCCATTCTCCCAGACTCCCTCCACTGTCAGACAGTCTTCAGCGTCGGATGTGCTGAACTAGTTCTGGGCGGTCAGCACATCCGACGCCGAAGACTGTCTGAAAGTGAAAGTGGGAATGAGTCTGGGAGAAGGAGGCAGGCGCAGCTACAAAGGTAGCCTGCGCAGGCGCCAAATTTCCTGCCCGGCAGTGTGAATACATGATAACACACTGCGGGGAGGGATCAGAGGAAAGGCAACGACGCAGGCGCTAGAGTCTTCTGACAGTTCCTGGGCAGCGCGCACTGCGCATGCCCGGGGACTGATACAAGAGCGCAGGCGCCAGACCGAAACAAAAAAAAGGCAGGAGGAGGCACGGTGACGCTGATGGGCCTTGATAGACGGCTGGGGGGAGGATTAGTTACTGGAAGAGGACATACCTCTTAGACCCATCTAAGGTGTGGGGACCGATTTATAAAACTGAATATTTCAGCGTTGCAGGGGCACAGAAGTGAAAGAGCCACCTTCACAGACTGCCGCATTAGTGCTCCTGAAGGTGGCTCTTTTACTTCAAAACGGCTGGGAGGGTGACAAGATCCCTTTAAGTGAGGGGATATCTATACCTGCAGCTAATCATTGCTGGGATTCACTTACTATACCACTGCTCTCTAATAAAGAGCACAAGTGATATTTTCGCATACCTTCGAC
Source organism: Oophaga sylvatica (assembly GCA_033576555.1). Taxonomy (NCBI): domain Eukaryota; kingdom Metazoa; phylum Chordata; class Amphibia; order Anura; family Dendrobatidae; genus Oophaga; species Oophaga sylvatica. Next base: position 461,403,134 of record JARQOD010000002.1, on the reverse strand, counting down.
AAAGAGGGTGGAGGCTGGTGAGAAGGG
>JARQOD010000002.1:461368258-461403007 GCA_033576555.1 Oophaga sylvatica | reverse complement strand
AAAATTTGGGAAATAAATAATTGTAAGTCCCCCCCCCAAAAAATGAAACCCCTTGGGGGCCCCTCCCAACACCCAACCTTCCCTTAAACAGGGGGTTCCAAAGCCCCAACAAAATGCCCCCTTCAGAAACATTTTCCCCCCAAATGCCCACCACAACCCCTTTACCTACATACCTTGTGGGCCCCCAAAATCCCCACCACACCCCTTTAACCTACAGTAACATTTTCCCCAAGTGCCCCACACCCCAATAACCTACAGTACACGGGGGCCCCAAAGAGTGCCCACCACACAAAAATAACCCACGACACGTGGCCCCAAAGGGGCCCACCACACCCCTTTAATACATTAAAACATGGTGGCCCCAGAGTGCCCCCCACACACAATGACCTAAAGTACACTGTGGCCCCCAAAGAGTGCCCACCCACACACAATGCCCTTTCAGTACTTTTGGGGCCCCAGAGTGCCCCCCCACACCCCAAAACCCTCAGTACACATGTGGCCCCAATGCCCCCCCACACCCCAATAAACCTACGACCCATTTGGGCCCAGAGTGCCCACCACACACAATGACCTACAGTACACTTGTGGCTCCAGAATGCCCACCACACACAATGACCTACAGTACACTTGTGGCTCCAGAGTGCCCACCACACACAATGACCTACAGTACACTTGTGGCTCCAGAGTGCCCACCACACACAATGACCTACAGTACACTTGTGGCTCCAGAGTGCCCACCACACACCATAACCTACAGTACACATGTGGCCCCAGAGTGCCCACACACACAATGACCTACAGTACACTTGTGGCTCCAGAGTGCCCACCACACACCATGACCTACAGTACATTTGTGGCCCCAGAGTGCCCACCACACACCATGACCTACAGTACACATGTGGCTCCAGAGTGCCCCCCATACACCATAACCTACAGTACACTTGTGGCCCCAGAGTGCCCACCACACACAATGACCTACAGTACACATGTGGCCCCAGAGTGCCCACCACACACCATAACCTACAGTACACTTGTGGCCCGGAGTGCCCACCACACACCATAACCTACAGTACACAAGTGGCTCCAGAGTGCCCACCACACACCATAACCTACAGTACACTTGTGGCCCCAGAGTGCCCACCACACACCATGACCTACAGTACACATGTGGCCCCAGAATGCCCACCACACACCATAACCTACAGTACACTTGTGGCTCCAGAGTGCCCACCACACACCATGACCTACAGTACACTTGTGGCTCCAGAGTGCCCACCACACACAATGACCTACAGTACACTTGTGGCCCCAGAGTGCCTACCACACACAATGACCTACAGTACACATGTGGCCCCAGAGTGCCTACCGCACACAATGACCTACAGTACACTTGTGGCTCCAGAGTGCCCACCACACACCATAACCTACAGTACACTTGTGGCTCCAGAGTGCCCACCACACACCATGACCTACAGTACATTTGTGGCCCCAGAGTGCCCACCACACACCATAACCTACAGTACATATGTGGCTCCAGATTGCCCACCACACACAATGACCTACAGTACACTTGTGGCTCCAGAATGCCCACCACACACAATGACCTACAGTACACTTGTGGCTCCAGAGTGCCCACCACACACAATGACCTACAGTACACTTGTGGCTCCAGAGTGCCCACCACACACAATGACCTACAGTACACTTGTGGCTCTAGAGTGCCCACCACACACCATAACCTACAGTACACATGTGGCCCCAGAGTGCCCACCACACACAATGACCTACAGTACACTTGTGGCTCCAGAGTGCCCACCACACACCATGACCTACAGTACATTTGTGGCCCCAGAGTGCCCACCACACACCATGACCTACAGTACACATGTGGCTCCAGAGTGCCCACCATACACCATAACCTACAGTACACTTGTGGCCCCAGAGTGCCCACCACACACAATGACCTACAGTACACATGTGGCCCCAGAGTGCCCACCACACACCATAACCTACAGTACACTTGTGGCCCCAGAGTGCCCACCACACACCATAACCTACAGTACACAAGTGGCTCCAGAGTGCCCACCACACACCATAACCTACAGTACACTTGTGGCCCCAGAGTGCCCACCACACACCATGACCTACAGTACACATGTGGCTCCAGAGTGCCCACCACACACCATAACCTACAGTACACTTGTGGCTCCAGAGTGCCCACCACACACCATGACCTACAGTACACTTGTGGCTCCAGAGTGCCCACCACACACAATGACCTACAGTACACTTGTGGCCCCAGAGTGCCCACCACACACAATGACCTACAGTACACATGTGGCCCCAGAGTGCCTACCGCACACAATGACCTATAGTACACTTGTGGCTCCAGAGTGCCCACCACACACCATAACCTACAGTACACTTGTGGCTCCAGAGTGCCCACCACACACCATGACCTACAGTACATTTGTGGCCCCAGAGTGCCCACCACACACCATGACCTACAGTACACTTGTGGCCCCAGAGTGCCCACCACACACAATGACCTACAGTGCACTTGTGGCCCCAGAGTGCCCACCACACACAATGACCTACAGTACACATGTGGCCCCAGAGTGCCCACCACACACAATGACCTACAGTACACTTGTGGCCCCAGAGTGCCCACCACACACAATGACCTACAGTACACTTGTGGCCCCAGAGTGCCCACCACACACAATGACCTACAGTACACTTGTGGCCCCAGAGTGCCCACCACACACCATGACCTACAGTACACTTGTGGCCCCAGAGTGCCACCACACACAATGGCCTACAGTACACTTGTGGCTCCAGAGTGCCCACCACACACAATGGCCTACAGTACACTTGTGGTCCCAGAGTGCCCACCACACACAATGACCTACAGTACATTTGTGGCCCCAGAGTGCTCACCACACACAATGACCTACAGTACACTTGTGGCCCCAGAGTGCCCACCGCACACAATGACCTACAGTACACTTGTGGTCCAGAGTGCCCACGACACACAATGACTTACAGTACACTTGTGGCTCCAGAGTGCCCACCACACACAATGACCTACAGTACACTTGTGGCCCCAGAGTGCCCACCACACACAATGACCTACAGTACACTTGTGTCCCCAGAGTGCCCACCACACACAATGACCTACAGTACACTTGTGGCCCCAGAGTGCCACCACACAATGACCTACAGTACACTCGTGGCCCAAGAGTGCCCACCACACACAATGACTTACAGTACATTTGTGGCTCCAGAGTGCCCACCACACACAATGACCACATTTTCTCTCACAGTATGATGTCCCTACAGTTCCCAGCCACACAATATGATGCCTCCCCATACAGCATAATGCCCTCACAAACACCCAGTCCCCATACACAGTATAACACTCAGAAAGCCCCTCCACACAAATAACACAAAGCCCCTCACACTGAAAGACGTCCCCACATCCTCTCACTGTATGATGTCCCCCATAGTTCACCACCCACAGCATAATGCCTCCACACACAGTATGATGCCCCATGTAGTAACACGCCCTCCCCCCACAGTCCCTCTCTATACAGAATGTGTCCACACAGTATATCACAAAAGTGAGTACACCCCTCACATTATTCTAAATATTTTATTATATCTTTTCATGGGACATCACTGAAGATATGACACTTTGATACAATGTAGTCAGTGTACCACTTGTATAACAGTGTAAATTTGGTGTGCCCTCTAAATAACTCAACACACAGCCATTATTGTCTAAACTGCTGGAAACAAAAGTGAGTACAACCCTAAGTGAAAGTGGTCAAATTGTGCCCAAAGTGTCAATATTTTTCTGTGGCACGTCTTTGGCATGGAGTTCACAGTTCGCCATTGGAATCCTCTTCCACTCCTCCATGACTACTTCACAGAGCTGGTGGATGCTAGAGACCTTGCGCTCCTCCACCCTCCATTTGAGGATGCCCCACAGATGCTCAATAGGGTTTGGCTCTGGAGACATGCTTGGCTGGTATAGAACCTTTACACTCAGTCTCTTTAGCAAGGCAGTGGTCATCATGGAAGGTTTTGAGATCATAATCATGGTGGAATACTGCCCTGTGGCCCAGTTTCAGAACGGAGGGGATCATGCTCTGCTTCAGTATGTCACAGTACATGTTGGCATTCATGGTTCCCTCAATGAACTGTAACACACCACAGCCAGCAGCACTTATGCAGCCCCAAACTATGACAATCCCACTACCATGCTTGACTGTAGGCAGGACACACTTGTCTTTGTACTCTTCATTTAGTTGCCGCCGCATGTGCTTGACACCATCTGAACCAAATACTTTGATCTTGGTGTCATCAGACCACAGTACATGATTCCAGTAAGCCATGTCCTTAGTCTGCTTGTCTTCAGCAAAGTGCGGGCTTTCTTGTGCATCATTTTTAGAAGAGGCTTCCTTCTGGGATGACAGTCATGCAGACCAACTTGATGTAGTGTGCGGCGTATGGTCTGAGCACTGACAGGCTGACCCCTCATCTATTTAACTGCTGCAGCAATGTTGAGAGCACTCATACATCTATTTTGAAAAGACAACTTCTGGATGTGACGCTGAGCATGTGCAGTCAACTTCTTCGGTCGACCATGGCGAGGCGAGTTACGAGTGTAACCTGTCGTGCTAAACCGCTGTATGGTCTTGGTCACCGTGCTGCAGCTCAGTTTTAGGATGTTGGCAATCTTCTTATATCCTAGGTCATCTTTATGTAGAGCAACAATTCTTTTTTCAGATCCTCAGAGAGTTCCTTGCCACGAGGTGCCATGCTCCACTTCCAGTGACCAGTGTGAGAGAGTGTGAGATCGATAACACCACATTTAACCCCTTCCCGACCCATGACGCCTACGTCGGCGTCATGAAAACCTGTGTCATCCCGACCCATGATGCCTACGTAGGCGTCATGGTATAAATCGCGTTCCTGCGGGTCGGGTGACCGGGGTCACTGAAAGGTCACCCGACCCGCAGGCACAAGACCCTTTGTGCTTCACCACAGGGGGGTGGCTTAACCCCCACGTGGCTACGATCGCTCTGATTGGCTGTTAAAAGTGAAAAAGTCAATCAGAGCGATTTGTAATATTTCACCAATGAAATTTGGTGAAATATTACAATCCAGCCATGGCCGATGCTGCAATAGCATCTGCCATGGCTGGAGACCGAGATCCGACCCCCCCACACTGAGTGACAGCAGCGATCGGCCGCCGCCACCGATTGATGGCGTCGATCGGTCGCCGCTGTCACTATCTGCTCCCCTCCCCTCTGCTCACCCCCGCCTTCCGATCCCCCCTGCCTTCCGATCCCCCCCTCACCTCTCCCAGGACCTGCGATGTCCCTGTGGCCGTCCCGGAGTCCCTCCGGGATATTTCATGAGCGTCGCCATCTTGGAAAATGGCGGGCGCATGTGCAGTGCGCCCGCCGGCCGGCAGATTCCAATCATTTATTTTGATCACTGTGATAAACTCTCACAGTGATCAAAGTAAAAAAAAGTAAATAAACCCCCCCTTTATCAGAGCCATAGGTAGGGACAAGTAATAAAATAAAGAAAATATTTTTTATTTTTCCATTAGGATTAGCTTTAGGGTTAGAACTAGGGTTGGGGTTGGAACTAGGGTTAGGATTAGGGTTGGAATTAGGGTTAGGGTTGGAATTAGGGTTATGGTTGGAATTAGGGTTACGGTTGGGATTAGGGTTATGGTTAGAATTAGGGTTGGAATTAGGGTTACGGTTGGAATTAGGGTTAGGCTTGTGGTTAGGGTTAGAGTTAGGATTAGGCGTGTGTTGGGGTTAGGGTTGGGCTTGTGGTTAGGGTTATGGTTGTGATTAGGGTTAGGGGTGTGTTGCGGTTAGGGTTATGGTTGGGATTAGGGTTAGGGGTGTGTTGGGGTTAGGGTTGTGGTTAGGGGTGTGCTGCGGTTAGGGTTGGAGTTAGAATTAAGGGATTTCCGCTATTTAGGCACATCAGGGGGTCTCCAAACGCGACATGGCGCCACCATTTATTACAGTCAATTTTGCGTTCAAAAATTCAAACAGTGCTCCCTCCATTCCGAGCCCTGACGTGCGCCCAAACAGTGGTTTACCCACACATATGGGGTATCAGCTTACTCAGGAAAAATTGCACAACAATTTTGGGGGTCTAATTTCTCCTGTTACCCTTGGGAAAATAAAAAAATTGGGGACTAAAAAAATGATTTTTGTGGAAAAATGATTTTTTATTTTCACGACTCTGCGTTATAAACTTATGTGAAGAACTTGGAGATTCAAAGTGCTCACCACACATCTAGATGAGTTCCTTGGGGGATCTAGTTTTCAAAATGGGGTCCTTTGTGGGGGTTTCTACTGTTTAGGCACATCATGGGCTCTGCAAACGTAACATGACGCCGCAGACCATTCCATCAAAGTCTGCATTTCAAAACGTCATTTGTTGTGAATACCTTGGAGGCGATTTCTGAGTTGGGGCTCCCTCCAGTGGTTGCTGAGGGTAATGAACTAATTACTGAATTGCCTTCAGCTGGCTCTGAATGGTATGATATAAGTGACCTGAGTTCCCAGCAGCCTTGCAGGTAATCAATTGTTCCTCCTGCTCTTGCTTGGAGCACAGCTTGCTTTCCTGCTCTCATTCAGATAAGTGTTTTGCTTTTTTTTTCCTCTGTTGGATTTTCACTGCTGGTTTGCTGCTTGCAGTGGACTGCTGCCTGGTCCCCTTTTGGTGTCTTGCGCTGCAATTGTGCTCATTTTGTGTTTGCCTTTTTGCTTTTTTCCTTTGTCACTTTTTATTTGCTGTGTTGCTGTGTGTTACACCAGAGATCTGATTTAGGTGGTAGGCCGGCGTCACACTGGCGACAGAATCGGACGACTGCAATGCGATGAAAAATCGTATTGCAGTCTGCCCTATGTTAATCTATGGAGCAGCTCCCACCATCAGATTTTTTGTGGTCCGTTTTAAACGTCCGTGTGCAATCGCAGCATGCTGCGATTGTCACCGATTGTGGGTCGACTATCGCCAATGCAAGTCTATGGGAGCGATGAAAAATCTGATTACAAACGGACCGCATGTGTGACTTGCGATTAAATCGCATCGGTGTCCTTTAGAAAAGCCGGCAATTCATCCCCGGCTATACTGTAAAATCACACTGACAGCTTTAATAAAGAATAGAATCAATACATATACACACATAGAATACATATATATATATATATATATGTAATTGTGACATATATATATATATATATATATATATATATATTTATATTTCCTAGACTTCTACATACTGTAATAGCCGCAAATTCAATTGGCGGCTTCTGTGAAATCACAGAAGCCGACATGAAATGATACATTGTTTCCACACAGTTAACCATGTCATTTCCTGTATTTTGATATTTGTTTAGAACTTACAATTACATGAGTGTATTTGTGCTAAATTTCAGACATGTAGGGGTTAATTAAAGGTGTAAATTCGTTGACAAAAAAATGTGTGGGCTCCCGCTGTATTTTCTCCACCAGACAGACAAAGCAAGCGAGTGGGGGCAGATAATAATAGCCTAGGGAGGGTACTTTTTTTTTTGTGCCCCCCCTGGCTACTAACATCTGCCCCCAGACACCCCAGAAAGGGCAAATCTATAATTAGATTCGCCCTTTCTGGCACTTTGCCCGTCTATTCCCATTGCCCTGTAGCGGTGGCGAATGGGTTAATAATCTCACCTTAATGTCACCTTAGTATTGAAAGGTGACCTTAAGGCAGGTTAATAATTGAGAGCTGTCAATTAGACAACTATCAATTATTAATCCTATTGAAGTAAATAAAAAAACACACACACACTTTAAGAATAAATAATTTTAATGAAATAAAAACACATATTTTTGACCATCTTTTATTTCACTCTTAATCCGTTCGAAGCCCTTGTTCTTTTAAAATAAATATAAAATAATAAAACAACATTATTCTTACCTATCTGGCAATCTGTCACGTCCCACGCTGTAATCCTTCACAAAGGGTTAACTAGCAATCAGATAAGCAGCGCAAGTAATCCTGCGTGCTCATCTGATAGCTCCTGAATGAATGAGCTTATCTCCTGCCGACAGGAGAGGATGTGATTCATGAATGAAGCTTAATTGATTGTATCCACTTTCACCTTAGGTCAGGTCACTCAAGTGAAAGTTGTAATAAATCAATTAAGCTCCATTCATGAATCTATTCCTCTCCTTTCGCTGGGAGAGTAACTTATTCATTCAGGGGAATACAGGTCTGAGACAGCATTATTAGCTCTCTGCGACCTGTAACCTGTTAACCCTTTCTGATGGATTACACCGTGGGACCTGACTGTACATCGGATTGGTAAGAATAATTTTGCTTTTTTATTTTATTTTTATTACAGGAAATGGTTTTAGCAGGAAAATAAAATATTGTCAAAAACTGTGTGATTATTTCATTAAACTTCTTTTTTATTAAACTGTGTGTGTTTGATTTTTCTATCATACAATAGGATTAATAATTGATAGTTGTCTAATTGACAGGTCTCAATTATTAACCTGCCTTAAGGTCACCTTTCAATACTAAGGTGATATTAAGGTGAGATTATTAACCCATTCGCCACCGCTACAGGGCAATGGGAATAGACGGGCAAAGTGCCAGAAAGGGCGAATCTAATTAGAGATTTGCCCTTTTCCGGGGTGTCTGGGGGCAGATGTTAGTAGCCAGTGGGGGCACAAAAAATGTACCCTCCCTAGGCTGTTATTATCTGCCCCCACTCGCTTGCTTTGTCTGTCTGGTGGAGAAAATACAGCGGGAGCCCACGCATTTTTTTCAACGAAATTACACCTTTAATTAACCCCTACATGTCTGAAATTTTGCACAAATACACTCATGTAATTGTAAGTTCTAAACAAATATCAAAATACAGGAAATGACATGTTAACTGTGTGGAAACAATGTATCATTTCATGTCGGCTTCTGTGATTTCACAAAAGCCGGCAATTGAATTAGCGGCTATAACAGTATGTAGAAGTCTAGGAACTATAAATATATGTATATATACATGTCACAATGACATGTATATATATATATATATATATATATATATTATATATATATATGTGTGTTCTATGTGTATATATCTATTCTTTTTTTGTGATTGAAATACTATTCTTTTGGATCCATTATATGTCAGTTTTGCAAGCCTGCGAGAAAATCTCGCAAGTCGGATGAAAATCGGATGTTACAAGCTACACACACATGCGACTAAATCGCATCTTTGATGGAAAATCGGATGCCAGAAGGATGTGTGATGTTTGCATTTTGATCCGACAATCGACCGTCTAAAACGGACCGATTTTTTGTCGTTGTGTGTGACGCCGGCCGTAGAGATCGTGTGATCTCAGGTTTTTTGTTAATCAGAAGTGTTGGTATTTTTGTCAGGGTTTTTTTTGGGTTGCAGTCAGAATTCTTTCCTATACTTTTCTATCTAGACAGATTGGGCCCCAGCGTTTGCTCATTCTATTTTCTGTCTGTGTCCGTGTTTTCTTCTTGTCTAACCGCCATTACATGTTCAGGGGCTTCCTATTTCTTTGGGGATTCTGCTCCGGGGCAGATAACTTTATCTTTCTGCCTTTAGGTGTAGTTATCTCTCCGGCTGTGACGAGGCGTCTAGGATCACCGTAGGTACGCTCCACGGCTACTTCTAGTGTGGCGGTTAGTTTAGGTTACTGCAATCCAATAGTTTCCAGCCTGTCTGGTGTATTGCTACTTTGGCTATTTTTTGCAGTTTCTCCTCAGCTACCGAAACATAACAGTCATTACTTCCCTTACAAGCCCCGACGTGTGCCCAAACAGTGGTTCCCCCCACATATGGGGTACCAGCGTACTCAGGACAAAAAGGACAACAACTTTCTCCTGTTACCCTTGTGAAAATAAAATATTGCAGGCTAAAAAATGATTTTTTGAGGAAAAAAAATGATTTTTTATTTTTATGGCGCTGGGTTATAAACTTCTGTGAAGCACTTGGGGGATCAAAGTACTCACTACACATCTAGATAAGTTCCCTGGGTGGTCTAGTTCCCAAAATGGGGTCACTTGGGAGGGGTTTCCACAGTTTAGGCACATCAGGGGCTCAGCAAACGTAACATGACGCCCACAGACCATTCCATCAAGTCTGCATTCCAAAATGGCTCTCCTTCCCTTCTGAGCTCTCCCATGTGCCAAAACAGTGGTTACCCAACACATATAGGGTATCGGCGTATACCCTTGAGAAAATAAAAAATAGCAGGCTAAAAAATCATTTTTCAGGAAAAAAATGATTTTTTTATTTTCACTGCTCTGCGTTATAAACTATTGTGAAGCACTTGGGGGTTCAGAGTGCTCACAACACATCTAGATAAGTTCTTTAAGGGTCTAGTTTCCAAAATGGTGTCACTTGTGGTTTTTTTCACTGTTTAGGCACACAGGGGCTCTCCAAACATGTTATGGTGTCCGCTAACGATTGGAGCTAATTTTCCATTCAAAAAGTCAAATGGCGCTCCTACCTCTTCTGATATAATATAACGTGGCACAGCTGTGCAAGGTGCTCAAGTAGGAACCCAACCACGTGATAATATAATAAAACTTGGCACTCAACTTATGTGATAAAGAATTTTATTGCAGTCATATACAAAGTTTCGGTCCCACTCTGGACCTTTATCAAAGCTCTGCAATGAGTAATATAGTGAAAACAAAATGACAATATGTACAAAATGAACTAACATTTAGGCTAAGTACACACGATCAGGAATAATTGCGTTTTTTTCGCGGTTTTTTCCGCGGTTAAACCGCGAAAAAAACGCAAGCATTAAGCATTCTATACGTGTTAATTGATTCCGCATGTTTTGTACACATGTTGCGTTTTTTTCCGTGAAAAAAACGCTTCGCGGAAAAAATAGCAACATGTTCATTAATTTCGCGTAATGACAGCGATTTCGCCGCCATACACTTGTATTGGAACGCATGAAATCCGGAAATATTCAAAATGTTTCCGGATTTCAAGCGCTTTATCTGCGGTGTAGCTGCGGTGAAATGGGAAGTGACATCATGTCCATCCCATCATGCCATCCCATGAGCATCCCATAATCCAGGAAGACAATAATCTCGTCTCCCTGGATGATGGCTGCCAACATGGAGTGGTATGACAGGATGGACCTGGATGTCGCGCAGATGATTAGTGTGGTAAGTATCTCTGTGTGTGTCTGTGTGTGTGTCCGTGTCTGTGTCCGTGTGTGTGTCTATGTGTGTGGTGTATATGCGTTGTATATGGGCTGTATGTGAGTCGTCAGACATAGGCCGATGAGACTACTACTCTCATCGGCCTATGTCTGCTCCCCCTCAGTGGCTGCAGCAGGCTCAGCTCGATGGGAGCTGTAGTTCCCATCGAACTGTTCCTGCTGTGAAACAAATGTGTAAAAAAAAAAACATTCTTTTTAAAAAAATCTGTGACCCTCGCCCCCATCCCCCCCATAATTATTTGTAAAGTTGCTCCTTTTTTTTAATACCCATGGCCCTTTATTTTTGTTTTTGTTTTTGTCATACCCCAGCTTAATTAATTTTTGTAAATTGGCCAAAATTATTTTCATTGGTGACCAGTGTTTTTTTTATTTTTTAACTATTTTATTATCCCCCATCACTTATTTTCATTGGTGACCAGTGGTTTATTTTTTTTTACAATTTTATTATCCCCCATCACTTATTTTCAGTGGTGGTCAGTGTTTGCCCCTTTTTTTTTCTTTTTTTTTTTAGATTTTTTTATTCCCAATATTTATTTTCATTGGGGGCCAGTGGTTACCTGTGGAAATAAATTATACTTACCTGTCCCCGCCGATCTCCACCTAAAATAAAAGTAAAAAAAAAAAACATATACTCACCTAGACACCTAATTCCCGATTCCCTTGTTCATATAAAATAACAAACCACAAAATATACCTACCCTCCGCAGAATCCCATAAAAAAACGAGTGTCCCACGATGATCTAAAGTTTAGAGCAGCCACACAACCTGTGGCTGCTCTAAACCACCGCCGCCGATACAATGAACGGGGCCGTAAAGCGGCACCGATCATTGTATAACGAGTTCACCCGAATGCAGGTCGGGTGAACTCGTTATAAGCCGAAGACTCCAGCGGGACTCACTGCGCCTGCGCAGAGTCCCCTTCTGACTGGAGGTAATATGACAGCGTGGGAAAGTTTCCCATGCTAATCATTTCATCTCCAGTGAGCAGGGGAGGTGAAATGACAGGACTCAGTTTACAATGGGGCTAGTAGCATTAGCACTGGTCCCTGTTGTAAACTTGTTAACCCCTCGTGATGGATTACAACGTGGGACCTGACTGAACAGCTGATAGGTATGTACCGTATATTGTTTTTTTTTTTAATTTTATTTTTCAATGGATTTTTTATGGATTACCAGAAAAATAAAATGTTGTCAAAAACTTTTTGTCTTTATTTAATTAAAAATAATTTTTAAAAAATGTGTATGTGTTTTTTTTCACACTTTAAAATTGTAGCATTAATAATGGATAGTTGTCTTACTGACAGCTCTCCATTATTAAAGCGGCTTAATGTAACCTTTCGATAGCAAGGTTACATGAACCCCTTATTACCCCATATCCCACCGCTACTCGGGAGTGGGAAGAGAGAGGCTAAGTGCCAGAAAGGGCACATCTATAAGATGCGCCTTTTCTGGGGTGGGTGCTGGCAGATAGTTTTTAGCCTTGGGGGGCCAAAAAAACCATGGACCCTCTGTAGGCTATTATCTGCCTTCACTCACTGGCTTTCCCACTCTGGCGGAGAAAATTGCGCGGGAGCCCACGCAAATTTTTTCTTGATTTATTGACACAAATAAACCATACAGTCCAAATATTTAACCGTTAATGGTTAGGTTTATGCTTAGGATCAGCACCGGGCAAGTGCAGGGGCCATGAGCAGGCTGAGCAGGGGGGGGGCCCACTTGACATCAGACACACTGGCGTGCTATGAGGGGCCCTGTGCCAGTGCCGTTGACCACGAGTGGGCACCTCCCCTGCTTGGTCATGGCCCCAGCACTTGCAATACTTACCTCTTCCTGCTCCACCGCTGTGACGTCTTACGCGTTTCCTGACAGTGACATTCAGGTCATAGGGCGCAATGATGTCACGTCTCTGCGCCCTCTGCCTGAACAGTCACAGTGCAGAGAGCTGGAAGATGTCGACGCTGAGGAGTCCAGAGTAGAGCAGTGCCCAGCAAGGCGAGCTATTTTTTTTTTTTTGAGCAATATATGGGGCTCATCATACACTGGAGCATCATATTCGGGGACCATCATACACTGTAGAATCATATACGGGGCACATTATACACTGGAGAATCATATATGTCGCCCATTATACACAGGAGCATCATATGGGGTTCATGGGGCATTTCATGTGAAATTATGAAATTGTTAAAAAAAAAAAAAAATTTATCAACTGCCATATAAATCTTTTCTTTCTGTGTTGTGTCCGCCCGTCATGTTTGCATATGTTTATTACTTTCAACAGAATGTGTATACAATATCAGCATGAATTTGAAAGAGGCATGTAGGGAGGGTTGTGTGTTTTAGTGCGCACACGTGTAGATGGATGAACTGTTTTGCATGTGTGTTTCAGTGTGTGTATGTGTGTGTATATATTTATATATATATATATTTTTTTTTTGGATAATTAGTCCTCAATGCTTGTGATAACGTTTCTGAAATTTAAATATTAACATTGTAGATTGAAAAATATCCAGTCATTTGGGACCGCGCCTGTGAGGAGTACAAAGGCTCACTTTCCAAACGGGATGCCTGGACATCAATTGTCACTGAACTATATCCACTGTGGCCAAAGCTATCAAAAGATGCCCAAAAAATGATTTGTAAGTATTTATTAATAAGTTGTGTCCTTTTTTTAAATGTTCATTTTGAAAATACATAATTTTTTTGGTTTCATATTTCAGTGGAAGATGTAAAAAAAAGGTGGCGATCTGTGACGGACCGATTCATAAAGTCACAGAGGACAGTGAGTGGGGCTCGCCAGCTAGGAGGGTCCCTTTTTCAGACCAGCTCCAGTTTATATTAACTAGTAGGACTTTACGGAGGTAAATGATAGATAATTTTGTGTTTAATTCCACATTTCACATTGTCTTTGAATAACACGCCTTTTTTATTCCTTCCACAGAAGTGGCGGCAATATCAGGCCAGAAACGCCAACACTAGAAGAAGGCCACAGCCAGGAGCAGGGTCTGGAAGAAGAGGTGGAGGAACTTCCTTTATGCAACTCCCCAGATCCTCAGGGTGACCGGCCTTCCTCTGCGGTCTCAGCTTTGGTCTGTGACCCTGGGACATCATTCTCGGCGGTGGAGGTAGCATCCATGAGTAGTGATGCTGTTCCTGCCTCTGGCGCTGCGTCAAGCAGTGCTGGTGCTGTGCGAAGGCCCACTGGTATGGGGCCTGTTTCTGCCCGTCCCGTGCCATTGAGAAGGGCGGCACCCAAGAAGGCAACACAACCCGAGACTTCGGCTAGTGTGATTCAAGCACTCACTAGTCGAACCCTCGGTATGATTGACAATTCTTCAAACCAGGATGATCTTGACAAATACGGCTCTTTTCTAGCCGACCGTCTAAGATCCATGACACGGGAGAGGCAGCACATTATAATGTCAGCATTTAATTTGTTGCTAATGTCTGTTGACGTCCCATACAATATACCCCGTCATCAGCTATAATGACGGCGATTCTTCAAATTTTCCATGGACCAAGTGGCCCTTCACCAGCACCAGCACCTGCATCGCAGCGTTTTGGGCAGGCGACCCCATCCTATAGGCCCAACACAGGTGAAGGCTACAATTATGCCCGCACAGCAGCACCTGAAAATACTGGCCAGCATGCTGCTTCCACCTCTACTACCATGGTGTCCCAGGAATTTTTTCACCGGTTTGGGTACGATCCTGAGTACCAAAATTTATAAACAGTTCCACCAGGCTGGCCCTCCCCAAACAACCCCCCTCCCCTGTCCTGTTGACAGTTTGTTAAAACATGCACTTTACTTGTGTTTTATTGGACAATGTTTGTCCGAATATGTTTATAATGTTTGATATATGTTTATAATGTTTATTATAATAAAATTTTGTTTTCACAACTGTGTCCGTGCTTACTATATAGTGCATAAGATACACAACAGAGAAACATTAAAAAAATAATGGAGACAGTATTTGACATAAAAGTAATTATTTATTCAAATTTTTTTCCTTTCTAACCTCCCCTTCATTGGATGTTTATGTTATGGTGGTCTGATCATAGGTGGGTTACTGCCGGCGATGGCATGTCAGGGTCACATGCTTGTGATTCTCAGTGATACCGTTAACGGTGGACGCAGCTACTTCCCTTGGACTCACGGTACTCCAGAGATAAAATAAAACATGGACAGGAGTAAAGCGGTTGAGGGAGGGAAGGGGCAATGCCCGGGGGAACTCAGCAGACCATCCAACTGTAACATCTCGATGACGCCACCAAGTGTCTCTTTATTGTAAATATCTGTTCCAGAAAAACGGGTCTTGCTTTCGGTTAGGCATCAGATCTTCTCTGCTGTTCAGGCTGCTCAACACCAGCACTGGAGTATTGCCAGTGCACAGCACCTTCAGGACTCATGAAGTAGTCAGTGAAGATTTCTCGCACACGCTTACCCGAGTTGGACTGCCTTCCTTGACCCAAGTAGTGAACTCCAATTAATTCTGACATCTCGGACTCCACATCTACGTCCGTGGTGTAATCACGAACGTAGTTGTGGAGTACGCAGCATGCCTTTATTACAGTGTCAACTGTCTCCGTATCTAACTGTATGGCAGTGTGAAATATCCTCCACTGACTACACATGATCCCGAAGGTGCATTCCACATATCTTCGTGCACGGGTCAGCCGATAATTAAAAATCCTCCGCCGGTCATCCAGTGCCCTTTTTGGGTATGGGCGCATCAGGTTGCTCTTTAAGGGAAAAGCCTCATCCGATACCATCACAAAGGGTACTGGATGTGTGGAACCTGGCAAAGATCTTGGGGCTGGGAGCGTTCGGCCATCTTGAAGAAGTTGCAGTCCAATCTGTGATGATTGCAACACCTGAGAATCCCCAGTACTGCCATAAGCACCAACGTCGATGGCAACAAATTTGTAACGTGCATCAGCCACCGCCATCAGGACCACAGAAAAATACTTCTTATAATTAAAGAAGCGTGATCCTGAATGTGGTGGCTTCAGCACTCTCACATGTTTGCCGTCGACAGCACCTATGCAGTTGGGGAAATTGGCCACAGTTTGAAAGCCTGCTGCGACCTGCAGCCAAGTCTCCTCGGTTGGTGTAGGCATCACGATGGGCTGCAACTTCTGCCAGATGACGGTACATGTGCACCTCACAATTTCAGAGATGGTGGATTTACCAACCCTAAATTGGAGATGCAGTGATGTGTAGCTCTCTCCTGTGGCTAAAAACCTGAAAAGAGAAAAAAAAATATTATTAGAAAATAACAAATAAAAAACAGAAGGCTAACTTACAATTGAACATTATACATTCATATGGAATGCTGCAAGTATTATGGGGGCACTGTTGATGGCAGTATGTGTGCAAAATGTTTAT
Organism: Oophaga sylvatica; assembly: GCA_033576555.1. Lineage (NCBI taxonomy): Eukaryota > Metazoa > Chordata > Amphibia > Anura > Dendrobatidae > Oophaga > Oophaga sylvatica. The sequence goes on along the minus strand of JARQOD010000002.1, from coordinate 461,386,311 downwards.
TTGGCAAATAAAAACAAAGGACACTCACCGCAAGGTGATGAGCAGCCTTTCCTCAGCAGAGATGGCTCTTCGCATGACTGTGTCCATATATGTTAAATCTTGAGACACAAGGGCGAGTAGTTGATCAAATGCTTCTATTGTGAGCCTGCAAAACTGGACAAATTTTTCGGGATAACTGTAAAAAAAAAAAAAAAAAGACATGTATTACAATTCGACAGAACAACCAAGAAAACATCAATGGAAAAAAAAATTTATGTGCACACGGATGACCATATACCTTTAAGCCAGAATTTATCTTACCTCCTTAAATCTTGATAAAGAAGCCGGAAGTGACCCTTTTCTGTCTGCTCCTGAACAATTGGGTGCACCCACATTCTTCTTTGCTTCATCATCCTCTTCCTCTGAGAGCACTCCTATGGGAGAATATAGTGTTTATTACAAATAAAAAAAAACAAACTATGTGCACACATTGGGGCTTGCAGCGGGAAATACGCATTAGATTGGTATTCGTATTCCCGCTAAACCAAACAAAAGTTCCAAGCATCATTTGCGTGCAGAATGCTTCAGTTTTCCATGCAATCTGTAGCATCGCTTGGAAAAATCATTGACAGGTTGGTCACACAAGTCAAACATAGTGTTTGACAAGTGTGACCAAATTTTTCACTGGGAACAGGAGTTGCCGTTACCATCGCTGACGAGCAGGAAGGCTGCGGGGTCCACCGCTAGGTGACAATATCACAAAATGTTTTTGGCATTATTGGTTTCCCAGGGATATGGCACCCAGGGCAGAGTCTCCTCTCCTCCAGACCCTGGGTACCATCCACACATGAACCACACTTGGCGCATGGTGGGCATAGCCACATGCGGAATAAAAGTGGTTCAATGCATTCCTATGATGATAGAGACAGATATAATAGACACAGAAATGATAGAGACACAGATTATAGAGCCACAGATGATAGAGACAAATATGATAGAGACAGAGATGATAGAAATTTTACACGTAGAAAACACATGTGGGCCAAAAAAAAAAAAAAAAATAGCGAAACCGCTTGAAAATGCGCACGCTGATGAAACAAACATTTGCAGCACAAACGATTGCACACGGTTTTATTATACATTTATGTGCAAAAGAAACTCAGATAAAAAAGGCGCAATAAAGAATACGAAAAAAAAATATTTTTAATATTACCTGCTCGATGTGGTAGTGCAGCAAAATAAGTGAAGTCAGCAGCAAAATGTTCATGTTTGCTCGGCTGAGACGCCGCTGTGGCTGCACTTCTGGCATCTTGATTACAACAAGAAAAAAAAATGGAGAACAGGAGGGGTTGGAGTAGGAAATGACCTCATATTTTTTTTTTTCCCAACTTTATTTCTTCTCCAAAACGCTAAAAAAAAACGCATTTAAAAACCGCGTCAAAACGCTATAAAACCGCGTCAAAAACACGTCAAAAATGCGCGTTTTTACCGCTGAAGAATTCAGGTTTTGCTCAGGAAAATTCTGCAACTATTCCTGAACGTGTGCACGTAGCCTTATACAGGAGAGAGTAATTTATATTTGTCCAAGCATAAAGGAAAAAATCAAAGAAAGAAAGAAATTTTTATATATATATATATATATATATATATATATATATATATATATATATATATACAGAAAAAATGAGTGAGGAAAAAAAATTTCCTTTTATATAAAAAAAGGAGAATTTTTTTTGCGTTAGAGCATATAAAGAAAAGGACCTACCCGACTGCTTTCACTGTTGTGTATCCCTGAACTGGGTAAATGTCAATAATTTGTAGTAACGTGGACTGCATCATGGAATATAGAAAGTGGGAAAGAGGATTTCAAAGTAGGTCAAACTGAAAGTTATGCATGGTAAAAAAAAAAAAACAACTGAGTTAAGCATGGTGAAAAAAAGGTTGACTGACATACCTAAGATTAGTGTGGAAATCATGATTCTCGGGACAAGTGCATGAAAATGAAGATAAAGTTGTGTCTATAAATAAAATGTCCCTTTTAGTGCAACAGTAAATATGGACACTTGTGAAAACAGACCTTAATGCAGTACCTTCTGATAGGTGTATAATAGGAGTGGAATTTTCCAGAGTCCACTGGTTTAAATACCATGCTACCCGTGCAGCATGTGATCTGAAATAAGGGTACATTGAATTCAGAAAACATGTTACTATAGGTCATGGGAATCAAATCGTGATCCCTCCCATAGGGGTAATATAATTATCCATTATGTGGATAAAAAAGAATAGTCAGTATATATAGTGTGACATAATTAATCATGCATATATAACCATTGTGCTCAGTATATTGTGGTTCTCTGAATAATTCTATACCAATACCCCAGTGCAGTTTGTAACTTACTAGGAAGTCCTGGCTCTTAACAAAGCTTCTCTGTGAGAGAGCATATGATATTAATTAACCTCTTAACGACCGCCGATACGCCTTTTAACGGCGGTCATTAAGGGTACTTAAACCACAGCGCCGTTAATTAACGGCGCTGTGGAAAACGTGAATAGCGCCCCCCAGAGGCGCATTTTCTCCGGGGACCCCAGAGAACATGAATCGGGTCGGTTTTTACCGAACACCAATGTTGCGATCGCCGTTATTAACCCTATAACGGCGATCGCAACAAAAAAAAAAAGTTGTGCTATTTAATTTCTCTGTCCTCTGATGTCATCGGACATCAAAGGACAGAGAAAAAGGGTCCCCAGGACCCCCATGTGGCCCCCGATCCCCTGTATGTGGCCTCAGGGCCCCGGGTGTCCCCCGGTGCTGGCGCTATGAAGAAAATGGCGGGCGCATGCTCAGTGCACCCGCCGCTATGTGCTGGGGGGGATGGGCAATATTCTCTGGGGTCTCGGCTACCGGGGGTAGCCGAGACCCCAGAGAACATAATCCGGGTCGGTATTCACCGATCCCGGTGTTGCGATCGCCGCTATACAAGCATAACGGCGATCGCAAAAAAAAAAAAAAAATGATTCTCTCCCCTCTGATGTGATCGCACATCAGAGGGGAGAAAACGAGGGTCCCCATGTCCCCCTGAACCCCCCCTGTACTTGCCGGTGTCCTCCGGCAGGTCCCCCTGGCCTCCGATCCTCCCGGTCTTGCGTAGTGCGCCCGCCGATGTGCTTGGCGGCAGATTCAAATTCAGCTCTCAATTATTAACCTGCCTTAAGGTCACCTTTCAATACTAAGGTGACAGTAAGGTGAGATTATTAACCCATTCGCCACCGCTACAGGGCAATGGGAATAGACGGGCAAAGTGCCAGAAAGGGCAAATCTAATTATAGATTTGCCCTTTCTGGGGTGTCTGGGGGCAGATGTTAGTAGCCAGGGGGGCACAAAAAATGTACCCTCCCTAGGCTGTTATTATCTGCCCCCACTCACTTTGCTTTGTCTGTCTGGTGGAGAAAATACAGCGGGAGCCCACGCAATTTTTTTCAACGAAATTACACCTTTAATTAACCCCTACATGTCTGAAATTTTGCACAAATACACTCATGTAATTGTAAGTTCTAAACAAATATCAAAATACAGGAAATGACATGGTTAACTGTGTGGAAACAATGTATCATTTCATGTCGGCTTCTGTGATTTCACAGAAGCCGGCAATTGAATTTGCGGCTATTACAGTATGTAGAAGTCTAGGAAATATAAATATATATATATATACATGTCACAATTACATATATATATATATATATATATATATGTATTCTATGTGTGTATATCTATTCTTTCTATTCTTTATTAAAGCTGTCAGTGTGATTTTACAGTATAGCCGGGGATGAATTGCCGTCTTTTCTAAAGGACACCGATGCGATTTCATCGCAAGTCACACAGTGTGGTCCGTTTGTAATCCGATTTTTCATCGCTCCCATAGACTTGCATTGGCGATTGTCGACCGACAATCGGTGACAATCGCAGCATGCTGCGATTGTACACGGACGTTTAAAACGGACCACAAAAAATCGGATACTGGGAGCTGCTCCATAGATTAACATAGGTCCGACTGCAATGCGATTTTTCATCGCATTGCAGTCGTCCGATTCTGTCGCCAGTGTGACGCCGGCCTTAGGGTTACAATTAAGGTTAGGGTTACAATTAGGGTTGGAATTAGGGTTGGGATTTAGGTTAGGATTAGGGTTGGGATTAGGGTTAGGGGTGTGTTGGGGTTAGGGTTGGAGCTAGAATTGAGGGATTTCCACTATTTAGGCACATCAGGGGGTCTCCAAACACGACGTGGCGTTCAAAAAGTCAAATGGCGCTCCCTCCCTTCCGAGCCCTGCCTTGCGCCCAAACAGCGGTTTACCCCAACATATGGGTATCAGCGTACTCAGGACAAATTGCACACCAATTCTGGGGTTCTAATTTCTCCTGTTACCCTTGGGAAAATAAAAAATAGCTGGCTAAAAAAATCATTTTTGAGAAAAAAAATGATTTTTTATTTTCACAGCTTCTGCGTTTATAAATTTCTGTGAAACACTTGGGGGTTCAAAGTGCTCACCACACATCTAGATAAGTTCCTTAAGGGGTCTAGTTTCCAAAATGGGGTCACTTGTGGGGGTTTCCACTGTTTAGACACATCAGGGGTCTCCAAACACGACGTGGCTTTCAAAAAATCAAATGGCGCTCCCTCCCTTCCGAGCCCTGCCGTGCGCCCAAACAGTGGTTTACCCCAACATATGGGGTATCAGCGTACTCAGGACAAATTGCACACCAATTTTGGGTTCTAATTTCTCCTGTTACCCTTGGGAAAATAAAAAATAGCTGGCTAAAAAAATCATTTTTGAGAAAAAAAATGATTTTTTATTTTCACAGCTCTGGGTTTATAAATTTCTGTGAAACACTTGGGGGTTCAAAGTGTTCACCACACATCTAGATAAGTTCCTTAAGGGGTCTAGTTTCCAAAATGGGGTCACTTGTGGGGGGTTTCCACTGTTTAGACACATCAGGGGGTCTCCAAACACGACGTGGCGTTCAAAAAGTCAAATGGCGCTCCCTCCCTTCCGAGCCCTGCCGTGCGCCCAAACAGTGGTTTACCCCAACATATGGGGTATCAGCGTACTCAGGACAAATTGCACACCAATTTTGGGGTTCTAATTTCTCCTGTTACCCTTGGGAAAATAAAAAATAGCTGGCTAAAAAAATCATTTTTAGAGAAAAAAAATGATTTTTTATTTTCACAGCTCTGGGTTTATAAATTTCTGTGAAACACTTGGGGTTCAAAGTGCTCACCACACATCTAGATAAGTTCCTTAAGGGTCTAGTTTCCAAAATGGGGTCACTTGTGGGGGGTTTCCACTGTTTAGACACATCAGGGGGTCTCCAAACACGACGTGGCGTTCAAAAAGTCAAATGGCGCTCCCTCCCTTCCGAGCCCTGCCGTGCGCCCAAACAGTGGTTTACCCCAACATATGGGGTATCAGCATACTCAGGACAAATTGCACACCAATTTTGGGGTTCTAATTTCTCCTGTTACCCTTGGGAAAATAAAAAATAGCTGGCTAAAAAAATCATTTTTGAGAAAAAAAATGATTTTTTATTTTCACAGCTCTGGGTTTATAAATTTCTGTGAAACACTTGGGGGTTCAAAGTGCTCACCACACATCTAGATAAGTTCCTTAAGGGGTCTAGTTTCCAAAATGGGGTCACTTGTGGGGGGTTTCCACTGTTTAGACACATCAGGGGGTCTCCAAACACGACGTGGCGTTCAAAAAGTCAAATGGCGCTCCCTTCCGAGCCATGCCGTGCGCCCAAACAGTGGTTTACCCCAACATATGGGGTATCAGCGTACTCAGGACAAATTGCACACCAATTTTGGGGTTCTAATTTCTCCTGTTACCCTTGGGAAAATAAAAAATAGCTGGCTAAAAAAATCATTTTTGAGAAAAAAAATGATTTTTCATTTTCACGGCTCTGCGTTTATAAATTTCTGTGAAGCACTTGGGGGTTCAAAGTGCTCACCACACATCTAGATAAGCTCCTTGGGGGGTCTAGTTTCCAAAATGGTGTCACTTGCAGGGGGTTTCTACTGTTTAGGTACATCAAGGGCTCTGCAAACACAACATGACGCCCGCAGAACATTCCATCAAAGTCTGCATTACAAAATGGCGCTCCTTCCCTTCCAAGCACTCCCATGCGCCCAAACAGTGGTTTCACCCCACATATGGGGTATCAGCATACACAGGAAAAATTGCACAACAACTTTTTGGGTCCAATTTCTCCTGTTACCCTTGGGAAAATAAAAAAAATAGCGGGCTAAAGAATCATTTTTGAGGAAAAAAATGATTTTTTATTTTCACGGCTCTACGTTTATTAATTTCTGTGAAGCACTTTGGGGTTCAAAGTGCTCACCACACATCTAGATAAGTTCCTTAAGGGGTCTAGTTTCCAAAATGGTGTGATTTGTGGGGGTTTCGACTGTTTAGGCGTATCAGGGGCTCTCCAAATGCGACATGGCGTCCAATTTCAATTCCAGCCAATTTTGGTTTGAAAAAGTCAAACGGCGCTCCTTCCCTTCCAAGCCCTGCCGTGCGCCCAAACAGTGGTCCCACCCCACATATGGGGTATCAGCGTACTCAGGACAAATTGGACAACAACTTTTGTGGTCTAATTTCTCCTGTTACCCTTGGGAAAATAAAAAATTGGGGACTAAACGATGAGGTTTGTGGAAAAAATATGACTTTTTATTTTCATGCCCGGGAGTTATAAACTTCTGTGAAGCACTTGGGGTTCAAAGTGCTCACCACACATCTATATAATTTCCTTAGGGGGTCTAGTTTCCAAAATGGTGTCACTTGTGGGGGGTTTCCACTGTTTAGACACATTAGGGCCTCTACAAACGCGACATGGCGTCCAGCCAATTCTGAGTTGAAAAAGTCAAACGGCGCTCCTTCCCTTCCAAGCTCTGCCATACACCCAAACAGTGGTTTACCCCCACATATGGGATAACAGCGTACTCAGGACAAATTGCACAAAAACTTTTGGGGTCTCGTTACCCTTGGGAAAATAAAAATTGGGGTAAACAGATCGTTTTTGTGGAAAAAATATGATTTTTTATTTCACGGTTCTATGTTATAAACTTCTGTGAAGCACTTGGAGGTTCAAAGTGCTCACCACACGTCTAGATAAGTTCCTTAGGGGGTCTAATTTCCAAAATGGGGTCACTTGTGGGGGGTTTCCACTGTTTAGACACATCAGGGCCTCTACAAACACAACATAACGTCCAGCCAATTCTGCGCTGAAAAAGTCAAACGGCGCTCCTTCCCTTGCAACCTCTGCCGTGCGCCCAAAAAGTGGTTTAACCCCACATATGGGGTATCGGCTTATTCAGGAGAAATTGCACAACAAATTTTGTGGTTCATTTTTTCTTTTAACAGTTGTGAAAATAAAAAAATAGGTTCCGAAGTAAAGTTTTTGCAAAAAAAGTTAAATGTTAATTTTTTCCTTCCACATTGCTTCAGTTCCTGTGAAGCACGTAAAGGGTTAATAAACTTCTTGAATGTGGTTTTGAGCACCTTGAGGGGTGCAGTTTTTAGAATGGTGTCACTTTTGGGTATTTTCTATCGTATAGACCCCTCAAAATGACTTCAAATGTGATGTGGTCCCTAAAATAAAAATGGTGTTGTAAAAATGAGAAATCGCTGGTCAACTTTTAACCCTTATAACTTCGTAACAAAAAAAAATTTTGGTCCCAAAATTGTGCTGATGTAAAGTAGTCATGTAGGAAATGTTATTTATTAAGAAATTTGTGTGACATATCTCTGATTTAAGGGCATAAAAATGTAAAGTTTGAAAATTGTTAAATTTTCCAAATTTTTGCCATATTTCAGTTTTTTTCATAAATAAGCACAAGTCATATCAAAGAAATTTTACCACTAACGTGAAGTACAATATGTCACGAAAAAACAGAATCAACCTCATAAAGTGACAGTGGTCAGAATTGTAAAAATTGGCCCTGTCATTAAGCTGCAAAATGGCTCTGTCACTAAGGGGTTAAAGGCTGAAGCGCTTGCAGGTTCAGCAATTTAAATATGTGGAAATATGGAGAGAAGATAGTCTAAGAAAGTGCTCCTTACCGGTATTGGATGATGCAGTCCCGCTTCCAACACGGTATCCACCGCTTGTTGGAATGAGTGTAGCACTGTGTAAGCGTTGCTTTATGCCTGGAGGGGGGCTTAACGCTGAGGCTAAAGGAGGAAGTGCGTCACAGGATGTGACGTCACTCCTGCATTCCACTTAGCTAAAGCTTGCGTTCCAGGTGATATCCTGGAGCTGTAAGAGCGATTCTAAACATATCTGTTACTATAATGTGCTGTATTGTAACGCAAGGGCTGGAGCACTATGTAAAAAATAATGTCAACAAAGAAAATATATCAACATAATATTGGTAAAGACTAGTTCAGCAGTCGAGTAGGAAGAGAAATTTTTGGAGGATCCAGAGTACAGACATGGAAGTCATATTTTCAGCTCAATACAGGCGACTCTGTAAGAAGAAACAGATGATTAATATCTATAATAAAGACAACATGCAATATGCTGTAAAAAACAGTAATACATTTTTGCATTTTTATCTTTTAACCTGGCTTCCAGCCGGTCTCCCATTCCGGTACTTTCCAGCCTCAAGCTGCTTAGCTGCTGCAAACTGACGAGTGCAGAAGAATTCAACTTAGAATGGCAGTTGACTCAGTATGGTTTGGAATATTGTTGTATATACCATCATAGAATATTTAAATGAACGAATGCAAATCATATTCTCTATTCATACCACGTGGTGTAAGGGTCTGTAGTTCATGAATCCAGTTGGATTCCCTTCTTTTGAGATGTTTGACACGGTCGCCTCCCCGTCGTGATGGTGCTATTAATTCTATCACTTGAAATTTAAGTTGGGCAATGGTATGTCCTTTAGTAATGAAATGGTATGGTATGGGTAATAACATATTTTTGCACCGTATTGTTGATTTATGTTTTGAAATTCGATCTTTTATAGGTTGGGTTGTTTCACCTATATATAATTGGCCACATGGGCATTTGATGAGATAAATGGCATAGGATGAGTCACAAGTGGAGTAATCTTTAATCTGATATTTTTTACCAGAATGTGGATGGTAGAAGGTGTCCCCTTTAAGTACGTTGTTGCACTGGTTACAGTGCAAACACGGATATGTGCCTAATTTCGGCTTCTGTAAGAATCTTTGTGTGGAAGCCCGTCCCTGTGTGCCCATGTCGGCTCTTATCAGTGAGTCACGGATGTTATGTGGGGTTTATAACAGGGTAGGAAAGGGTTATTGAACTCTTGTACATTAGGATGTGCTGTTCTGAGAATATTCCAGTGCTTTCGTATTGTATGGTGTAGTATGTGAACATATGGATGAAAAACATGTACCAATGGAATACGGTTAGTCACTGGTTTGCGGGGGCCTACCAATGGTTTCCTTGCTTCAGTCAACAGGGTGGAGGGGTACCCCCTCTCTTTGAATTTCTTTTGCATCTCATCAGATCTTACTTCACTAAGGGTGGGATCAGAGACAATTTTTCGGACTCGATGGAATTGTGAGTGGGGTATTGCTCTCTTTGTGGCCGGGGGGGAAGGCTTGTATAATGGAGGATGCTGTTGCGATCCGTTGGTTTTGTGTATAGGTCGGTGGAAAGTGTCCCACATGGATTCTTTATGACCAAGGTATCCAAGAAATTGACCTTGTCATGGCTGTAAGTGATGGTAAAAGTCAGTCCGGGCCAGGCAAGATTAAGTGTGTCAAAAAAACACATTAATGAGTCTACAGTGCCAGTCCATATACAAAAGATGTCATCTATGAATCTTTTCCAGATTAGACTATGTATTTTGTATAATGGGTTAGTATAGACTATCTCCTCTTCAAAAAAAGCCATAAAGCTATTTGCATATGGCGGGGCTACATTAGAGCCCATTGCGGTCCCTTTTGTCTTCAAGTAGAATTTGTCCTCAAACATAAAAAAGTTTTTGTTAGGACTAAGGTAAGGAGTTGTGTGCAGAAGTCCACAACCTCTGGTGATTTCTGAGATGTGGAGAGAAGGTGCCGTGTGCAGGAGATACCCTTCTGATGAGGAATAGAGGTATACAAGTCTTTGACGTCAAAAGAAACCAGGATGGCGGTATCTGGCACTGTGCCCAAATCATGTATGATTTGTAAAAAATGTCCTGTATCGAGTAGGTATGAGGGAGCCTGTCGTGTCAACGGTGTGAGTACTTTTTCAAGGAAAATTGAGAGAGGAGACAGTATAGACTCTGTGGATGCCACTATGGGTCTGCCCGGGGGGTTCTCTAAGTTTTTATGTATTTTTGGTAAAATGTAAAATACAGGTATTACAGGATCCTTTTTGGTGAGAAAATCCTGAGTTTTGGTATCAATTACCCCCAGGGAGACATTGTGTGTAAGGGTCTGTTCAATAAGTAATCTAAGTTCCCCGGTTGGATTGGAGTCCAACCTGGTGTAAATTGTATCGTCATTTAGTTGGCGTGTGACCTCAGTGATGGATGCCATTTTGTTCATCACAACGATCGCACCACCTTTATCGGCAGGTTTGATGACAATCTGATCATCCTGTCGAAGGGCTTGGAGTGCTTGAAAATCAAGTGATGACAAATTGGGCTGATAATGGAGTTTGCCTGTCTCCATGTCATGTCTAAGTTTGTGGAATGCTGCGTCTACGAAATTAATAAACGTCTCCACGGCTCGTGAATTTTGTGGTGGTCTGAATACACTCTTATTGCGTAAACCTAGATCAGATATAGATAACAGAGGTTTTTGTACAGGGTAGTCAACTGATACAGATTCAGGTGTTATTGCAAAATGAGCAGAAAGTCTCAATCGGCGATAAAAACGATGCAGGTCCATGTCCATGGTAAACGTGTCAAATTTATATGAGGGACAATATGATAGTCCTTTCTGCAGGAGATTGTATTCTGCGATACTGAGTGTACGAGATGAAATGTTGATCACTAGAGGATGGTTACCTGTGAGCGTGTGATTCGGGAGAAATCTGTTTCTCTTCTGTCGGTGGTGCCCTCTGCGGGTCCTCTTCTTCTTTGGAGTCGTCTTTGTCCTAAAAAATGACTTGGTCTGTATTGAGGATCCCGTCTGTCCGACTCTGAACCTGAGGTAGAAGGGTCATTAGAGGAATGATAATCAGATCTGGCATTAAATGACCTAGTGGTGGTTTTGGTCAGCCACTGGTAAACACGATTATTTTCATAGTCCTCTGTGTCCCTGCGAAATTTTAAACGCTTCCTGTTCTCCGTATCCCGTCTGTGTTGTTCAATATTGCCCTTAATCCTGTCCTTCATGGTATTGAGTTCCTCTGTGGTTCCTGCTGATGCCAACTGTGTCTCAATGTTGACTATTTTGTCCTTAGTGGATATAATTGCTCCCTGTAAATGTTCAGCTGTTAAAGTCATTATGTCAAGGGAACACTTATTTAATATCTGTTCAAATTTCTTGCAATACTCTGTTGAATCGCTGAAATGAGTGGGGCGGAGGGAAACTCTGAGGCCCCTGGGTATCATGTTGACACGAAGGTATTCTGATAGTGTAGCGTAGTGTAACTCGTAACTGACTTGATGGCGTAGTTCGCGTTCCAGGTCCCTTCCTCTGGCCTCACGTGGGGGGGTTTTTAGAAAATCACTGGAAAGATGTAACTTGGACAAAATATTACTTCTCTCATCAGGATTATAGGAAAAGACATTAGATGTCATGGTGACAGCGTGCTCACGTAAAGGTGAGATACTAATGATATAATATAACGTGGCACAGCTGTGCAAGGTGCTCAAGTAGGAACCCAACCACGTGATAATATAATAAAACTTGGCACTCAACTTATGTGATAAAGAAGAATTTTATTGCAGTCATATACAAAGTTTCGGTCCCACTCTGGACCTTTATCAAAGCTCTGCAATGAGTAATATAGTGAAAACAAAAATGACAATATGTACAAAATGAACTAACATTTATACAGGAGAGAGTAATTTATATTTGTCCAAGAATAAAGGAAAAAATCAAAGAAAGAAAGAAAAATTTTATATATATATATATACAGAAAAAATGAGTGAGGAAAAAAAAATTCCCTTTTATATAAAAAAAGGAGAATTTTTTTTACGTTAGAGCATATAAAGAAAAGGACCTACCCGACTGCTTTCACTGTTGTGTATCCCTGAACTGGGTAAATGTCAATAATTTGTAGTAACGTGGACTGCATCATGGAATATAGAAAGTGGGAAAGAGGATTTCAAAGTAGGTCAAACTGAAAGTTATGCATGGTAAAAAAAAAAAACAACTGAGTTAAGCATGGTGAAAAAAAGGTTGACTGACATACCTAAGATTAGTGTGGAAATCATGATTCTCAGGACAAGTGCATGAAAATGAAGATAAAGTTGTGTCTATAAATAAAATGTCCCTTTTAGTGCAACAGTAAATATGGACACTTGTGAAAACAGACCTTAATGCAGTACCTTCTGATAGGTGTATAATAGGAGTGGAATTTTCCAGAGTCCACTGGTTTAAATACCATGCTACCCGTGCAGCATGTGATCTGAAATAAGGGTACATTGAATTCAGAAAACATGTTCCTATAGGTCATGGGAATCAAATCGTGATCCCTCCCATAGGGGTAATGCGATTATCCAATATGTGGATAAAAAAGAATAGTCAGTATATATAGTGTGACATAATTAATCATGCATATATAATCATTGTGCTCAGTATATTGTGGTTCTCTGAATAATTATATACCAACACCCCAGTGCAGTTTGTAACTTACTAGGAAGTCCTGACTCTTAACAAAGCCTGGAACGCAAGCTTTAGCTAAGTGGAATGCAGGAGTGACGTCACATCCTGTGACGCACTTCCTCCTTTACCTCAGCGTTAAGCCCGCCCTCCAGGCATAAAGCAACGCTTACACAGTCCTACACTCATTCCAACAAGCGGTGGATACCGTGTTGGAAGCGGGACTGCATCATCCACTACACCAATACCGGTAAGGAGCACTTTCTTAGACTATCTTCTCTCCATATTTCCACATATTTAAATTGCTGAACCTGCAAGCGCTTCAGCCTTTAATTAATATCATATGCTCTCTCACAGAGAAGCTTTGTTAAGAGCCATGACTTCCTAGTAAGTTACAAACTGCACTGGGGTATTGGTATATAATTATTCAGAGAACCACAATATACTGAGCACATTGGTTATATATGCATGATTAATTATGTCACACTATATATACTGACTATTCTTTTTTATCCACATATTGGATAATCGCATTACCCCTATGGGAGGGATCACGATTTGATTCCCATGACCTATAGTAACATGTTTTCTGAATTCAATGTACCCTTATTTCAGATCACATGCTGCACGGGTAGCATGGTATTTAAACCAGTGGACTCTGGAAAATTCCACTCCTATTATACACCTATCAGAAGTGTTATGATTTGGTAGCTGAGGAGAGCAGGCAAAAACGGCAATACACCAGAGAGGTTGGAATCTACTGGATTGCAGTAGCCTGACTAACCACCACAACTAAAGGCAGCCGTGGAGCGTTCCTAAGTTGGTCCTAGATTCCTCGTCACAGCCTGAGAGGTTAACTACACCTAAAGATAGAAAGAGGAAAGCTATCTGCCCCGGAGCAGATCCCCAAAAAACATAGGAAGCCCCCAAACATGTAATGGCGGTTAGACAAGAGGAAATACAGACACAGACAGAAAATAGTATGAGCAAACATTGGGGCCCAATCTACTTGGACAGAAAAGGATAGGAAGGACACTTACTGCAATCCAAAAAACCCTAAAAAATACCAACTCTACTAATTGCAAAAACACCTGAGATCACACGACCTCTACCACCTAAATTAGTTCTCTGGTGTCACAAAACTAAGCCGCAGCCACTGAAAAAACTGGAAAAGGCAAATGAACAAATAACAGTGGCTCAGATAAACTGAGAGGAGCACAAGCCCCCGGAGGGGACCTGGCTGACCTCCACAGAAGTGCAAAGAACAATGCAAAAATCAAGCACAAAAATAAATGCAGAAATATCTTATCTGATAGCAGAAGATGCAGGCAAGACTCAGCAAGCTTCCTGTAAGGTTCTGTGTATCTGTTTCTGAAACTCAGTTTGTTCGTCGGCCATTTTGCTTTCTGTTTTGCTGCAGCTATCTTGCCCTCAGTCAAAATGGAGTTTTCCAGCTTGCATGTTCCCGCCCTGATTCTCTCCGTTTGCTTCTTAAACAGCCACAGCTGAGCAATCAGTGCTTCAGAATCTAGCCTGCAGTGAACCTGTGTTCTGACTCCTGAAGCCTTGGACCTTGTACTCCAGCCATTCCTACTGAGGAACTCTGAAGCACTTGTGGACTCTGAACTCTGCTCTTGAGAGCCTCACGTTTGCATGGACTTGCGGTAACAGAGAAGAAGATCTGAATCTGTTGTGGAGAGTTATTGCTGAGCTTAGATTACTCTGGCCTGCTGTGTCTCCTGCTTCTGTGTTTGCAACCTGTGTGTTTATTTTTGCCAATTTGTATGAAGCAATACAAGACTTTCATTATCAACCTGTGTCTCAAGTATTTTCATCGCACCCAAGCACAAGACGCTATATGAACTGTACCACATACATTACAAGATTCTGAAGCCAAACGTTAGTGTCTGCTGGGTCTGGAAAGGCTTGTCTGCTGTACTGTGGATATCGGATGTCCGGTTGTACTTTCTGTGATGACAGTGGTTGTGACTTCTCACAACCATTCCAGGTGAGCAATTCCCCTTAAGTTTTTTTTTCTGCAGTGTTATCACAGGTAAACACTATTGTTTTTTTTTTTTTTTTTTTTCTCTTCTCTTTTTGTCTGCTGAAACTCTGGATATCAGATGTCTGGTTGAAAGCTTTCTGTGATGATAGTGGTTGTGACTTCTCACAACCATTCCAGGTGAGCAGTTCCCTTAAAGTTTTTTCTTTCTTCAGTGTTGCCACAGGTGAACACTATTGTTTTTTTTTTCTCTCCTCTTCTTCCAGTATCCTGTCTTAAAAGATCTGGAAAATGGAGGCCCGCATAAAGGAACTTTGCGGAGTGACTGATAATATCCTTGCAGATTTGCAGAATATAAAGACCCGTTTTACAAATCTTCAGGACCTAAATAATCACAATTTGCAAGTGGTTGGACAGACTACCCAGGATTTGCGAGCCAGGATTGAGGTTCTGGAGGGGCGAGTCCAGGCTCCTGCCGTGGCCCCGAGTTCTGGGATTCCCAAGTTGCCCCCTTTTCGTTTTGGTGGTGAACGTGAAAAATTCAGGGGATTTGTTAATCAATGCAATCTTTTTTTTTCTGCACATGCTTCACAATTTCCTACTGAACGATCTAAGGTGCTTACTATAATTATGTTGCTTACCAACAAGGCTTTGATATGGGCAAACCCTCTGATTGAGACTGAGGATGATTGTTTGAATCACCTTGATGATTTTATTTCAGCCATGGGGCAGGTGTTTGATGACCCCAATCGAGGTGCAACAGCTGAAGCAGCCATGTTAGCTTTGCGCCAAGGTAAGCACTCGGTAGCTGAATATGCCTTGGATTTCAGGAGATGGGCCCTTGATACCACCTGGGACAATTCCGCCAAAAAATCTATTTTTCGAAAGGGGTTATCCCACTGATTAAGGATGAACTTGCTCGTGCCGACCCTCCCACTGCGTTAGGTGACTTTATTAACTACTGCATCCGTATTGATACTCGTTTAACTGAACGCAGGCAAGAGAGATGGTTCGAAAGCAATCGTACTAACCTTTTCCTACCTTCCTCTCCAGCTAAGGAACCTTTGAATAGGATTACACGGGAACCTGAACCTGAACCCATGCAGGTAGACTCTTTACTACGACGGGTTAGTGATGCACGCAAGGAACATCGTTTTAAGGAGAATCTATGTTTTTATTGTGGTAAGTCAGGGCACTTTATTATTAACTGTCCCAGCCGTTCTCGCAAGACTACTGCAGCACTCATTCATTGTGAGTGTTGCGAGAGGGGATCTGTCAGGTCCGAGCCTCAGGCTCCAGAGAGAGCTGCAGCAACAGATCTTGATTTCTCGGACTTAAACTCCGTTACCTCTGAGGACGTTGACTGTGTAAAATGCTGCCATCTTTCAAGTTTCCTCAGCGGTGTCCCAGTTGAGTTGTAAGAAAAACAATTCTCACTGTTTTCTTTCCATCAAACTCTGGGTTGACTCAGCCTGGGTGTCTAGCTCTGCTATGATCGACTCAGGTGCAAGTGGAAATTTTATGGATGTCTCCTTTGCTCTAAAACAGGGAATACGTTCAGTGAAGAAGGCTACTCCAGTACAGATGGAAATGTGGATGGCTCCCTGCTGACCTCTGGACCAGTGGATCAGGAAACAGAGCCTTTAAAGGTTCTTATGGGTAAAGATCATCAAGAGAAACTGTCCTTTATGCTTATCTCTTCTCCTCACTTTCCCATTATTCTAGGGTACCATGGCTGCAGGCTCAGAATCCTACCATTAACTGGGAGACCAAGGAATTACACTTTCCAGAGAAACAGATGAGTCCAAAAATTTCAGCTTGCTCTGTTCCTAAAGGAACCATGTCAGTCCCTGAACTACCAGCTGTATACCAGGACTATGTGGATTTATGTGACAAGAAGAACGCTGACCAGCTTCCTCCTCACCGTCCATATGATTGTCCAATTGAATTATTGCCTGGAGCAGAGATACCTTTTGGTAAGATCTACCCCCTGGCGGGGCCCGAGCTGAAGGCTTTAAAAGAGTACATAGACGAAAATCTAGCCAAGGGCTTCATACGCCCCTCTTCATCTCCTGCAGGGGCACCCATATTCTTTGTAAAGAAGAAAGATGGATCCCCGGACCATGCGTAGACTATAGGGAACTCAATAGGTTACTATTAGAAACCGTTATCCATTGCCTTTAATCCCTGAGTTATTGGAGAGAGTGCGACATGCCAAAATTTTTTTCTAAACTAGATCTTCGTGGGGCCTATAACTTAGTCCGTATTAGACCTGGGGATGATGGGAAGACTGCATTCAGGTCACGCTATGGACACTTTGAATATCTGGTTATGCCTTTTGGTCTGAGTACCGCCCCAGCCACTTTCAAACACTTGGTGAATGACATCTTCAGGGATCTCCTAGATACATTCGTGGTAATTTATTTGGATGTTATTTTAATTTTTTCTAACTCCACAGAGGAACATCATGGACATGTGAGAATGGTCTTGGAACGTCTAAGACAAAATCATCTTTACATCAAGCTTGAAAAAGTGTGAATTCCTAAGACCGAAATTCAATTTCTGGGGTATGTACTGTCTACACAAGGAATTAGTATGGATGGAAGTAAAACCCAAGCCATCAATGATTGGCCAAGTCCTAGAAATGTGAAGGAGGTACAGCGCTTCATCGGGTTTGCAAACTTCTATAGACGTTTCATTAGAAATTTCTTGAGGTAGTGTCACCTATCACCCAACTTACCCGGAAAGAGTCTAAGTTCCCTGGACTCCCCAAGCCCAGGAAGCATTTTCCCGTCTAAAAGATAAATTTACCACTGCACCTATCCTAGTACATCCCAACCCAGAGCTTGCCTTCATAATAGAGGTGGATGCTTCAGACTGTGCCGTGGGAGCTATACTCTCTCAGAGAACAGGTGAGAAGAATGTCTTGCATCCCTGTGCCTTCTTTTCCAGCAGTTGTCTTCGGCTGAGAAGAACTCGATGTGGCAATAGAGAGTTGTTGGCCATTATTGCCGCCTTCAAGAATGGAGACACCTTTTTCAAGGAGCTGCACAGCAAATAGTCGTTCTGACAGACCATGTAATCTTGAGTTTATCAGGTCGGCTAAGTGCCTGACTCCTCGCCAGGCTCGCTGGAATCTTTTCTTAACCAATTTAATTTTATTATTTCTTATAGACCAGGATCGCGCATGGAAAGGCTGATGCACTCTCTAGGATTTACTCAGCAGAGACAGTCCCAAATTTCTCCTCCTAAGACTATTCTTCCTGACTCTAGA
>JARQOD010000002.1:461257512-461368158 GCA_033576555.1 Oophaga sylvatica | reverse complement strand
CCGGGGGGAGCGCAGCTGATCGCCGCCGGGTGTCAGCTGATTATCACAGCTGACACCCGTGACTGTGTGTCAGGAGCGGTCACGGACCGCTCCCGGCACACCGCGATCAAACATGATCGCGGTGTACCCGGGGCACAGGGGAGGATCGCACAGGCAGGAGGCTCCCTGCGCGCTCCCCTGCGACCCTCAGAGCAGCGCGATGTATCGCGCTGTTCCGAGGGTCCGTCCTCCCTCCAGGTCCCCGGATCCAAGATGGCGCCGGGGTCCTGCAGGGAGGCGGCTTCCTCAGTGCCTGCTGAGAGCAGGCACTGAGAAGCCTGCAGCGATGCCAGAGCGATCGCTGGTGTGACAGAGTGCTGTGCACACTGTCACACCAGCGATCTGATAAAATACTGTGATGTCCCACCCTGGGACAAAGTAAAAAAGTAAAAAAAGTAAAAATAAAAAGTGTAAAAAAAAAATCATAAAAAAAAAAAAAAATATTCCCCAATAAATTCATTTTTTCCTGTAAATAAAAAAAACAAAACAATAAAAGTACACATATTTGGTATCGCCGCGTCCGTAACGACCCCCCCTATAAAACTGTCCCACTAGTTAACCCCTTTAGTGAACCCCTTAAAAAAAAAAAACGAAGCAAAAAATCAATGCTTTATCATCATACCGCCGAACAAAAAGTGAAATAACACGCGATCAAAAAGACCGATATAAATAAACATGGTACCACTGAAAACGTCATCTTGGCCCGCAAAAAACGAGCCGTCACACAGCATCATGAGCGAAAAAATAAAAAAGTTATAGCTCGCAGAATAAAGCGATGCAAAAATAATGATTTTTTATATAAAATTGTTTTCATTCTATAAAAGCGCCAAAACCTAAAAAAATTATATAAATGAGGTATCACCATAATCGTACTGACCCGAAGAATAAAACTGCTTTATCAATTTTACCACACGCGGAACGGTATAAACGCCTCCCCCAAAAGAAATTCATGAATTGCTGATTTTTGTTCATTCTAACCTCCCAAAAATCGAAATAAAAAGCGATCAAAAAATGTCACGTGCTCAAAAATGGTACAAATAAAAACGTCAACTCGTCCCGCAAAAAATAAGACCTCACATGACTCTGTGGGCCAAAATATGCAAAAATTATAGCTCTCAAAATGTGGTAATGCAAAAAACTATTTTTTGCAATATAAAGCGTCTTTTAGCGTGACAGCTGCCAATCACAAAAACCCGCTATAAATAGTAAATCAAACCCCCTTTATCACCCCCTTAGTTAGGGAAAAAATAATAAAATTAAAAAAATGTATTTATTTCCATTTTCCCGTTAGGGTTAGGGTTGCGGCTAAAGTTAGGGTTAGGGTTGGCGCTAACGTTAGTATTAGGGTTAGGGTTGGCGCTAACGTTAGGATTAGGGTTGGGATTAGGGTTATGGGTGTGTTAGGGTTAGGTTTGTGGTTAGGGTTGGGAGTAGGGTTATTGGTGTTTGGGGTTAGGGTTGGAGTTAGAATTGGGGGGTTTCTGCTGTTTAGGCACATCAGGGGCTCTCGAAATGTGACATGGCGTCTGATCTCAATTCCAGCCAATTCTGCGTTGAAAAAGTCAAATGGTGCTCCTTCACTTCTGAGCTCTGCCATGCGCCCAAACAGTAGTTTACCCACATATGGGGTATCAGCATACTCTGGACCCCAAGAGTTATTGTGCAATTTGGCCTATTTCTCCTGTTACCCTTGGGAAAATAAAAAACAAAATCATTTTTGTAAAAAAAAAAATGATTTTTTTGTTTTTACGGCTGTATGTTATAAAACTTCTGTGAAGTACTTGGGGCTTCATAGCGCTCACCACACTTCTAGATAAGTTCCTTGTGGGGTCTATTTTCCAAAATGGGGTCACTTGTGGGGGGTTTCCACTGTTTAGGCGCATCAGGGGCTCTCCAAATGCGACATGACGCCCCCAGACCATTCCATCAAAGTCTGCAATCCAAAACGTCACTACTTCCCTTCCGAGCCCCGACGTGTGCCCATACAGTAGTTTTCTCCACATATTGGGTATCAGCGTACTCAGGACAATTTGGACAACAACTTTTGGGGTCCAATTTCTCCTGTTACCCTTGTGAAAATAAAATATTGGGGGCGAAAAAATCATTTTTGTAAAAAAAAAAGGATTTTTTATTTTTACGGCTGTACGTTATAAACTTCTGTGAAGCACTTCGGGGTTCAAAGTGCTCACCACACATCTAGATAAGTTCCTTGTGGGGTCTATTTTCCAAAATGGGGTCACTTGTGGGGGGTTTCCACTGTTTAGGCGCATCAGGGGCTCTCCAAATGCGACATGACTCCCCAGACCATTCCATCAAAGTCTGCAATCCAAAACGTCACTACTTCCTTCCAAGCCCCGACGTGCGCCCATACAGTAGTTTACTCCCACATATTGGGTATCAGCGTACTCAGGACAAATTGGACAACAACTTTTGGGGTCCAATTTCTCCTGTTACCCTTGTGAAAATAAAATATTGGGGGCGAAAAAATCATTTTTGTAAAAAAAAAAGGATTTTTTATTTTTACGGCTGTACGTTATAAACTTCTGTGAAGCACTTCGGGGTTCAAAGTGCTCACCACACATCTAGATAAGTTCCTTGTGGGGTCTATTTTCCAAAATGGGGTCACTTGTGGGGGGTTTCCACTGTTTAGGCGCATCAGGGGCTCTCCAAATGCGACATGACTCCCCCAGACCATTCCATCAAAGTCTGCAATCCAAAACGTCACTACTTCCCTTCCGAGCCCCGACGTGCGCCCATACAGTAGTTTACTCCCACATATTGGGTATCAGCATACTCAGGACAAATTGGACAACAACTTTTGGGGTCCAATTTCTCCTGTTACCCTTGTGAAAATAAAATATTGGGGGCTAAAAAATCATTTTTGTAAAAAAAAAAAAGAAATTTTTTATTTTACGGCTGTACGTTATAAACTTCTGTGAAGCACTTTGGGGTTCAAAGTGCTCACCACACATCTAGATAAGTTCCTTGAGGGGTCTAGTTTCCAAAATGGTGTCATTTGTGGGGGGTTTCCACTGTTTAGGCAGATCAGGAGCTCTCCAAACACGACATGGCATCCAGCCAATTCTGCGTTGAAAAAGTCAAACGGCGCTCCTTCCCTTCCAAACTCTGCCATGCACCCAAACAGTGGTTTACCCCCACATATGGGGTATCAGCGCACTCAGGACAAATTGCACAATAACTTTTGGAGTCTTGTTTCCCTTGGGAAAATAAAAATTGGGGTGAAAAGATCAATTTTGTGGAAAAAATATAATTTTTTAATTTTACGGCTCTACGTTATAAACTTGTGTGAAGCACTTGGGGGTTCAAATTGCTCACCAAAGATCTAGATAAGTTCCTTAGGGGGTCTAGTTTCCCAAATGGGGTCACTTGTGGGGGGTTTCCACTGTTTAGGCACATCAGGGGCTCTCCAAATGCAACATGGCGTCCAATCTCAATTCCAGCCAATTTTGGTTGGAAAAAGTCAAATAGTGCTCCTTCCATTCCGAGCTCTGCCATGCGCCCAAACAGTGGTTCCCCCCCACATATGGGGTATCAGCGTACTCAGGACAAATTGGACAACAAATTTTGTGGTCCAATTTCTCCTGTTACCTATGGGAAAATAAAAAATTAGTGACTAAGAGATAATTTTTGTGGGAAAAAAATAGGATTTTTTATTTTCATGCCCGGGCATTATAAACTTGTGTGAAGCACTTGGGGGTTCAAAGTGCTCACCAAAGATCTAGATAAGTTCCTTAGGGGGTCTAGCTTCCAAAATGGGGTCACTTGTGGGGGGTTTCCACTGTTTAGGCTCATCTGGGGCACTACAAACGGAACATGACCCCCATCAATGTTTGCATTCCAAAACATTACTGCTTCTTTTCCAAGCCCTGCCGTGCGCCCAAACAGTTTCCCCCCCCCACATATGGGGTATCAGCGTACTCAGGACAAATTGGACAACAAGTTTTGGGGTCCAATTTCCTTGGGAAAAATCAAAAATTTGGGACTAAAAAATCATTTTTGTGGAAAATTGTTTTTTTTTTTTTCACACCCAGGCATTATAAACTTTTGTGAAACACTTTGGGGTTCAAAGTGCTCACAACAGATCTAGATAAGTTCCTTAGGGGGTCTAGTTTCCAAAATGGTGTCACTTGTGGGGGGTTTCCACTGTTTAGGCGTATCAGGGGCTCTCCAAACACGACATGGCGTCCAATCTCAACTCCAGCCAATTTTAGTTTGAAAAAGTCAAACGGCGCTCCTTCCCTTACGAGCTCTGCCGTGTGCCCAAACAGTGGTTTTCCCCCACATATGGGGTATTGGCGTACTCAGGAGAAATTGCACAACAACTTTATCTGTCCATTTTCTCCTTTTACCCTTGTGAAAATAAAAAAAAGTTTGTAAAAGATTTTTGTGGCTAAAAAGTTAAATATTAATTTTTTCCATCCACGTTGCTTCAGCTCCTGTGAAGCACCTGAAGGGTTAATAAACTTCTTGAATGTAGTTTTGAGTACCTTGAGGGGTGCAGTTTTTATAATGGTGTCACTTTTGGGTATTTTCTGCCATATAGACCCGTCAAAGTGACTTCAAATGTGAGGTGGTCCCTAAAAAAATGGCTTTGTAAATTTTGTTGTAAAAATGAGAAATCACTGGTCAACTTTTAACCCTTCTAATTTCCTAACAAAGAAAAATTTTGGTTCCAAAATTGTGCTGATGTAAAGTAGACATGTGGGAAATGTTATTTCTTAACTATTTTGTGTGACATATTTCTCTGTTTTAAGGGAAAAAAAATTCAAAGTTTGAAAATTGCAAAATTTTTAAAATTTTCGCCATATTTGCGTTTTTTTCAAAAATAAACGCAAGGTATATCGAAGAAATTTTACCACTAACATGAAGTACAATATGTCACGAGAAAACAGTCTCAGAATCGCGAAGATCCGTTGAAGCGTTCCAGAGTTATAACCTCATAAAGAGACAGTGGTCAGAATTGTAAAAATTGGCCCGGTCATTAACGTGCAAACCACCCTTGGGGGTGAAGGGGTTAAAGCAAAGAAGTGGAATATTCTTGAATGGCCAAGTCAGTCTCCTGATCTCAA
Source organism: Oophaga sylvatica (assembly GCA_033576555.1). NCBI lineage: Eukaryota > Metazoa > Chordata > Amphibia > Anura > Dendrobatidae > Oophaga > Oophaga sylvatica. Next base: position 461,363,029 of record JARQOD010000002.1, on the reverse strand, counting down.
CCCAATCGAGCATGCATTTCACTTGTTAAAGACTAAACTTCAGACAGAAGGGCCCACAAACAAACAGCAACTGAAAACCACCGCAGTGAAGGTCTGGCAGAGCATCAAAAAGGAGGAAACACAGCGTCTGGTGATGTCCATGAGTTCAAGACTTCAGGCAGTCATTGCCAACAAAGGGTTTTCAACCAAGTACTAGAAATGATCATTTTATTTACAATTATTTAATCTGTCCAATTACTTTTGGTCCCTTTAAAAACAGGGTGGCACAGGTTAAGGAGCTGAAACTCCTAAACCCTTCATCCAATTTTAATGTGGATACCCTCAAATGAAAGCTGAAAGTCTGAACTTCAACAGCACCTGAATTGTTTTGATTAAAATTCATTGTGGTAATGTCTAGAACCAAAATTAGATAAATGCTGTCTCTGTCCAAATATATATGGACCTAACTGTATATATATATATATATATATATATATATGTATATGTATATAATGAGCGACTGGTCCTGACCCTGGACCTGTAACAAAGGTGGTGAAAGTACAGCATTGCTAACCTGGGCCAAATACTTGCTATTAGTTTTATAGCATAAAGTAGCCAGTATCCCTTCACACAATTCCTTCACGGGATTCTCCAGCCCTGCTCATAGACAAACATCAAAACATCGAGGATGAAAAACAAAAGATGGACCATAGAGAGTTAAGGCAGCAGTATTGCCAGGGCTCGCGGGAGGCATTCTTTGAACCAAAGTGTTGAAAGGTGAAGTATAACCAACATGTACAGAAGGCTTCCATATTCAGGAGTCTCAACATCTGCAGATACTTCACCTTCTGATATACATAGAGTCAATGCAGCCACTAAATAGGATGATCTCTAATAATTATATCTATAATTCTGTATTATGAAAGGAATACTATAGGAAGACTCCCTGAAAGTTCACAGTCTTGGTGAGGTTGGCTTCGATTTCAACAACTTTTCCTTTATTAAGACAGGATTCCCATTGTAGCCACTCAAAGCTCAATGCCAACGACAAACTACTGCATGAAAGACCTATGTAAAGTGATCTCACAGAGGATCTGAGATAAATATGACATTTACGGTAATAGGTGCAGACCAAGCGGCATGCTTTTGAACTCACCTAAAAACATATTTTGTTGAAGAAGTTAGGTGATATTTCTTAAAGAGTAACTGTTGTATTAATATATCTTATCAGAGAGATCAGCTTCGTTCTCCTCCTGGATTAATCGCTCTCTTTCTCAATTCATAAGTAAAATCTGTCTGTATTTGGTTAAAGTGTTTGTCCGGTCCAAATTGATAAGTCTGCAGTCACTCTGTGTGACTGCAGACTTATTCATCCCCCCAGTGCATGCACTGTGCACTGCAAAGTTTCTGAGCCAGAACCATAGGGTATGTATGCGTTATGCATACTCTTGGCCAGAACGCACCTTACACTTGTATTGAGTGAGGCGGCACCCACTGGACGGCCAAGTCACTAGACTGGGTGCGGCGATGCTCAATACATGTGTATGCACTAGACAGGTTCTGCCCGGGAGTATGTTCAGAAACTGGTGAATCCTCGCAGCGCAGAGTGCGAGCACTGGGGGGAATCATAAGTATGCAGTCAGACAGATTGACTGCAGACTTATCAATTTAGAACAGACAACCCCTTTAAGACATATTTTCATATTATTAAGACAAGAGATGGCAGTTGCGCGCTAGTGCTTGTAAAATTCTATGGAACTGCTGCAAGTTCTCTTGATCTATAGGAGTACCAACTGTGAAAATCTGAATACAGATTTCAGATTCACTGAGGACAGGTATTACCCACGCATTGTGAATTTTTAGAATGAGTGATCAGTCCAGGAGGGAGAAAGAAGCAGATTTCTCTGATAAGATAAATTACAAAGTTTCTTATTTTCATGCGTACTATTGATTTATGAAAATAAAATTAAAACAACAGTTATTCTTTAACTTTTTATACTGTCACTGGAATATTAGAATTCCATTCCTGGAGCCCAGCATTACAAAATAAACAAGAGTGTTCCAACACAAGGAAGTGACCACATGCAAACACATGAAACAGGTATGATATAGCTGCAGACAAACGAGGCTGGTGGTTCTTGTTCTGTCTTGAGATTTCACAGAAGAATTGTCTAATTTCAAGCATCAGTATCTAAAGAAAGTGATACAATGTAACATAAGTACATGTCGGAGTGATCTTAAAGGAATTGTCCACTACTCTGATAACTCCTTCTCATTCCCCATGTTTGGCCCAGTTCAAATAAAAAAATCCTATACTCACCACCGGTGCCGCTACCGTTCCAGCGGTGTGGGCAATCGCTCTTCCAGGGCTCGCGTCCTTCAGACGTATAAGTAATTAAAAGGAAGGGAGTGGCCAGCCAAAACGTCTGAAGGCAGGGACAGTGAAGCCAGGTTATGGTTAAGAAGCATTGCTTCGAAACGCGTCAACCCTGTTTTTGAATTTCTCGTGGGACTGTCTCCTCGATATGATACATAATCCATGTCAAGTGTGAACTTTTCCCTGAAACTATGTTTTAAAGCATGAAACAATGCCTGCGTATTTAATAGAGGTGCTGGATCCATTTCTTTTTCTACATGGACTATATGCCTGACCACCGCTCCATTTACTTTCTATGTGGCTTTGGGAAACAGATGATAGCAGCACTTGGAAAGTCACATAGCAAATAAATTGAGCACGTGTATTGCTGCTCCATTCTAGCAAGGATGAAAGTGCCCCATCCTACTGATTGGTTCAGGTCCCAGTGGTTAGACCCCCACCGATCAATAAGTTATCACCTTAGGTGATAAACAGTTTTCACCGGACAATCACTTTAAGTTGTAGGAAATCTATGATTGAGCTGTAGTCTGTAATTTGTTTCTTATCCGATTTACACCATCCAGGCCATTTTCTCATTATAACATTTTACCTGTAGTAGTTGGGTTTAAATGGCCCATTCTTGTTGAGTCCAAGATATTTGGCTTGGTCATCAGTTAACTCTGTTAGATGGGCATCAAAAGATGGCAGGTGCAAACTGGCAACATACTCATCTAGAGAGAAGAAAGTGTTGTGATAAGAAGTGGTGACAATATGGAGAAGTATAAAAAATGAAGAATTGACATCACATTGTCCATTATAACATGTTTGTCATTTTCTATTTGCAGTCAGAGAGGATTCTAGACAATTTATTGTTAAGTGGCATCACCCCGTGAAAGTATAACAAGCTGTGATCTCTCCATAAAATGTATCTACTATTCCATAACTTACCCATTTTCTTAGGTAGCAGGTACACATCCTGCTTGTATCTGCCTTCGGGGGCGTTATACAGCTCAATTAACGCTAAAGCCTATGGAGAAAAGAGATACAGTTTTGGGCTGTAGTATAGTATACTGGTATCTCTCATGTTCTGGTAAATCAATGCTGAAAAATAGGCACAGTAGTGTCTCATCTGGTGATTAGGATATTAGGGTACGGGGAATAGCTCACCTGGTTGGGTTGTGAAACCACAACATACAAGGCACTTGATATGGCTGCTGCAGACCCGTCCACAATACATTAGCAAGGAAAAAAAGGGGTTCAATTTTGGCCCTGTTATGAAACCAATGGATATTCCAGAGAGAGAACCAGAATAAAGGAATGCGGTTTATTGTCGACGCGTTTCAAAAGTATAACAAAATTCATTCCTCAGGACAAACCGCAAGGACAGGACTAAACCCATTTGTAGATTTAAATAATGTATGTAAAGCACTGTGGAATTAATGGCCCTATATATGTGAGTAAAATAAATAAAATAATATTTTCAAATACATACGCCAATAAATACTTGGGGTGTCAGATGGCACATCAACTGTCAGTTCTGAATAAAGCTTGTCAACGTGAAATGAAGAAAAAAAAAATACATTTCACAAAAAAACACATCAACATATACCAGAAACTGTTAGAACTGACAATGAAATAAAAACAAAAAACTTAGAAACAAAAGTGTTGTGAACATGTTGGAGGCAACTTCAGAGCTGGGGCTCCCTCCGGTGGTTGCTGAGGGTAATGAACCAATTGCTGAATGGCTTTCAGCTGGGTCCGAATGGTCTGATATAAGTGACCTGAACTCTAATCAGCCTTGCCGGTAATCAATTGTTCTTCCAGGTCTTGGTTGGAGCTCAGCTTGCATTCCTGCTTTCATTCAGATAAGTGACTTGCTGTTTTTTTTCCCCTGGTTGGATTTTCCTTGCTGGTTTGCTGCCTCGCAGTGAACTTCAGCCTGGTCCCCTTTTGGGGCCTGGCGCTGCATTTGTGCTCAGTTTGTGTTTGCACTTTTGCTCTATTCCTGTGTCACCTTTTATTTGCTGAATTGCTGTGTGTTACACCAAAGATCTGATTTATGTGGTAGAGATCGTGTGATCTCAGGTTTTTTTTGTTAATCAGAAGTGTTGGTATTTTTGTCAGGGTTTTTTGGGTTGCAGTCAGAATTCTTTCCTATACTTTTCTATCTAGACAGTATTGGGCCCCAACGTTTGCTCATTCTATTTTCTGTCTGTGTTCGTATTTTCTTCTTGTCTAACCGCCATTACATGTTTGGGGGCTTCCTATTTCTTTGGGGGTTCTGCTACGGGGCAGTTAGCTTTCATCTTTCTGTCTTTAGGTGTAGCTATCTCTCCGGCTGTGACGAGGCGTCTAGGATCACCGTAGATACGCTCCACGTCTACTTCTAGTGTTGCGGTTAGTTTAGGGTTCTGCAACCCAGTAGTTTCCAGCCTCTCTGGTGTATTGCTACTTTGGCTATTTTTGCTATTACTCCTCAGCTACCCAAACATAACATAAAGGATAGCAGATGTACATGGAAAAAAAACAATATATATGTTCCAGGATAAAAAAGGGCTCAAACCTGCCAATGTGTAGCATAATTGTAGTGTGCAAGACAAAGGAGTTATCTACTATTTTTTCTTTCTAAGTTTTTTTTTTTATTTCATTGTCAATTTTAACAGTTTCTCATACAGTCATGTCCAAAAGTGTTGGCATCCTTAATATTGTCCCAGAAAATGAAGTATTTCTTCCTTTCTCCAGGAAATTATTGCAATTACACATGTTTTCTTATACACATGTTTATTTCTTTTGTGTCTATTGGAACAACACAAAAAAGAGGAAAAAAATGCAAACTGAACATAATTTCACAGAAAATCTCAAAAATGGGCCGGACAAAATTGTTGGCACCCTCAACTTAAAATATGGTTGCACCCCCTTTGGAATAAATAACTACAATCAATCGCTTCCTATAACCATCAACAAGCTTCTTACACCTTTCTATTGGAATTTTGGACAACTATTCTTTTGCAAACTGCTCCAGGTCACTCATATTTGAAGAGTACCTTCTTCCAAGAGCAATTTTAAGATCTCTTCCACAGGTATTCAATGGGAATTAGACCTTGACCCATTGCTGGCCACTTCTGAACTCTCCAGAGCTTTATTTCCATCTATTTCTGGGTGCTTCTTGAAGTATGTTTGGGGTCATTGTCCTGCTGGAGGACCCATGACCTAGGATGCAAACCCAGCTTTCTGACAATGGTCACTAAATTGCAACCTGTCTTGCACACAGTCAAGGCACCCACTGCCAAAGGCAGCAAAGCAACCCCAAAACATCTTTGAACTTCCACCATATTTGACTGTAGATACTGTGCTTTTTTCTTTGTAGGTCTCATTCTGTTTTTGCTAAACAGTAGAATGATGTGCTTTACCAAAACGCTCTATCTTGGTCTCATCTGTCCACAAGACACTTTCTCTGAATAATTTTGAATAACTCACACACATTTTGGCAAACCGCAGTCTAGCTTTTTTATGTATCTGTGTCAGCAGTTGGGTCCTTCTAGGTCTCCTACCATAATGTTTAATTTCATTCAAATATCGATGGATAGTTCACGCTGACACTGATGCACCCTGAGTCTGTAAGACAGCTTGAATTTCTTTGGAACTTGATTGGGGCTGATTATCCACCATTTGGATTATCCTGCGTTGCAACTTTTCAGCAATTTTTGTCTGCTGTCCACATCCAGAAAGATTAGCTACAGTGCCATGGCTTGTATTCTTCTTGATTATCTTGTGCACCGTGGACAAAGGAACATCAAAATCTCTGGAGATGGACTTTAAACCTTGAAATTGTTGATATTTTATAACAATTTTGGATCTTAAGTCCTCAGACAGTTCTCTTCTCCTCTTTCTGTTCTCCATGCTTAGTGTGGCACACACAGACACACAATGGAAACACGGAGTCAACTTTTCCCCTTTTTATCTGGCTTCAGGTGTGATTTTCATATTTCCCACACCTGTTACTTACCACAGGTGAATTTGAACGAGCATCACTGTTTGAAACAAAGTTGTATACCCACATTTTTGGAAAGGTGACAACAATTATGTCCGGTCCATTTTTGGGGTTTTGTGAAAAAATGATGCCCAATTTGTCCTTTTTTCTCAGTTTTTTTTGTGTTGTTCCAATACACACAAAGTAAATAAACATGTGTATAACAAAACATATGTAATTGGAATCATTCTCTGGGAGACATACTTTATTTTCTGGAACAATTTCAAGGGTGCCAACAATTTCGGCCATGGCTGTATATGTTGATGTGTTTTGAGAAATGTACTTTTTTTTCCTGTTTTCATGCTGACAAGCTTTATTCAAACTGACAGTTGATGTATCATCTGACACCCTATGTGTTTTTTTGGTGCCTGTATTTAAACCCACACATGGGTTTAGTCCTGCACTTGTGGTTTGTCTGAGGAAGAAGTTTGCTATACTTTGAAACGCATCGGCAATAAACGCATTCCTTTACCCTGGATCCTGATTCTTTCTCTTGGATATCCATTGGTATTCGTAGCAGCACATAGTGACCGACTTGCTCACTGCAGTGAACTTGTGGTGTGGGTCATAAACCCCATCATCGCCCTAGTTCTTATTTGCTACTAACTAAGACGAGTGTGAGATTTCCTTATTACACACAATATTAGTGATGATATTGGGCGGTGATAAGCTAGAGGAAAGCTGCCTAGCAGACATCACTCCTCATGCCTTTGAAAGGTTCACTTTAAATATATCATATGAATTAATGAAAAAAATAATTACAAGAAACAACGTAGTCTTACAAAATAACAAACAAAAAAATATTAAAATGTTTTAATTTTCATATTTGCATAGCAAAAACAAAATAAAATATATTAACGAGTTAACCCCAAAATGAAGTTATTCTTTATGCATAGGATAAGGAATGGTTTAGTGATCATTTTAATCTATCCGCTGGATGCAGTGGAGGTATGCATTTGTGTCCTTCGCTCCATTCATTGTCTATGAGGCTAAAAGCGATACACTCGGCTACTTCTGTCAGTTCCATAGACAATGAATGGAGTGCAGGCCAAGTATGCTTACCTCCGCTTCACTAAGGACGTGGCTGCAGAGCTATATACTCTGGATCATGTGAGGCCCACAAGTCAAACACAGAATGATCAGCAAAGTATCTTCTAACCAATGGATGGGGAAAAACTTATTTTTTAGAGAATAACCCTTTAAATTTACTAACCTGTATGTATAATTAAACAATAACAAAAATAATACATTTTTTCTTGCATACATAAAACCATTATACAGCCACTTTATTGAAATGCAGAGGCATGAAAAGAAAAGAAAAACTAGCTAGTCATGAAAGAAGCAGTTATATGCTTGCACCCCCAAACTGATTGTCTTTCACACTCTGATTTGATATATGGTGTATTTGCTTCCTTTTCCAATCTCCTCCTTGCTTTCCTTTAGACTCCATCTTGATTCACAGATTTCACGTTGCATTATTCCATTATGCTCTACTATAAGTAACATAGTTACATAAATTGAAAAAAAGATCTAGGAGCATCAAGTTTAAGCTTTCTCCACCAATTATACATTTTGTCACTAAATTATCTATAACCCACAATGTTATGTGTACTGAAGATATCATCCGGCCCTTTTTTAAAAACTGTTATAGTGTCTGCCATTACTACCTCTTGCGGTCGGCATTCCACATTCTGACTGCTCTAACTGTAAAGAACCCTTTCCTATTTAGCTGCTGGAATCGCCTTTCTTCCACATGTAATGAATGCCCCTTGGTCATTAGTATGGTCTTTGAAAGGAATAAGTCATGTGCCAGTCCTTTGTATTGACCACACCATACATATTTTTCTAAGCTAAAGAAGTTTAATGATGATTATCAGGAAAGCATCACACATGCAGTTAAAGCCAGCACTATCTACTGTCTGATGTAGGGACAATATGATTATATTCCCCCTATTCATTTCTCTCTTATAGTACAGAGGCTTAGCTTAGCTGTGACCACCAACCTCATTATTCCTGTGTGACAAGAGCTGTCTAATCATCAGCAGTAACAATGAATAGTAGTGTACGTCCAACCCCAATGGAGGAAGTGTTTGGTGCATTTTAGGTTATGTTCACATGCCCAGTAATCATCAGTTAGAATGGATCCAGCAGCAATGTGTTAACAAAAAAGTTGTGCAGACACAACTTTTTTTGTCCAGCTAAAAAACCCTGGTTTCAACTGTATCCATTTTTTTTTTTTTAACATTGAAGTCTATAGAACACATATCCGTTATTTAGCCATTGACTTTCTTCCATTTGAAAAGGATCCGTTTTTTGCTTACTAGATTGGCTTCACATGAATGAAAAACAGATGGCTATTTAATAGATCAGTTTTCCATAGACTTCAATATTTTAAAAAAGGATACAGTTGAAATCAGTTTTTAGCTGCACAAAAAAGTTAGGTCTGCACAACTTTTTTGTTGTTAGCGGATTGCTGTTGCATCCGTTTTAACTGAAGATTACTAGACATGATTATATATTGGAGAACTACTTATAAAATGAATTAAAAAAAATCAGTCCTGGTCATTTAGGGGCTAGAAAATCATAAGTGCGGGCTGCTTTAAACCATAAGGTGGGTGTCACTGGTGAGACGAGCTGCTTTTCCAAAGAAGTAATATGCTCACATAAGCAAACTCCCATTAGAGATCAGACCTGATGCTTATACTGTACTAGAAATAGGCCCGATGCTATCGCATCGGGAGTGCAGTGAAATTAGAAATCACCGCTATTCCCCACGCAGGTGCAGTAACAGCCGCGTCGTTACCGCGCAGTTGCGGCCACAAACTGCACCTGCTCAAGTGACATACACATCACCGCTATTCCCGCGCATGCGTAGTAAAGACGCGGCTGTTACTGTGCCGGCGTGGGAATAGCGGAGACATGTATGTTACTTGCGGGGCACAGTTCATGGCCTTGCGGCCACAAACTGTGTCTGCGTAAGTGACACTGCCGTGGTGCCTTATGGATTCGGGGACAGCAGCTGGAAGTCCCAACTGGCGGTTATATATAAGATATGCTAATATATTAGACTGAAGGTACATGGAAAAAGAATATTCTGAATTCAATTCTTACTAGTGTTATCAATGTATATAACTGCCGCACTTTCATCATCAAGATAACAGTCCCAACCTGCATTCTGGCAGACTTACAGATTTTTCACTATTCTAGTATAAACCACAGCTTACAACAATTTTATGTGTGTATATGTGAGCGCAGTGATGGGGTAGGGAATCAGGCCAGGCAATTTGTCTTATAGGCAATGCAGTGGTCCCAGTGATGTACAACCATTAATTCAAATAGATGTATATCAAGAAAATTTGACTATGAAAACATCCAATTAGATTTTGACAACTTACCTCTGTTGTTGCAGTTATCGAAAGTACAAAGGTTGGAATAGTTGAACAACTCAGATTGAGGAGACGACCCTGCAACATATATTAGTTGTACATAAGAATGAAGACAGCATACAAGAATTGAATGTGAACGATATCTCGACATAATGTTCATTCTCGGCAACCATTTTTGGCACCGTTCTGGTAATGTCGTCGTCATTGCTATTCCCAATGGGTCACATGACACTGTTGTGTCACAGTTCTGCTGCAGCCAATCAGTGACCGCTGATCAGCTGCACCCTGTAGCTTTTTGGAAGAACAGAAGTCTGCTCTGATGAAATATGAGTGAGCTGCAGCCAATCAGAGACCACCGATTGGCTGAAACAGATCCGTAACAACAATCTCAAGTGACCCACCAATAATAGCAAGGACAACGTCACTGGAACGGGGCCACTGCAGGAGGAGAGTATGCGCGTAAGTCTCATATAACATTATAGGACCACTGAACCTAAAGACAAAGGATCATAGTAAACAGTAGACAGTAAAATACTTTCCCCCTGTATTTGTCAGTCTGTAAGCCTCATAATATACATATATGAACTTGCGGAGGCCGCCACCTGTAGCAGCGCTGATGACAGCGGGCAGAGCCTGTACCCGGCGGAGAGGGACAAGATGTATTTTGGTCAGCCAGAGAGCAGACAAGAAGTTCTGCAGTTCTGTATTACACCCCCTCCTGAGCTGCTGGAAGATGTTCTGAAGGAGCATTACAATAACTTTCAATATGTGGCCTCCATCACTAAGATGAAGAGACTACCATCGGGACATTACTTGTGTTTGGAAAACTTTGAAGACGTTCTAGAAAGAAGGCAGGCAGCCAATGCCAAGGAAAGAGACAGCGGATCAGAAATATCAACAGCGGGTTTTCCAAATTGAAAACAATTGTGCCACTGATCCCCAAAGACAGAAAACCAAGTAAGGTGGACACATTAAAAGCAGCCACAGAATACATTAGACTTCTTCATGACATCCTGGAGGAAACTGGAGGTTTTGAGGTAAAGACTTACACAGATTTTATTTTATGCGAACCATGTGTAAATCTGATAACATTCATTTTAGTCCTTTGACTTTTTGGCTGAAACTGGCTGACTATATAATATGTAAGCGAGACGTCCTGACTCCCAAATGTCCGGGAAGAGAAGGATTGGACAAATGGATTTCAAAATGGCCAATACTATGAACTTGGCATGAGATAATGGTTATGTGCTGCAGAGTTACAGCAATAGACTGTGAAATCTGATATAAAAAAGCCAAATTTTCCACAACTGTGGCAACACAATATGTTAAAGATTAGGCGTCAATTTAATTTTTATTTCATAAATTAATAGTATATACGAAAATACGCAACTTTTTAATACATCTTATCAGGAAAATCTGCTTCTTTCTCCTTCTGGATTGACCTTATGCTGTCAATTCATGAGTGAGAGCTATAAAATCTGTATTTAGTGAAGACTTTTGAAAATGAATGATTGGTCCTGGCGGAGAAAGAAGATGATTTCTCTAATAAGATACATTACAAAACTTCATGCTTTCATGTGTACTATTGATTTATGGGAAAAAAAAAACAACACTAAAATAATGATTACTCTTTAAAGCGAACCTTTCACCAGGTTTGACTAATAAGATATGAGGTAAGGCCACCACCTCTCAGGCCTGACATACATCATTCTATAATGCTGTGTATATGCCCCCAACCCGACCTGTAAGACAAGAAAAGACCTTTTATTATTATCCACATGAATCAAGAAGGAGGACGACGACGACATCGCAAGAAGAAGGGAGGCGAAAAACCAAGACCAGCAACACTCCTCGGACCAGACCGCCCCGCAGGTGAGTATAATAAAAGGTCTTTTCTTGTCTTGCAGGTCAGGTTGGGGGCAGATAGCTAGCATTATGGCAAGCTGTATATCAGCTCTGAAAGGTGATGGTCCTATCTCATATAAGTCAAACCTGGTGACAGGTTGCCTTTAAATATGATGCTAAAAAGCCCCACAGTGATTGGCTTGATAAGAAGCTTTTCTTTTGAAAATCATTGCTGAGGAAAGTTTATTTCACATAATACAAAGTCTGGGAGGTCCTGCAAGACCTTGCCAGATAATATTATTGCTATAGAATATATATCTGACTGAGCTGTTTCTGTAGTGTCCATAGACCTTCATGGAGCTTCAAACTTCAATGTTCCCCAGTTCCCCAGCAGAAGGAACTTGGTAAGTCATACAGTAAATATTAATTGATGGAAACTCCCTATAGTTTGGGCAGAGTGCTTACCTCAGCCAGCAGAACTATCCGTTTTCCATCTGGCCAGATTACATGATCGACTTGAGATCTGATACGTTCCCATGTAAGCTCAGGAGTGCGTAGGCTGGTCTGAAAAGAAAGTTACAATGAGCCAGCAAAACTCTTTACAGTATATTATTACTTTCAATTTTAAGCCACTTTAGCGTTAAATGGAACCTGTCATGACCCCGAATGCTATTTAAGGGGTTGTCTGGGACTTTTATATTGATTGCCTATCCTTAGGACAGGTCAACAATTTCTGATAAGCGGGAATGCGTCACCTGACACCCCGCCGATCAGCTGTTCCCCGTGGTGGCAGTGGTCAGCAAGTAGCCGCGCTGCACAGGACAGCTCTGTCAGAGGAATAATGTCCAAGGCCAGATACTGCAGATCCACCCCTATTCAAATCAATAGGGGATGGATGTGCAGTACCCACCTGCGGCACAAGGCAGCTGACGGAGCTGTGCTTTGGAGCTCCGCAACTCGGCACACTTGACTGGCACCAGGAACAGCTGATAAGCGGGGGTGCTGAGCATTGCACCACCTCCGATCAGATATCGATTTCCTATCCTAATTTTATGCCATCAATATAAAAGTCTGGAAAACCCCTCTAACCTGCAGATAATTTGCAGGTTAATAGCACGACAATGCTGTCCAGCTACGTTACTGAAAGCGTGGCTACTGGAAGAAAATTAAACAAAAACGATTATTGGCCTAGATTAATGGAACTTCCAAAAATATATCTAACCCTACAAACATAAGGAAGCCAATGCCAAAAGTAATATGAAAAAAAGATTTTACATTCTTTATTAAACATATAGTATACAAATTTTTAAACAATTGGGGATACAAGATACAAAAATAGCTGCACACACAGGGAGTATATATTATATCAACTCAAGTGATTCATGTATAACATTCCTATTCAGTTTAGAGGAATTGACCCTTGTTTGAATAAATGTAAATAGTGGCGGGAGGGCAAAATAGAATGAACAGGGAGTCCTATGGGAGCTGTGGAATGGCTGATTAGACTTAATGATAAGTAATAAAAGTTATTCCCATGAGTCACTGTGCAAAAAAAGTATTACCTTCCTGCAATGGATCCGTATGTTGTTTATAATAACATGATTATGATAGAATACTATGTCTATGAAAACTACTAAGCCACTAAGCTAAAGTGCAAAGTGCATCTGGCTGAAAGTTGTGCCAGAAACTCATTTAGTAATGCAACAGAGTAACATAATAGTAATATATGTGGAAACAGATGGATAGCAAGGAAGGAGGAAAGAAAACTCATGAAAGTGAGATATATATAACCTGGGGATGCAGCACGGAGCCCCGACGCGCGTTTTGAGTTAGCTTCTTCCTGGGGGGGGGGGAAGAAGCTAAATTTAAATTTATTTACATGTATTTAAATGTATGCAAACAAGAGTCAATTCCTCTAAACTTAATAGGAATATTATTCATTAATTACTTGATTTGACATAATATATACTCCCTGTGTGTGCAGCTATTTTTGTATCTTGTCTCCCCAATTATTTTAAATTTTGTATACTATATGTTTAATAAAAATGTAAAATCTTTTTTCATATTACTTTTGGCATTGGCTTCCTTATATTTGCAGGATTAGATGGAAGAAAATTAACTTTGTTGTTCCCAGGAGCCGAACACAGTTAGTGGTGGCTGTAAACACTCCTAGGTACTTTAATTGACAGCTTGCTCTGCAAACCATCTGTGCAGAGTGAGCTGTCAATCAAAGTGCTGGGGCATGCTTACAGCTGCCGCTCACAATACTGTGAGCGATGATTGTAGTTGCTCCGGGCATGCCTGTATGACTGACAGTCAGCGACTCCCAGGGGAAAGAAAGTTCATTTTCTCCCTGTTGCTACACTTTCAAAATAATCTGTCAGCAGGTTTTTGCTATTTAATCTGAGCGCAGCATACCGTAAGGACAAAGATCCTGCTTCAAGTGAAGTGTCGATCCTGCTTCCAGTGAAGTGTCACTTACTGGGCTGCTTGCTGCAGTTAGGACTAGTAAACCTGCTGCTACGTAGTCCAACCCCGCCTCCACCACTGATCGGATGCTTTTTATGTACATTCAGCATTTTGAGAACTGGTAGATCTGCAGCAGATAAAACCTTTGATTTTATAAAGAAAGACACCAAGCGGTTACTTACACCAGTAAGCGATACATTGCTGGAATCAGGATCTCTGCTCCTTTCTTATGCTGCTCTCAGATGACATAGCAAAAATCGTCTGACAGATTCCCTTTTAGTAAAGTGGCTAACCAGCTTTGTAACATTATTAAACTGTAGATTAACCCTATCGGCAGAATAATAGTGTTTGGGCACATGCAGGTGCCCTTTAAACTTCATTCACAATCTTCTTTTCTTTCACATTACTTGGAAAAATTTTTTTAAATAGCAACCAGATCAAAACAGAATTAACAGTTTTTAGAAAAAACTTACATTCAAGCCTGTGAAATACTAAAAGAAGATTATTAGGGTAATTCATAACGATTGCTCCATATATCTTATTTGCAGCTTTCGATTGTTATTCTGTATGTTACTGTATAATAATATTATTAAATAATATTAAATAACTATTACAATCAATGATAGAAAATAAGAATATTGTGCTTACTACATCAATCTCCGTATTAGAGTGTCCCATATTACATACAATGCAGCCATTCTTCATACGGTCAAGGTGCTCCCGCATTACCACATTTTTGTTACCTATGGACCAAAGAAATGTCACAAGGTTATAAGAAAATTAATGCTAATATTACTCCTGAAAAACTGCAGATGAAAGTTGTCTATACCTTCAGTTTAAGTGCAGTTTGTATGTCTATGGTTATGGGATTCCACGGTCTATACCTAAAAATCCCAGTTGCCATATACCTGGTTACCTGTACAAGTGATGACCACATCCACTTGTCTTATAACTTCATTGAGTTTCATCACACGAAAACCTTCCATGCTGCATTGGAGAGAAAAGTATTGTACTGAGACCACAGGCAGTGACAGCCCATGAACATAAAAGGGGTATTAACACTCTACTTACAGTTAAATTTATGGTATAAAGGGGTTGTCCAGTTAGAAAACCCGTTCTTGTATATCTTATAAAGAAATAGTTGATAGAGAGGACTTCGGGATCCTCATTTCTTGACCAGTTGAGTGAAGTTATAGAGAGCATCTGTCACTCTGGAGGAACTGTGCCGTCCTGCTATACACAGGCAATCCATGGGTGGGAATGGATACCGTGTACGGCCCGAAGAAGCTCCCCCATGAAGGTTTTTTTTTCAATAAATGTCTGCATATAGTGTAGTGTGTGTGTGCTTTCTCTGGTATCCAGCACCGTTCTTCAGACGCTCTGGGTCATACTACACGTGGCTTTTACAATGTAAGCCTGTGGACCATCAGAACAAGGCTCCATAGACTTACACTGTAAGAGAGACTTTTGGCCAACCCATAGAGTGAGCCGGATAGTCTGAAGAGCGGTGACGTCGCTGAGAAGAGGAGCGGAACGTCGCTGAATCCCGGAGAAGGTGGTGGTAGGTGTGTACACTCACACTACATTACATATACACAGGTTTGGTGAAAAAAAATTCTATGGGAGGGCTTCTCTCATTTTCTTTTGTGGTGGAGCTGCATGACAATGAACACTTAGGCTTAGGATTCATCAAAGGATTTTTACCAGATTTCTGACGTAAGTTGCAATATTTTTACGTGCAACTCGAATTTGCCCAAAATTTTTAGGAATTTTAATTTCACGGCAGTTTTGCCCAGCTCCTCCAAAATGGGTGCAGCTGGGGCAAGGAGGAACGGTGAGGTGTAGGGTACCTAATGCCAGAAATCTTACTCCAGTCTCCGAATGGAGTAAGATTTGTGAAAACGCACACCACTTTTCAGACGTGCCAGATTCATTAAGATACATGCACCTCTTAATGAGTCAGAATCATGACTCCAACACACCCACTGGTGAAGATTGGTATGAACAACGCTGGTCTTGATGAGTCTGGATTTTACTGACAGATTTCTGACCAGATTCTGGGGGTTTGTGGTTATCCTATTGTTAAAGAACCCTTTGAGTAAGTAAGGATAGTCAGCTGAGAACCCCTTTACATGGTAATGTGTGGTACATACAGTGTTTTGATTTCTTACCAACTCACAGAGATTTCAACATACAGACAAGACTATCAAAATGGCTTCAACTTTAGGTGTGCAATTTTTGCTCTTCGAAATTGTGGATTTGGCAGAAGTTTGAAGCAAATGCTATAACTATATTTGGACCCGATTACTTACCAATTCACATACATGGTACATACAATTGTATAGAATGTGGATGCATTATAAAAAGAATAAAACCGTGCGATTTTCAACAGCAGTTCTTAAGTATCCCCATTCCACCAACAGATCACGTTTTCATCAGCTGTGGAGAACATTATTGGCACACTTGATGGTTTATTATAAAAAGCAAATGGTCTTCAGAAATAAGTGGATAGGTACCAATTGTGTGCGATTAGAATATTTAATAGTGCACCAGAAAATAGGAGTCCGCATACACACAGCTTCATTTTCATCATACATATGGTTTACATTTAAAAAAAAATTGGAATACAGAATATGACAGAACTGTAGGATCCATTGCCTAATATTTGATGGCACAACTTTTATCAACAATGACAGCTCCAAAAGATTTTATAGCCATTTGTGAGCTTTCTCAATCCGCCTGTTGATAGCATCTTCCACTGAAATTCTCCTGAATGTTTGCAGAATTCAGCTTTCTTCAAAACTGTACAAATGAAGTGAGATCATGACTCTTTGCTGGCAAATGTAAGCCAGTTTCACATGTTCTGATAATCCTCTGATTTCATTCTTTTTATAACACATTCAAGGCCTAAAGTCCCATAGGCTGCAAAGCCGCCACAAAGCACTATAGATCCTTCACCATATTTCACTATGTGTAGGGTGCACTCTCCGCTATAGGATTCATTTCACCATCCCTCAAGAAACATTTTCCTAGAAGTGTAGTTTGTCTATGAAAATGTTGGCAACGTTCAGTGGCTCTTTTCATTCTTTTAACCAATGTAGTCCTCCTAGGCCTTTGCCCATATATTCACAATTATTTCAGTATGTGACACAGAACAGGATAAAACCATCACTCCAGATTCTCCTGCTCAGTCTGAAGTATTTGGATGTTATATGTGCTATCAGTACCATTTCAAACCCGCCCCCCCCCCTTCCTTTTGTAGGGTTCCCTCACCAATTTTCATTTTTCTATCATCTCGTGGAAGGCTCTTGACTTTTCAATGAGCAGTAAACTTCTTGATAACAGTTTGAAGAGTTCAAGCTCGGATGGCAAGATCTTTGGAGATAGTCTTATAGACTACTGTGCTTGATGATAACATTTATGTCCGTAAAGTAACTGCTGATGTGGAAGCATGTAACCAGACCAGTCCATCAGCCTCCTCAAATAGAAAAATAGCAGTTGTATTAGAGGTGCTTTACAATTGTTGGAAGCTGTTAGACTGGTGTGGTCACATAATCGTCTATCATCAGCCATTTTATGGATAGAAGTGTAGGTCAGTTTGTGAGGAAAGCTGTGCTAACAAGAGAATGTGGCCAACCTCTTTAAGGCCATGTGGGCATGACAAGGAGGGGACAGGTTTCATTTTTAACTAATCATGCATTAGTCTAATTTTTCCCATTGTTCCAAACTGAATAAATAGTGTCATTAATTGTGTTTTGACATTGTCTTCAATTTTGTATCCTCTTTTCCCAGTCAAGTTTGGTTATTTTTGTCAAATTTATGGGTATATATATATATCCAAACAGTTTCATTGAACACTTTCAGGAGATATATCACATGGTGCCAATACTGTTAACCTCAACTGAAACTTAGATTAAGACCTATTGGAAGTTCTGAAGAACAAGAATTAAAAAACACTATCCTAAAAGATAGGTATCACAGACAATATTTATATCATGGGTGCACAACCTGTGGCCCATAATGCCCTTCTGTGTGGCCTTCAACCATCTGGTCACAGACATGCTTGAAAGTGTCTGGTGGATGCACACATGTATTTCCCAAGTCAGAGAAAAGAGGAGTTAATGGGTTAATGGTGCACAGTGTGGACATCTATGAGTTCCACCATATTTTCTGGAGAGTCCTAACTCCTGAGGAGCACAGCAAGAACTAGATGAATGCTGCTGTATGCATTGCAGTTTATGAGAGAAGACAAGCACATAGCTAGTTCAGTCACATCAATGGAGAAAGCTGAATATACGGCGTTTTCCTTTCTGCATTGCCAAAGGTTGAAATGGGACCTATATAATCCTTGAAATATCTGAGTCTTATAAAAAGAACTAGTACATATTAGATATTTATGGCATAGACTGTATTTTCAGTATGGCATAAATGTCTCAGAAGGTAATACCCACTAATAACCAGGTTTTACTGCAGTCCTTGGAGTTGCTTCAATGTAACAATGTGGCATTTGGACCAAAAAAAGGTTGTGTGCCACTAGTTTATACCCTTGGTAAAGAGAAATGGTATCACGGACAATGTTTATACCCTTGGTAAAGAGAAATGGCACCACAGACAATGTTTATACCCTTGGTAGAGAGAAATGTAATTTGCATCTGTGTTAACCTTCAAAATTGTAATTTCAAAGGAATATTAATGGGTTTTATTAGGAGAAACCCAGCTTAGAGCAACTGGATGACCTAACTTACAAGTAATGTGGATCAATTGTATGAAAATTAAAATACAATTTTCTAGTTATTCATGTCATTATGAGTGCCCATCAACTCTTACCAAGCTTGCAGAGCACAGATAGGGTCAATCTCCGTGACATGTACAATGGCACCTAGCGCCTTTAGAGCTGCACAGCATCCTTTTCCAACCTGTACAGGGAAGACAAATAGTAATGTACTGATAAGTGTGAGCATGTTGTCTATTAGACCGTTAATGCTCAGGCTCTACAATTCCTAAACCATAGATGGAATTTGTTCTGGATTGTTTGTAGCTGCATTAACTTTAGAAGGATTTGACGTATATGAAACAGCAGAACTTCATAACTGCTGAGTTCCCTGTTCGGCATCTGGTAGGGTAATCAGTGCTCTCTATGAAGTGCGGCTGATAAAACCAAGACTCAACGCTACTACCTCCTTTGGACCCTCTTGATGTAAAAGAAATAGGCAGGTTAGCTACCATATATAAGTTAGTAACAGTCCATGTATGGTTTGTTCCAGTAGCCCATTTATCAGATTGTCCTGGTTCCTCGACATCTGACGCGGACCTTGTTAATCCGGGCGACATCCGAGCCGGCATGACTCTCTTTGTTCGTGACACTCTCATGTTTATTGAGGTATACGCTATAGTGTTAGTAGTCTTGCAGTAGTTTCTGCAACTCACTGGGAAGGGAATCCTTTTGATAGCTCAATGTGACATGTGGACTGATTTCCACAGATATTTTTACACTTGTGAACCTGCTTGAAGGACTTTCCTGTTTTTTAAAGGGTTCCTGGCTAGTTATAGCTTCCATACTTGGTTTGACATTATTGCTTGCTACTTTCTCGATCATTTGTTTGTTTGTCTCGATGCTCCCCACTGGTCTTCTCCTTACTTTAGTTGCAGCAGTGACATCCTGTATACTCTTCGTGACTGCTGCTGACAATCATTGGATTCAACTGTCTTGTGTGGTATACTTCTAAGCCCAGTGACTGGCAGCAGAGGTCACGTGGTGTATAAAGGGCAACATGTCTACAGCCACGGTAAACAAAAGACCCCCAGAGAGCATAGGGCATGCAGGACAGGAAAAAAACTGAATTCCCAAAACAGTACAGAATGCATCCATCTAATCCTTTAAAGTAAAAAATACTGCAAAACATTTACACAGAAGTTTACACTTAAGGTAACATCACGTAACAAACAATTGATAAAGGTGTTGTGACAACGTCACTGGCAAAGTACTGGAGGGGAGATATGTAACACTGAGGTTGTTAGCTTCAGTGATATGAACTTAGAAAAATGATTCAGCACACTAAGTTTAGGGCTAGATTTAATGAACAGCTGAAGAGTGGATGGGAGGCTGTTCATCATATCTCCACCTCCAGGGTGGAGTCAAGAGGATAAATACACATCCTTCTGGCTCATTCAGTGTTGGGTGTGCCTGGAGATGGGAGCTCCAGAGCTGTGTTTGAGAGTAAAGAAGGTTGAACAATTTTTTTCTGTTTGTTTCCTGAACGGCGGATCCCAGCAGCAACACAAACTGTGCCACTTGTTTTTGTTTTGTTTTCCAATTAGGCCAGAAAGGCCGTGTTTATGTTGCTAACCCTGCTTTTGCTTATGCTGTACCTCAATAAACCAGTGTAAAATGTAGAGACAGCGTTTCTGTGTCTACCTCTATGAGCAGCCGAGTGAGCCGATCTACCAGAGTGCAAAGTTTGCATAGTGCACACATTCCTACAACTACAAGTGCTTGTACTTACAGAAACATCAATTCGAAATTCAGACCATTGCAGATTTTGATGCATAATGTTCTACAACTCTCTCATTCATCTGAAAAAACCCCAAACACCTGATTGAATCCAGGTATGGCTTTCTCTGAAAGACTGAAAAGTTTAAGAAAAAACAGTTTGAAAAGCCAGTTTCTCCCCATCCTGCTCGAGGTGATTGACAGGTCTCCAATGTGTGTACATAGTAAGAGATCTATCAAATAAATGAAGTGGGGGCAGGGAAAATGTATTGGAACTAATGGGAGAGACCTGATTAGTCTGGTGCAGCCCTCGATTGGCTTCTCCTTGCTTCTCTCCAGTTTACTGATCCATTTCTCCCTATGTACATTCATTGGATAGACCTGTCAATTCCCTGTAGAAGAGTGAGAGCTGTGCCACTCTAGTTTCGTCTCTCTCCATTGTTTCAGTCGGCATTTCAAACTATATTTTTCCATATTTACCCATAGGGTAAACACTGGAAAGAAAAAAAAATCAAAACTCCAGAATTGCAATTTTTCAGTCACTGCTGCCTTGCAAAAAAAAAACTGCAATTAAAAGTGATGAAAACATTATACATGACAAATTGGTTAAAAAAAAAAAAACAGCTCACCTTGCAAAAGACAAGTCTCAAATAGTTCCATCAAAGGAAAAATAAGTTACGGTTATTTTAACCACTCTACTCTGAGTACTTTCCCTGAATAGACAGTCATTAGATGCGGTAAATCCACATAGTTCTAAAAGACAAGCGCTACTTCTAGATTTTCAACCTGAGATTCTATCCTTAATTTCTCGTGCCTTATACAAAATCTCTAACCTTAATTTATAGCTGCCAATTCATAGACATAAAGTATCATAATACACATTGATGTGTTCAGGACTCACACAGCTGTTTTCCAGACACATAAACCTATATGGTGCACGAGACACATAGACGCATATTTCTCATCATTTCTGGAGTACAGAAGTATCTTCTTATTGCGGTATTGGTTCTGATTTCTCACTGCAAACTTGGTAAATACAATATGGCCCCATAGTGCACTCCATGGCACATACAGATCAATCATATGGTACACGTGAACAATGCCTTATATATTACTCACCTCTCCATATCCACATACAACAACCTGTTTTCCACCAAACATAACATCTGTGCTTCTCTTAAGTCTGCAGTAATATAAAAGACAAATTTATAAAATGGTCAATAACTAAAATAGAAGTGACACATATACAGACACACATCTTGTATGTTATACTGATACATGAAGTTTTTGTGTATTTACATAGGACGATAGCCAAACATTTTCCCATAGTGCCCACCCTCTATTCCTTTGTCCCCTTAAATTGTTGAGTTTTTAGGGTAAACAATGGGACAGTTACATACACATTACCAATATGATTAACATATGACGCCAATGTTTGAAAAAACGTCTTTTTTTATTGATTATACCAACATAATCTCTGTATAAACTACCAGAGTATGTTCCTTCCCACTAAGATATGTTTTAAGTTTCACTATATTTGCACTTTTTTCTAATCATTATTTTTGTGTACTTGCCTACTTTTCTTCCTTCTCTTTAGCTTCTTTACCTTCCAGACCACCATAGACTATAATGGTCCGGCAGTCCAAGTTCTACTCCGCAGTGACATTCTAAAATGCATAGTATAGCAGCTGCTCAAGATCGTACAGCTGCGAGAGCGTGGAGGCGGCTGTCAGACACAGCTGGACTCCCCATGAAGAATCTCCAATATGCAGGCAGAAGGCTGAAACTATAACTGGGGATGATATACCAGCTATACCAGGTGAAATCAGATAAAAATAGCATTTATCGTATATAGTCGAGTATGAGACAAATTTTTCAGCACATTTTTTTTGCGCTAAAAACGCCCCCCTCGGCTTATACTCGAGTGAGGGTCCCTGAAGATGGAGGGGGAGCAGCGGGTCACAGGAGGCAAGAGCTGGCTGCTGTGGCTAACGCCTGTGCCCGCTGCTAAAGAGAAATTAATATTCACTTCGCTGGCAGTGAATATTCCTTTCTCTGTAATAGCGGGCACAGTAGTCGCAGCTGCCAGCTTACTGCAGTCGGCCAGGCAGTCATGTGTGCCCGCTGCTTAAGAGAAATGAATATTCACTTCCCTCCACTCCCATGGGCGTGGAGGGTAGTGAATATTCATTCTCTTAAGTAGCAGGCACACGTGATCGCCTGGCCGCTGCAGGAAGCCGGCGAATGCGGCTTACACTGTGCGCACTACTAAATAGCAATGAATACTCATTGCCCTCCACACACTCTCATCGCTATGGATGAGTGACCGGATATGACGTTCTGAACGACACCGTTGTCATTGCAATACATGTAATTATATTGGAAGTTATTTAACACATAAGGACTGCTCCTGCACGCCTGCGCAAGCTACTTTCCTCCAGAAAGATTTCTTTTTCTGCCAGTTCAGTACTGACCGTCTCCAGGCAACTCATAAATATCAATCAGGTTGTTTCTACCATAGCGTCTTGTGTCCAATCATTGCGCTCTGTCACAAGTGTCTTGGAGGTTACGTTTTGTTCTCTCTTTTGCTATTGGTCATCACCCACATAAAGACGGATTTTGGTAAGAACTTACCTGTAAAATCCTTTTCAGCGAAGGAAGGAAAGGAGACACACTAGTCATAACTAGTGGGTAGGCGGAGCCCAGATGGGATAGACACCTCAGATTAAAAAAGAGTGTTGACCGGCCCCTCCAGCTCGGCTCCTCCTACTCAGCTCTCCAGTTGTACACAAGCTTAAGGAAGAGCAATATCACCAGCGGAAGCAACATAACCCCTTCTGAAGGACTTCAGAGACAAAAAACACAAGAGTACAGGTTATGCATGCATTTAGGTAAAAACTACACAGTTCCAGGCACTACTCACTGGACCTGACCACTGCGATGAGCTGGCGATGCTGGAACAGAGCCGTAGCGCGCCGACCTCGGCCCAGATAATCGCTTATCAGAGAAGGGTCACGCCGCATCTGTAAATACAACAACACACTTCTGCCAAGGGAGGGAGCTGTGTCTCCTTTCCTTCCTTCGCTGAAAAGGATTTTACAGGTAAGTTCTTACCAAAATCCGTCTTTCAGCAGCAGAACGGAAGGAAAGGAGACACACTAGTCATAACTAGTGGGACGTCCCAAAGCAGTCCAAAAATATAGGGTGGGAAAAAAACCAGAAACGGCAGAACCCAACAACCTAAGAAACTGCGCAACTAGCGCTAAAACACAAGTTAAAGGAAACTTTAAACTACCGCCGCCTGTAGGACCCTACGTCCCAAGGCTGCATCAGCGGAAGCACTAACGTCCACCTTATAAAATTTCGTAAAAGTGTGGACAGAGCGCCAGGTAGCCGCCCGGCAGAGCTGAGCTGCCGAGGCCCCTTGATGGAAGTGAGCTCGAACCTTAATCGGGCAAGGTTCGCCCTTAAGTCGGTACGCTTCCAAAATGGCCGACCGAATCCAACGAGCTATAGAGTCCTTGGAAGCTCGTTGACCACGTCGACGACCTGCTGGAATCACAAACAGAGAGTCCGACTTCCGAAAACCTTGAGTAACAGTCAAATAAAACTTCAAAGCCCGCACCAAATCCAATGCGTGCAAGGCCCGTTCCTTCGCATTCCTTGGTCTCGGACAAAGAGAAGGCAACACAATATCCTGGTTAACATGAAATTGCGACACCACCTTAGGTAGGAAGTCGCTCCGTGTGCGTAGCACTACACGATCCGGGTGAAACTCCAGGAAGGGAGGCGAGCAAGAAAGAGCCGCCAACTCAGAAACCCTTCTTAAAGAAGTGACCGCTACTAGGAAGGCAACCTTCCAAGAGAGCAAAGAAAGACTAACAGAGTCCATAGGCTCAAAAGGCCCGTGTTGAAGAGCCTCCAAAACAAGGTTGAGACGCCAAGGAGACACAGGCGCCCTACGCGGTGGAAACTGGCGGGTTACTCCGCGAAAAAAGGAACGCACATCCCTACGCGAGGCGACAGCAAGGACAGAGCAGAAACCTGACCCCTCAGGGTGCTAACTGCCAAACCTTTGTCCAGTCCAAATTGAAGGAAGGCCAACAAATTGGGAATGGAAAAAATCCTCGGATTCCTTGAAGAACCCGAACACCACGAAAAGAAGGCTTCCCAAGTCTTGTGGTAAATTCTAGTAGTAGCCGGACCTCTGGCCGCTCGCAAAGTGGCAATGACTTCGGCTGAAAAACCTCGACGGGTCAATATTTCGGTCTCAAGAGCCACGCTGTCAAACGCAGAGACTTCAGGTCCGGATGACGAACGGGCCCTTGGGTTAACAGGTCCGGGCGAAGAGGAAGTGGAACTGGCGGTGCCGCCAGGAGTGACACCAGTGTCGAGAACCACGTTCTCCTTGGCCAATCTGGGGCTATCACTATAGCCGAGATTCTCTCCAGTCTGATCCGACGGAGTACCAGAGGTAGTAAGGATATCGGCGGAAACACATAGATCAGCTCGAATTGGTCCAACGGAGCCACCAGAGCATCCACCGCCACAGCCTTCGGATCCTTGTACCTGGACATGAATGTCGGTAACTTGGCATTGAACCTGGATGCCATCAGATCCACTTGGGGAGTTCCCCAACGGGAGCACAGCAGTGCAAAAATTTCCGGATGAAGACTCCATTCTCCGGGATCCATCTTCTCGCGACTTAGAAAGTCCGCCGTGATATTCTGAACTCCTGGAATGTGGATCGCAGAGATGGCTGGAACTCTGGTCTCTGCCCATATCAGGATCCGAGATACCTCCACGAGTCTGGAACTCCTTGTCCCGCCTTGGTGATTGATATATGCGACCGCCGTCGCATTGTCTGTCTGCACTCGGACAGGCAGACCGCTTAAAGGGACCGTCCAGTGTTGGAGGCAAAGGAAAATCGCCCTCAATTCGAGGATTTTGATCGGCAAAACAGACTCTTCCGACGACCATACTCCCTGAGTCCAGAGGTCGTTCCAAACACCCCCCCAGCCTGTCAGGCTGGCATCGGTGGTTATGACACACCACTTCGGAGGAAGGAAAGACTTCCCCAGGGATAACTCTTTCGGACGGATCCACCATCCTAGAGACTCTCGTACTCTGCGAGATATGATAACACTGCAATCCAGTGAGGTCTGCGACCGATCCCAGTGGTTCAGAATGAACTTTTGGAGAGCCCTGGAATGAAATTGTGCAAACGGAAGTGCCTCCATTGAAGCCACCATCAACCCAGAAGGCGCATACATCTCCGAAGGGACATTGTCGTTGAAGACTTCATCACCCGTGCATGCCGAAGGAGACATGCTTGCTTGTCTGGAGGCAGGGACACCACTGCTCATACCGTGTCGAAATGCATCCCCAAAAACAGGATTGATTGTGACGGTTCCAGAGACGACTTCTCCCAATTGACCAGCCACCCGAAGTCCTCCAGGAGCTGAAGTGATAGGTCGCGAGCCGAAACCGCCTCCTCCTTCGAGGACGCCACAATCAAAAGGTCGTCCAGATAAGGAAGGATCGTGACTCCCTGTCTTCGTAGTATTGCCATGAGAGGCGCCAGAATTTTTGTAAAATCTCTGGGCGCTGAGGCCAAACCGAATGGCAGGGCCACAAATTGGTAATGATCTTGTCCTATGGCAAAACGAAGGTAACGTTGGTGAGCCCTTCCGATTGGAACGTGTAAATAGGCGTCGCGAATGTCGATTGACACCAAGAAGTCGTTCTGCGACAAGGCTGCCACAACTGAGCGAAGCGATTCCATGCGAAACTTTCGGGTGTGGACATGCCGATTCAATCTTTTGAGATCCAGGATGGGGCGAAACTTGTCCTCCTTTTTGGGGACCACAAAGAGATTGGAATAAAACCCTCTTCCCCTGTCCTCTGGTGGAACCGGTACCACCACACCCTTCTGCAGAAGAAATTCGACTTCTTGCAGTAAAGCGGCACATAGCTCGGGCTCTGACGGGATGCGAGATTGGCAATAACTGTTTGGGGGTCGGGAAGAAAACTCTATGAAATAGCCTGCCGACACAACCCGCGTCACCCAGGAGTCTGGGACACGGGAGACCCAAGTCAATTTGAATTGGAGCAGACGACCTCCCACTCGAGAGTCCTCGAGCGGACCCTGGCGACAATCCGCCTTAGCGGGCTTTTTGTCAGATTCCCTCTTGTCTTGACGGAAACTGTGTTTCCAGGGAGTGCGGGATTTCTGGGTGGTCTTTTTTCCCGAAAAAGAGGGACGACCCGACCCCCAAGAGGGCTGACCGAATCGTCCCCTGGACCGAAAGGACCGTCGACCACTACTGGTACCAGGTCTGCCAGGCGTGGAAGCCACAGTTCTTCGCTGCGGTAAAGCTGCTTCTTTTGCCTTTGCTTTGGCAATCAGCTCTGTGAGGTCAGATCCAAATAGCTGACCACCCTTGTACGCTAAAGATAACAAACCTTGCTTGGAGACCGCATCACCGGTCCACTGTCTAAGCCAGAGTGCTCTCCTGACTGAGACCGCCGAGGATTGTGTCCTGGACAGCAGTGACACAGTATCCAGGTTTGCATCATGGCCATATTGGAATGCACTTTCTAATAATTCGAACAGTTCGTACACCTCAGGTACTTGAGGTTCACATTTCCTCCGTAAACGTTCCAACCAGACCAGGGAAGCTTTATAAGCACACATGGAGCCTAGCACTGCTCTGAAACCATGACCCGCGGCTTCGTAAATGGATTTTGCCGCCGAGTCCGCTTTTCTGTCCAGCGGGTCCTGTAGACTCGCCTTCCCTTTAATAGGAAGTAAAGAAGATTTGCTAAGCTGAGTGTGAGACAGTGAGAGTATGTGTATTGAATGGGGTGTATATTTCACCTAGGTACTTTGCTGACTGGTATAAGGGAGGTGTACGGCTTTGTAAACCTAGTGGTAGAGAAAGGTCACTACACCTTACATTCAGTACACACTTGCAGCTCAGGCCTGAAACCACTCAGGTGTTAATTAGGAGACCAGAAGTAGGTGTCTGCGAACACAGACAGAGAGCTCGCTTAGTCTGGACAAGGAGTCCAGGCACAAGAAGGAGTCTCCAGGAGTTTGAGCTGTCTCAGTCTGGGTGCTCGATGTACCCCGGACACAGGAGTAGTCTCTGTGAGAATCCATGTGGATAGCTGCTGAATAGGAGGGGAGCTCTCTCAAGTCTGGACGTTGGATATGCCTTTAGACACAAAGAGGAGCCTCTGCGAACCTCCATGTTGGTAACTACTGAACATATGTGTTGTTTTGGGGACAGGCTGTTAGAGTCTGGACCCGGATAGAGAGGGAAATCTATCTAAGTGTAGTAAGTGGCTGGAGAAGCCCAGGGTTTATGTTTATGATTTGGTTTTGATTATGTTCTGTTTGCTGTGGACTTTAATAAAACTGGTTGCGGCCAGTTTTTACCAGAACTGCTGTCTGTGAATGAACTGTTTCCGTGCCACTCCGTCTACCCGGACGGCGATCCCAGAGCTATATCCCCTGAAAAGCTTACAATTGGTGCTAGATTGCGGGCAGCACAGTGGCTAGAGACAGCAATAAAGGAGAAAAGTCTGTTGAAGCAGCAGCAGCAGAGAAAAAAAAGTGTGTCAGAAAAAACGTCTGTTGGAGCAGTCTTAAAGAGACAGTGGCCCTAATAGAGTTTGCAGAAAAAAAAAAAAAAAAAGTGTCTGCACAGCAAAGCTGAAATTGCTGTGGAGGGGACTGTGGAGTGTGTATGTCTTGAGTGAAGACTGCCGTTGTTAAGACAGAGAAGTCTGACAGTATGGATGACAGCCTGGAGAGGCTGAATAAACAAAAGGCGCAAGTTAATGTGCAACATAAGACTGCCGTTGTTGAGACAGAGAAGTTTGACAGCATGGATGACAGTATGAAGGAGCTCATTAAGTACATGGAGCGGCAGCGCCTGCAGCACCTGCAGAGCATGCAGCGGGCCCAGCAGAGGTGGCAGCAGCAGCTACAGGAGACTCACCGGTTGTTTTTTGAGCAGGTTGCAGCACTACAAAAGACTTGCAGCGCATCGTCCCAAAGTAATGTTGCAAAGTCACCTGCATTGTCCGCTGTAAAGAAGGCGGTAAGACGGACACTGAAAAAGATGACGCCTCATGACGATGTGGAGGCATATCTCACTATATTTGAGGGACTGGCAGAGAAGGAGAACCTGCCACTATCTGAATGGGCCATG
Organism: Oophaga sylvatica; assembly: GCA_033576555.1. NCBI lineage: Eukaryota > Metazoa > Chordata > Amphibia > Anura > Dendrobatidae > Oophaga > Oophaga sylvatica. Next base: position 461,334,252 of record JARQOD010000002.1, on the reverse strand, counting down.
ATGGTCGCACCCTATCTGACTGGAGAACCCCAAAAGGCCTATGCTGACCTGAGCAAGCAGGACAGCAGAGACTATGCCAAACTGAAAGCGGAGATTCTTGCCCGGCTGGGTGTTACGGTGGCAGTCCGTGCCAGAGGAGTCCATGACTGGAGATGCAGTTGGGAGTCTGCCGTCGGCAACCCTGCTCATGGGGGCAAGGAGGTGATAGTGGACCGCTACACCCGCGCAACGTCCTCCTGCGGTACAGCCGGAGGTCGGACAACGAGACCACCAGGACGCCACTCGTCTGGTCAGCCTGAGGGAGAGTGCCTTCGCTACCAAAGGCTGCCTCCGTGACCAGCCATCTGAGAGGTCGTCACTTCAGAGTTCCTGGACGCCGAACTCTCCCGGTAAGAGCGTTCCAGCTGTTGGGGACATGGGGTGTGCTGATATGCGGGTTCAGGCCCGAGGGGACATGTGGGTGGGAAAGTGTGATGGACAGTGTTGGAGATGTCGTGAAATTGCAGCCAACTGTCCAATAGAGGGGAGCCTATGTATTGTGATGTTGGCAGATCCCTCTCTCCCTGCGCAGAACCTGTGTGTGTGTCCACCTCAGCCGAAGAGACTGGACCACAGGTGTCCCCGGTGGTTGTAAATGACTGCCCAGCACAGGCCCTCTTGGACTCAGGGAGTCCAGTGACTTCCGTATGTGACAGCCTGATTGATAGGGACTTTATCCCTGATAAACACCTGAGTGTGGTGTGCGTTCATGGAGACACCAAAGTCTACCCAGAGACTGTCGTGGACTTGATCCCCAAACGCGGGGAGGTTTCATGTGAAGTGGGGGTAGTGAAGAACCTGGTGCACCCCGTTATATTGGGTAATGACTTTCCCCGGTCTAAGGATCTCTGGGGAAAAATGTTTCTGATGGACAGTGTGATGAAGCTCCTACTGAGGGTGCGCAGTCCCGAGGGGCGGAACACAATGCTAGTGGGCCGTTAAACTTATGTGATAATAATGATGATGATGATGATAATGATAGTGATGATGATGATGATGATGATAATGATGATGATGATCATGATAATGATGATGACCATGATAATGATGCTGATGCTGATAATGATGATGATCATGATAGTGATGATGATACTGATCATAATCATGATAATGATATTGATAATGATGATGACTGTGATAGAGATGAAATTCCTTTGCAGGTGATGGTGGGAGACGAGGATGGTGGTTCTCGGGAACCTAGTGTCTCTGACTTACCTGTGTCCTGTGACAATTTTGAGAGTGAACAATGGCGAGACCCCACTCTTAAAACGGCACAGGAAAATATAATTGTTCTAAATGAGGTTTCCCAAGAGCCTGGCTCTGAGGAGAGGTTTCCTCATGTTGCCATAAACACTAACCTGTTGTATAGGGACACTGAAGTCCAGGGAGAGGTCGTGAGCCAGCTCCTAGTACCTGAGCTATATAGAAGTATAGTGCTGGGGTTGTCACATAGTCACATACTTGAGGGACCAGATGGTGAAGTTAATGTTGTGGATGACATGTTAACTAAGGTTCCAGATCAGGATGTGAATGAGAATGAATTGTATACCCCTGAAAGTGAGCAGGATGAGAATGAGAATGAATTGTATAACCCTGAAAGTGAGCCGGATGTGGCTGAGAAAAAGGGGTCAGACAGGGATAGTGGTAGTGATAGTGAATCATCTGATGACAATAAAGCAACCAGTGCAAATGAGGAAGGCATGGTAGCAGAGGAGGTTGAGAGTCCTGAGAAGAAAGCTGATGCTGACCTTACAGCCGGACAGAAGATGGCATCTGAAGATGTTTTACAGTTGGCCGGTTCCCTGGCGAAGACTAAGGTGAAAGGAGGAGAGCTGACCTTTGAAGGCAGGACTCTGAGACTGAACACAGCACAAGTGGAGGCTGTTGGAAGTGGGAAGTTGTCGACGTGTGGTGGGGATCTGCATCATGCCAGGGACTCTGAGGGAGATGCTGCAGAGGTGGAAAAAGCCATAGAAGTGGTAGTCACCAAGCCAGATGCCTCATCAGAAGCTGAGGTCTCAAGTGAAGCTGTGAGGAACAAGACTGAAGATATGGGGACTGACTCTGTCCAGGAATCTGTTTCTGTCGGAGACAGCGGCGTGGACGGGGTACGGTCCGGATCAGTAGCTGCAACTCGTGAAGCTCAGGCTGGAAGTTCGGCGCCCGGAGCCCCAGCAGTGGTCCCGAGTGACACCAAGGATCTGGATAAATCACAAGATGAGATTTTGAGACATCAGGCTGGCATTGGTGAGCTCAAGCGCACTTTCATGGAGACTACATCGGAGCCACGTCCCAACAAATGGGAAAAGCGATGTGTCACTCCGTTGCCGCTGCAGACACACGGGAGCTCAGATGGGATGCAGAACGTGGTGGAAGAGAAGAATCCGGCGGGTTCTGAGTATACAGATGCAGCTATCAGGGAGAACTTGAAAGCCGGAATAAATGGAGATATTGGAGACCATAATGATGTGACTGAAGAGGTAGAATGTAAGACTGACGGTAGGGCTTCTGAGCATGTTCTACCAGAAGAGCCTGAAGAAGGGGCCGAAGACATAAAAGACGTCCAACAGGTACCAGATGAATTGATTACTTCTCAGAAAAAACTCCAAACTGTGATGAAGGAGAGGGATGAAAGCCATGAGCATCTTCGTGAGAAGGTCAATGAAGTAAAAGGAAGGATACAGGGAATCTCTTCGTTGCAAGAGCAAATGCTGCTCAATAAGTCTAAGGCTCTATATAAGAATGCTGTTGGCACGGTAGAACATTACAAATCAGCTGGAGACTTAGCGGATGAATTATGTGTACTGCAAAAGAAAAACGATCAGCTCCTTCTACAGTCCCAATCATTTGAACAGTATTACTTAAAATGGTCAGAGACCATAGCAGAGGAGCTTAAGGTCTGTGAAATAGACTTTATGAGTCAACCGATATTCAAGAAAGTAGATGTGCTAAAGAGGGTTCAAGGGGAACTAGAGAAAAGTGAAAAACCCCCTATACCTCCTGTGATAGTTGGTGACACATGGTCAGTGCACCAAGGACAGGAGGTACGTGAGTTTCTGAGGAAGAGTCAGCAGAAGTGTTCTGATGTGCCGGGTCGTACTTTTCTGGTCAGGCACTATATCGAAACTGAGCCCGGCCCTAAGGTCAAGATGAAACCGTGCAGGATACCCGAGGCCCACAGAGAGCATAGGCCTGGGAGGGTACAGGGTAGTGCGGATGCTTCAGATGAAGATAAAGCTGATGTTGGCTATGGCTCAGGTGAAGATACAGATGACAATAGTGAAGATGAAGCTGATGAGGGCCATGACTGGTCCGGAGTTCACTGTCTCTTTAGGATTGTTGACCAGCCCTCCGGTCTGGATGACCAGCCCTCCGGTCTGGAGAAGAGGGGGGGGATATGTGAGACAGTGAGAGTATGTGTATTGAATGGGGTGTATATTTCACCTAGGTACTTTGCTGACTGGTATAAGGGAGGTGTATGGCTTTGTAAACCTAGTGGTAGAGAAAGGTCACTACACCTTACATTCAGTACACACTTGCAGCTCAGGCCTGAAACCACTCAGGTGTTAATTAGGAGACCAGAAGTAGGTGTCTGCGAACACAGACAGAGAGCTCGCTAAAGGGTATGCCACACTGAACAATATCGCTAACGGGATCGCTAAAAAACGTCACTATTTAGCGATCCCGTTAGCGATGTTGTTCAGTGCGGCAGCTGCCAGCGACGAGCTTCCTGCTGTGATCTCGCTCGTCGCTGGAATCGTTCCGGACCCTATTTTCTCGTCGGCGCTCCCGCTGGGTAAGTATATATCGCTAGTGTGGCACCTTTTCTTAGCGATTTAGCGGTACTTTTGTACCGCTAAAGTCGTTAAGAAGATCGCTAACGGCGATAGCGTCGTTAACTATATCGCTAAATGTGGCCGCACTTAGCGATATAGAAACAATCCCGCTAGCGATCGCATTAGTATGCGTCGTTATCGTGATCGCTAGCGGGATTGTTTAGTGTGGCAGTACCATTAGTCTGGACAAGGAGTCCAGGCACAAGAAGGAGTCTCCAGGAGTATGAGCTGTCTCAGTCTGGGTGCTCGATGTACCCCGGACACAGGAGTAGTCTCTGTGAGAATCCATGTGGATAGCTGCTGAATAGGAGGGGAGCTCTCTCAAGTCTGGACGTTGGATATGCCTTTAGACACAAAGAGGAGCCTCTGCGAACCTCCATGTTGGTAACTACTGAACATATGTGTTGTTTTGGGGACAGGCTGTTAGAGTCTGGACCCGGATAGAGAGGGAAATCTATCTAAGTGTAGTAAGTGGCTGGAGAAGCCCAGGGTTTATGTTTATGTTTATGATTTGGTTTTGATTATGTTCTGTTTGCTGTGGACTTTAATAAAACTGGTTGCGGCCAGTTTTTACCAGAACTGCTGTCTGTGAATGAACTGTTTCCGTGCCACTCCGTCTACCCGGACGGCGATCCCAGAGCTATATCCCCTGAAAAGCTTACATGAGATAAAGGGACATCCACTTCAGAGAAGGAATCCAATTATCAATCGATTCCGTAACACACGGATACAGTGACTCAAATAGACGTGTCCCCTGAAAACGCTTGTCTGGACACAGACGCTCCTTCTCCACTGCTTGATTAAACTCACTCAGGGATGGCAAAGTCGAAAATGACTTATGCGACTCCTGAAACATCCGGACCGACTTACCAGGGCGAGCAGTTACTTCCTCCTGTAACTGTAACGCCTCCCTCATAGCTTCAATTAAAGCTTCTACACGGCCCGAAAAAGAGGCAGAGTGCCTTTGCCGATCTTCTTCATCCGAATTGGATATTCCCCTGAACTTAAAGGGGAACCCTCCACATCAGAACTCTCTGAGTCGCTATATGAGAAAGAAGTCACCGGCCTGTGTCGCTTCCTGCCATGAGGGGGTTTGGCTGACACCCAATAACCTATAAGGTTAGACAGGCTATCAATCGAACGAGTGAGAGCCTCCATTTTTACATCACTGGGTCCTCCGACCGCTGCGCTTGACGCGGTCGATGTCTGTGTGTCAGATACGTGAGACCGATCTTGCAGCGGAGTCGGGATATGGTCCGCACCTGGGTTCTGATCTGACATGTCTTACCCAGTACAATGGCAGGTTATAGTAACAAGAAACAGTGTGGTTTCTGGAAAAAAATAAAACGAACGCTGAAGGGTTAAACTCTTAAAGAGAGTTACCCCAGCTGTCCCACCATTAAGGGTTAACCGCCTGATAAGGGGTTAAAGTCACAAGCTCTCCACAACCTGTATTATTGTGACAGATGTGTGAGCCCCAGGTGCCTCTTATGAGGTAGCAGGTGCAGACAGAAACGTCTCAAGGAATGCCACACTAAACGAAAAAAATCGCTAAAATATTGCGCTATTTTTCGCATCTCATAAAAATCATGCGACTTAAAAAGCGTCGCTAACTTAGCGACGTTCAGTGTGGCAGTGCCCTGCGCTGCGGGGGAGAGAAGTCTTTAAGCTTCTGCCCTGATAGGCAGAAGCGACTCACAGTTAAACTTCGCGGTGCTGTCTTCTTTAATCTTGTGCGGGAGAAAACCGGAGAGAGAGGAGCCCGGAGCGCTGCAATGGCCGCCGCACTGAGGAGGCAGCCGGAAGAGAAGGCAGAGGAAAATCGCGCTCAGTGAGGGCTTCCTGCCCGGGAAACGTGAAGCCACGCCCCCCGCCTTCAAAAAAAGCGCGGGACTCCCCTTCTCTGGTCCCGCGATCCCCGTCCTGCAGGCATCCACCTGCGGACAAAATAAAACAGTCACCACATATACTGTAACAGCAGCTGCCGCAGCAGCCGCTGAATCACTCATACACATTATAAAAATGTGGAGTACTCACCCCGCCAAGCGCCACAGGGACCCCCAGGGGTTTCTGGCGCGTGCCCATGCTTCCCCCCAGGGCGGGGATCGCAGTGACCCCAGCAGTGCGGTTTGCGTCCCCGCCAGGGAAGCCATCCTCATCCCCCCGGGCCGGCAGGGTTCTGCAGGGACCACCATATAGGGTAATACAGATCCGCCAAGGGAGAGGTGGGGGTCCAGCAGCGCTGAGACCCCTGAGACCTCTAGACCACATTTGGTGATCCAAGTCTCTTGTCCGATAAAAAATAATAAAATCTTCTGAGGAGCTGCTTCCAGCAGCGACCATCCTCTGAGACCTCAAATTGAAAACTGGAGAGCTGAGTAGGAGGAGCCCGAGCTGGGGGGGCCGGTCAACACTCTTTTTAATCTGAGGTGTCTATCCCATCTGGGCTCCGCCTACCCACTAGTTATGACTAGTGTGTCTCCTTTCCTTCCGTTCTGCTGCTGAAATACCCTATCTGGCCAGTACCCAACCACCCCCGGACGAAGCATTTCAGTGCGAAACGCGCGTCGGGTGTGGTGGGTTCCCCGGATTTGCCTCTTTGGTAACTATGCCTTACTTTATTGTGAGCTAGCACTATATGCCAATTTTTGATTAACGTCTTACTTACTTATGGCTTGTAGTTTTACTATTTCGTTTGGGCTGTGCAGTCATGGATGCATGGTATTTATAGATATATAATTATTTATCTTGTACCATTATACTTCTTACTTCTTTTTCATGTATCCCTGACTGCACTTATTATGTGACTGTTGCTATTGACTACTATATATGTGATGCCTGATATTATGTGCCTGACAGTGCAAGTCATTTATTGATGGTGTATATATATGTACTTTCACCACATATCAATTCTTATGGTACATATCGCTTGCTGAGGTTCTCTCCGGCGGCTCCCACCTTTCTTCTGTATTAGTGGTGCCTGCCCTGCTTTTAATTGTTTTTTATAAGTTTGTTACAATAAAGAATTTGTTTGTTACATATGGCCTTGTGTGAGATATTGTTTTTGGAGTTCTATATGGCTTTGCTTCACGGCCTTCTATAAGGGATATGCTTAGGTGTTGTTGTTTTTATATAGTGTATGTAAACTTCTGGTTTTAACTGTACCTAGGGATCCAATCACTGATTTTTATATGTACGCATAATATTCCTATACTGTTATTTGTTTATTTTTATTGTAATTTTGGGTATAAATAAAATTTTGTAAGATCTTATAGCATATTTGACTTTGGTTCTCCTTGTAAATCGTTTTCAAGTCTGGAGCAAGCTCAAGCTTTTGCAGATTTTCACTGATGTATTTCACACTATCCAATACTTTGCAATAGAGTAGGGTGAAGTCTGCAGCCACATTGGATAAGAAAAAGTTGCAGATTTGTAGCCAAATCCACAGCAGAAATTTCCATAACATTGGAACATAGCTTACAGATTATATCTAGGACTTTGTGAAAAACTAAAAATATGCCTAAGCACGAACAGGTAGGTAGCCGCTTCCTACTTGCCTCCTGTGCTCGGCGCCGATCATCTCACAGACCGCCCTGCCGGAGATTCAGCTGCTTGTGCTGATGTCATGTTGATAGAGCGGATGCTTCTTTTTCTTTTCATGTTATTCATCATGCAGCTGAAGTAACTTTATATTTATGGCTGTGGTCATGATATTTGTGTCGGGGGCTTCGTTTATATTTTTTTTTTACAAAACAAAGCTGCAATTTTTTTTTCAATTATTTTTTAACACATTTTTAATCTTTTTTGTGTTATTTGTAGTCCCACTAGTGGATTTTAATATGTGACAACTTGATCCTTTTTATAACACACTGCAATTCTGTATTGCAGTATATAAGCTATTATGCCTTTTGGCATAATGCACACTTATCAGTTCCTGCATAACAGATGCACTAAAATGGCAGATCTGGGGGTCTGTTAGGACGAGATGCATTGACACTGGGCGATTATCAGAAAAACAAATTTCTAACCACCCAATGAACAAGCAAAATGCTCAGTAGGTGGGTGAAATTATTTTTAAGCCTGCTCAAAAATCACTGCTTTCTAGAGTGCATCTTCCGGTCTAAACAGGGCATGCGCTGTTGAGAACTATTACAGTCTATGTGCACAGAATGATCATATTACCAATCGTTCTGTGAGCATGGGAAGTGCAGCCTTCTTGTCTAAACAGACTATTATACAACCACTGATCGGTGGTTTCTATTTAGCTGATTGATGTTATCGTAAATGCACCTTTAGACACCGCAAGTTGAGGGTGGCCGCCACGCAGTCTGATGAAGAGATGATGTCTGTGTGGCAGGTGCCGGTCTTGCTGGTGAAGTTCAGCCGAAAATCAAAAAGGAAGAATTCGGCACATCCATCCCACGATGTATAAACACGGATTTTGGTAAAAACTTACCTGTAAAATCCTTTTCAGCGAAGGAAGGAAGAGAGACACAGTATTCATTACTGATGGGTAGGCGGAGCCCCAGATCAGGATGTCACCTCAGATCAAAAGAGTGCTGACTGGCTGGCCCCTCCAGCTCGGGCTCCTCCTACTCAGCTCCAGTCGTACCAAAGCTTTTAGGAAAAGAGCCAAGATCACCAGCGGAGCAACATAACCCCTTCTGAAGGAACTTCAGAGAAAAAACACAAGGATACAGGTTATGCATGCAAAGAAAGCCAAAAACCACAGAGTTCCAGGTACTACTCATGGAACCTGACTACTGCGATGAGCTGGCGATGCTGGAACAGAGCCTTAGCGCGCTGACCTCAGCCCAGATAATCGCTATCAGATAAGGGTCGCGCTGCATCTGAAAACATCAACACACTTCTGCCATGGGAGGGTGCTGTGTCTCTCTTCCTTCCTTCGCTGAAAAGGATTTTACAGGTAAGTTTTTACCAAAATCCATGTTTCAGCTGCAGATGGAAGGAAGAGAGCCACAGTATTCATTACTGATGGGACGTCCCAAAGCAGTTCAAAAATAAGGGTGGGAAAAACCAACAAAAGGCAGAAACCCAACAACCTTAACAACAAAGCGCAACCAGCGCTAAACACAAGTTCATCCAGAACTTTAAACTACAGCTGCCTGCAGGACCCTACGTCCGAGGGCTGCATCAGCGGAAGCACTGACGTCCACTTTATAAAACCTTGTAAACGTGTGGACAGAGCGCCAAGTTGCCGCTCGGCAGAGCTGCACTGCCGAGGCACCTTGATGAAAAGCCCACGATGAGGCCACAGCTCTCGTGGAATGGGCTCGAATCTTAATCGGGCAAGATTCACCCCGAAGGCGGTAAGCTTCCAAAATAGCTGACCGGATCCAACGAGCTATAGAATCCTTGGAAGCTCGTTGACCACGCCGACGACCTGCTGGAACCACAAACAGGGAGTCCGTCTTACGAAAACCTTGAGTAATAGATAGATAAAACTTCAAGGCCCGCACTAAATCCAATGTGTGTAAATCTCGCTCTTTCGCATTCTTCGGATCCGGACAGAGTGAAGGCAACACAATATCCTGGTTAACATGAAATTGTGACACCACTTTAGGCAAAAAATCACCCCGAGTGCGAAGCACTACACGATCCGGAAAAAACTCCAGAAAAGGAGGCGAACAAGAAAGAGCTGCCAACTCAGAAACTCTCCTCAAGGAAGTGACTGCAACAAGGAAAGCCACCTTCCAAGAAAGTAAAGAAAGGCTAGCAGAAACCATAGGCTCAAAAGGTTTATGCTGAAGAACCTCCAAAACAAGGTTGAGCCGCCAAGAAGACACGGGTGCCTTCCGCGGCGGAAACTTACGAGATATACCTCGGAAAAAGGAGAGCACGTCTCTATTTGAAGCAATGGTTCTCCGGAACAATAAGGACAGAGCAGAAATCTGACCTTTCAGAGTGCTGACTGCCAAACCCTTGTCTAGCCCATGCTGCAGAAAAGCCAACAGGTTGGGAATGGAAAATTTTCTCGGGTTCCGAGAGGACCCCAAACACCACGAAAAGAAGGTTTCCCAAATTTTGTGGTAAATCCTAGTAGTAGCCGGACATCTTGCAGCACGAAGGGTAGCAATGACCTCGGCTGAGAAACCTCTACGGGTCAAGATTTCGGTCTCAAGAGCCACGCCGTCAAACGCAGGGACATCAAGTCCGGATGACAAACGGGCCCCTGAGTCAACAAGTCCGGTTGAAGAGGGAGTGGAAAAGGAGGTGCCGCCAACAGCGACATTATTGTCGAGAACCACACCCTTCTTGGCCAGTCTGGAGCTATCAAAATAGCTGGAATTCTCTCTAGTCTGATCCGACGCAGTACTAGAGGAAGTAAGGATATCGGCGGGAATACATAGATCAGCTCGAACTGATCCCACTGAGCCACTAGAGCATCCACCGCCACCGCCTTCGGGTCCTTGTACCTGGACATGAATGTCGGTAACTTGGCATTGGACCTGGATGCCATCAAATCCACTTGGGGGGTTCCCCAGCGAGAGCACAGTAGTGCAAAAACTTCCGGGTGGAGGCTCCATTCCCCGGGATCCATCCTTCTGCGACTGAGAAAGTCCGCTGTAATATTCTGAACCCCTGGAATGTGAATCGCCGAAATGGCTGGTACACTGGCCTCTGCCCAAATCAGAATTCGGGACACCTCTACCATGAGTCTGGAACTCCTTGTCCCACCTTGGTGATTGATATACGCGACAGCCGTCGCATTGTCTGTCTGCACTCGGACTGGCAGACCGCTCAAAGGGACCGTCCAATGTTGGAGGCAAAGGAAAATCGCCCTCAATTCCAGGATGTTGATCGGAAGAAAAGACTCTTCCGATGACCATACCCCCTGAATCCAGAGATTGTTCCAAACACCCCCCCAGCCCGTCAGGCTGGCATCGGTGGTTATGACTGACCACTTCGGAGGGAGGAAAGACTTCCCCAGGGAGAATGCCCCTGGACGTAACCACCATTCTAGAGAATCCCGCACCGCGCGAGAAATGGTGACACTGCAATCCAGCGATTGCGACTGGTTCCATCGACTCAAGATGAACCTTTGGAGAGTCCTGGAATGGAACTGGGCAAAAGGAATTGCCTCCATGGACGCCACCATCAGTCCCAGAAGACGCATACACTTCCGTAGGGACATTGCCGTTGAGGATTTCATAATCTGTACATGTCGAAGAAGACATGACTGTTTGTCTGGTGGTAGGGAAACTACCGACCGAAACGTGTCGAGATGCATTCCCAAAAAGAGGATTGTCCTCGATGGTTCCAGGGACGACTTCTCCCAATTGACCAGCCAACCGAAGTCCTTCAGAAACTGAAGAGACAAATCCCGAGCCGTCAACGCCTCCTCCTCCGAGGAAGCCACGATCAAAAGATCGTCCAGATAAGGGAGAATCGTAATCCCCTGTCTTCGAAGGATTGCCATGAGGGGCGCCAGAATTTTTGTAAAGACCCTTGGCGCTGAGGCTAAGCCGAACGGCAGAGCCACGAACTGGTAATGATTCTGACCTATGGCAAATCGAAGAAAGCGCTGATGAGCCTTTCCGATGGGAATATGCAAATAAGCGTCGCGAATGTCGATTGACACCAGAAAATCGTTCTGTGACAGAGCTGCCACAACGGAACGAAGCGACTCCATGCGAAATTTCCGGGCATGGACATGCCGGTTTAATCGCTTGAGATCCAGAATCGGGCGAAATTTGTTCTCCTTTTTGGGAACTATAAAAAGGTTGGAATAAAAACCTTTCCCTCGGTCCTCTGACGGAACCGGTATCACTACACCCTTTTGTAGCAGAGATTCGACCTCTCGCTGTAGAGCGACAACAAGCTCGGGTTCCGACGGAACGCGAGATTGACAAAAAACATTTGGGGGTCGAGAAGCAAACTCTATGAAATAGCCTGCCGACACTATCCGCGTTACCCAGGAATCTGGAACGCGAGCCATCCAAGTCTCCTTGAAAAGAAGCAGGCGACCCCCCACTCGAGAATCCTCGAGTGGACCCCTGGCGTCAATCCGACTTTGCGGGCTTCTTGTCAAGTTCCCGCTTGTCCTGGCGGAAACTCTGCTTCCAGGGAGTACGAGTTTTCTGAGAGGATTTCTTTCCTGAGAAGGAAAGACGACCCGATCCCCACGAGGAGTGACTAGATCGTCCTCGGCCCCGAAAGGACCGCCGACCACTATAGACACCAGGCTTACTGGACACCGAGGCCATGGCCCTACGCTGTGGTAATGCTGATTCCTTCGCCTTAGCCTTGGAAATCAGCTCTGTGAGATCGGATCCAAAAAGATGGCCACCCTTGTAAGGTAAGGCCAACAACCCTTGTTTGGAAACTGCGTCCCCGGCCCACTGTCTGAGCCATAAAGCTCTTCTGACTGTGACCGCTGAAGCTTGCGCTTTGGCCAGCAGAGATGCCGTATCCAGACCGGCATCAAAGATATAACAGGCTGCCGTTTCTAACCATTCACAAGTTTCCCGTATCTCAGATAACGGAGATTCATTTTGCAACTCCGTCTTCAGACGTGCCAGCCAGCTTAGAGAAGCTCTAGCAGCACACATGGATCCTAGCACTGCTCGAAATCCATGACCCGCAGCCTCATAGCTTGCTTTTGCCGCCAATTCTGCCTTTCTATCCAAAGGCTCCTGTAAGCTCGCTTTTCCCTTAATAGGGAGTAGTGAGGATTTACTAAGCTGAGATAAAGACACATCCACTTCAGGAGCAGAAGTCCAATTAGCCTTTAACTCCGCAGAGCAAGGATAAAGTGTATCAAAGAAATGCGTTCCATGAAAACGCTTATCTGGACACAGACGTTCCTCCTCTATTACACTATTAAGCTCATCCAGAGCTGGCAATGTTGTACGCGAAGCACGGGACTCCTGGAACATGCGTGCTGATTTACCAGGACGACTAGTTACCTCCTCCGGTAACTGTAATATATCTCTCATGGCTTCAATCAATGCCTCCGTACGCTTCGCCATAGAGGAACGCCCCTGCGGCTCGTCCGCATCAGAATCGGATATTTCTCCATCCGAATTTAAAGGGGAACTCTGCCCAATATCAGATACATCTGATTCGCTCCGTGTAGAGGCCGGTAACGGCCTGCGTCGCTTCCTCTGAGAGGAATTAGCAGACACATATTGACCTAAAAGGTCAGACAAGTTGTTGATCGATCGAGCGATATCGTCCAATTTTCCACCGCTGTCGACCGCAGCGCTAGACGCTGTGGAGGTCTGCGTATCTGATTGCCGTAATGGCACTGGGACATGGTCCGCGGCATCTGAACTCTGTTCAGACATGCCTCACCTATATGAGCAGGTCAAAGCGGTAATACCAGCAAAAAACTATGCGGGTTTTTTTTTTTTTTTTTAAACGCTGAAGGGTTAACGCTCCACCAGGCAGGGTTACCCCAGCGGTATTCAGTCAAAAAATTTAGCTGGTAGAAATAACCCTCAGAGGGGTTAATATTGCAAACTCACCACAATATATATTTGTGAGCCCCAGCCAATTTTTATGTCTCTAATGAGACTGCAGCTGCAGGATAACGATCGCTGCGCTGCGGGGTGAGGAATCGGCACTCACCCAGCTGGCCGTGGTGTCTTATGAGGAGAGGAGCGGTCTGAGGAGCCCAGGAGCCTGTGTAATGGCCGCCACAGTGAGGGAGTCGCAGGAGAAACGCCAGAGCGCGCGTCTTCCTGCTCAGAAGACCGGGAATAGTTAGGCCACGCCCCCGCCAGCTCGAATATTGAGTGCGAACTCCCCCGCTCCTGCTCCTCTGTCCTGCAGGTATCTGCCTGCGGACAAAAAAATCACCACATCTACTTGTAACAGCGCTGTCACAGCAGCGCTGAAGCATACTGACATACATGTAGTAGTGCTGTCACAGCAGCGCTGAAGCATACTGACATACAAGTAATAGCGCTGCTCATTCAGACGCTAAAGCACTCACACATTATTATAATAAAAAATTTGTGTGGAGTACTCACCAGCCAAGGCGCCACAGGGACCCTCAGGGGTTTCTGGCGCTGTGCCCATGCTTCCCCCCAGGGCGAGGAACGCAGTGACCGCACGTGTGGTTTGCGTCCCCGCCAGGGAAGCTCTCCTCATCCCCCAGGGCCGGCAAGGATTCTGCAGGGACTTTGAGTAAATACAGATCCGCCAAGGGAGAGGTTGGGTACAGCAGCGCTGGTACCCCTGAGACCTCTAGACCAACTAGTGATCCAAGTCTCCTGTCCGAATATAAAATAATAAAATCTTCTGAGGAGCTGCATTAGCAGCGACCATCCTCTGGACCTCAAATCTTAGACTGGAGCTGAGTAGGAGGAGCCCGAGCTGGAGGGCCAGCCAGTCAGCACTCTTTTGATCTGAGGTGACATCCTGATCTGGGGCTCCGCCTACCCATCAGTAATGAATACTGTGGCTCTCTTCCTTCCATCTGCAGCTGAAAAAATATTTAAAAAACATGTTTTTGATGAATCTTCAATAAAGTTTGTTATATTTTTTTATACACCGTTGGACGGACGTGCCGAATATTTCCTTTCCCTTTGAGTCACCTTTAGACACCACAGCAACCAGTGGCACTCTTCTCCCTCTGTAAACCACTTAGATGTTAGAGTCGGAGCACTGACAGCAGCGGTCATACGTCCATCAGAGCAAGAAGTACACAACCAGTCTCTCTACTGTTTGAACTGGATGACTGCTACAGACAATAACTGGCCACAGTAGTGATCAAGTGATCAGCGCTTCAACCAGTGTTTGGTTGCAGTCGTCACCTGCCTGTCCGTCAGGAAACTGATGGGGGATACAGGCAAATTTAAAAGTGGAGCAGCAGCGGATCAATAAAGTGAATAAACTTTGTTTAAATACTTTAAAAAATATATGCACTGTAAAAAAAAAGTCAGGGGTGGACAACCCCTCTAAGTGGAATTATTTACTGTGGTGGTTTATTTTTTACACCACGTTCCAAATTATTATGCAAATCCTATATTCCTAAATGGGCGATACAAATGAAGCAGTATAATATCCAAATCATCGCATGTTAAGATTATAAATACATTTTTATTGCACAAAACCTCCCAATGATAACAGTATTTTTTTCAAAACTAAAAAACTCAAAATGAACTCTTCCATATTAGTATGCACAACAGAGGTTCCAAACATGTTATAGGTTTTAAAGAACTGAAAATGGCCATTTGTTGAATTTGCAGCATTAAGAGGTTACATTTACTAAAATCAAAAGCTTTTTCAATCAAAAGCATCTTAACAGGCCAAGTTACATTTTAACACAGGACCTCTTCTTTGATATCACCTTTATCACCTTCACAATGCTTGCATCCATAGATCTTGTGAGTTTTACTGTGCATAGTTTCTGCTTAAATTTATTAGCAGGATGTCAGAATTGTCTCCAGAACTGCTGTTTTGATGTGAACTGCCTCCCACCCTCATAGATCTTTTTCTTGATGATACTCCAAAGGTTCTCTATAGGCTTGAGGTCAGGAGAGGATGGTGGCGACACCATGAGTTTATCTCCTTTTATTCATATAGTAGTCAATGACTTAGGTATTCCTTGCAGCATGAGATGGTGCATTGTCATGCATGAAGATGATTTTGCTATGGATGGTACGATTCTTCTTTTTGTACCATGGAAGAAAATGGTCAGTTGGAAACTATATTTATTTTGCTGAGGTCATTTTCACACCTTCCGGGACCCTAAAGGGGCCTACCAGATCTCTCCCCGTGATTGCAGCCCAAAACATGACTCCGCCAACTCCTTGTTGATGTCACAACCTTGTTGAGACATAGTGGCCATCTACCAACCATCCACTACTTCATCCATCTGGACCATCCAGGGTTGCACAGCAGTTTTAAAACCAGTCTTCATCTATGTCTGGGTCCACTGCAACCGTTTCTGCTTTTGAGCACTGCTATTGGTGGCTGAATAGTAGGTTTATGCACAGCTGCAAGTGTCTGGAGGATCCTACACCTTGATGTTTGTGGGACTCCTGTTATGTTTAGGTAGCTGAGGAGAAAAAGCAAAAACGGCAATACACCAGAGAGGCTGGAACTTATTGGATTGCAGTAACCTGAACTAACCACACAACTAAAGGTAGCCGTGGAGTGTTCCTACGTTGATCCTAGACGCCTCGTCACAGCCTGAGAGATGACTACACCTAAAGGCAGAAAGATAAAAGCTATCTGCCCCGGAGCAGATCCCCAAAGAATATAAAGGATAGCAACAGCACCAACCATCACATATATGTATATAAAACACACTATATCAAAAAATACAGTGGAAATGTTCTAAATTATAATAATACACGTGAATGTGGACAAATAGTAGGGAGACTGTAATAGCTAAGCAATACAAAAATACAAAACCAGTCCAAAAAGCCCAATAAAATAAATTTTATTAAATGAATAATAATGACATAATTAACAAAACAGGTGCATGAGACATGAGAGAGCTGACAGACAAATGGTGTCAGCAGAGAAACGCCTTAAAGGGATCATGGTCCATCAACCAACCCACCATATAATGAGAAACATCATTACAATCGGATGTCTGGGGGTACAATAACAATACTAATTACTAGCTAAATAGCAGCACCAAGATATATCACCCAGGCATAACGATGGAATCACATACCTATTCGGATGGATGGAAGAACGGACCGCTGACCCACCCCAACGCACGTTTCGGAGCCACACTCACCGCTGACCCACCCCAACGCACGTTTCGGAGCCACACTCCTTCCTCAGGGTGCCTGAGGAAGGAGTGTGGCTCCGAAACGTGCGTTGGGGTGGGTCAGCGGTCCGTTCTTCCATCCATCCGAATAGGTATGTGATTCCATCGTTATGCCTGGGTGATATATCTTGGTGCTGCTATTTAGCTAGTAATTAGTATTGTTATTGTACCCCCAGACATCCGATTGTAATGATGTTTCTCATTATATGGTGGGTTGGTTGATGGACCATGATCCCTTTAAGGCGTTTCTCTGCCGACACCATTTGTCTGTCAGCTCTCTCATGTCTCATGCACCTGTTTTGTTAATTATGTCATTATTATTCATTTAATAAAATTTATTTTATTGGGCTTTTTGGACTGGTTTTTTATTTTTGTATTGCTCCCCAAAGAATATAGGAAGCCCCCAAACATAATGGCGGTTAGACAAGAAGAAAGCACGGACACAGACAGAAAATAGAATGAGCAAACGCTGGGGCCCAATCTGTCTAGACAGAAAAGTACAGGAAAGAATTCTGACTGCAATCCAACAAAAAACCCTAAAAAATACCAACTCTTCAGATTGCAAAAACACCTGAGATCACACGATCTCCACCACCTAAATCAGATCTCTGGTGTAACAAAACTAAGCCGCAGCCACTGAAAAAACAGGAAAAAGCAAATGAACAAATAACAGTGGCTACAGATAAAGTGAGAGGAGCACAAGCCCCCGGAGGGGACCCGGCTGACCTCCACAAAAGTGCAAAAAACTATGAAAAAAGCAAGCACAAAAAGAAAAGCAGAAAATATCTTATCTGAAAGCAGAGATGCAGGCAAGACTACAGCAAACTTCCAAATGAACCAGGAACCACAATTGAGACAAGAACAATTGATCACCGGCGACCATCATGGGAGGGAACCTCCCTTATATCAGTCCAGTCAGTGATCCCAGATTGCCATTCCTCGCTGGAAGGTTCAGTACTGTCTGTAACCACCAGAGGGAGCCTCTGCTCAGAAACCATCTCTAGCACATTCATAACAGACTCCATTGGCACTAACAGTTTCAAATACCTGATGCTGATTTGTAATGATACTTTAGCAGCTGATTTCTTAATCCAATGAATTTGTCTGACAGAAGTCATTATGCCTTTATCTGCACTAACCTACCTGTGCTCTGTATCAGTCACAAATATCTTCACAGTATGATGATCACGCTTAAAATATCTAATGTTTTTGTGCCTTGTCGAAGGCATTGCACTATTTTACGGTTTTCGGCAGCAGAGAGATACTTTTTCTTTACCATATTGCTTGAAACCTGTGGAATGCTTAATAATGTGGAACAGCCTTCTGAAGGAGTTTTTCCTTAATTGGGCTCACCTGGCAAATTATTTTTTTTCATTTATTTTAGTGATCCAAAGAGCCCTGAGACATAATACCATCCATGAGTTTATTTGGAAAACAAAAAAATTACATCTTTATAATATTTGATATTTAAATTCAATTTGCATAATAATTTTGATTCTGGTGTATAGAGAAGAAAGAGTACATTCAAAAGACAGCATGATTTAATTTACCAGAGAGCAGAAGTTGATTTTTAGAAAATAGTTTTACTGTGAGCGCTGTTCAGTCTACATCACATCACTACTCAGTGTTTCAAAAAGGGGAGCAGTGCAAGCAAAGAAGTGGGTACATAAAAAGACCGCATTTTCAATATTTTCTTCCACTACTGCATTATTCTACATCCTTCCACATAGGGGTACACTACATATGCTTAAATGAATGCCATATTAGGCAGGGGCAGTTATATTCTCTTTAGGTACATATTATGGCACTAGTTGAAAGTTACTGGGATTTACCAGCGTGTACAATCACAAATTTCTTACCCGTCCAGTATTGACTCACGACAACAGTATAAATTATCAAATTTCTGTTTGGTGACAGAGTCGTTCACATTCATGGCAGGGATACAAAGCTTACCAGCCTTGGATAGCTGGTACAGGCTGTAAAAATACATAAAGTATATTGTTCAATAGTTATAAAGTATATAGTACTGTCTTGCTCACTGTACTTAAGAGGTACACATGTTACACAAATACGAGACAAATACCATTTCGCAAACATGGACATGTTCTTGGAAAAGGAGCATCAAGGGGCTTGCTTTGGGGGATCACTATATTAGCTAGCATAGGGAATAGTTGAAGAGTTTCCCAATAAGACTACAACTTATTTTATTAAATAGTATCTGAAAAATAATTGGTAACAATAGGAAATTGTGTCCTTTTGCTTGGCACAAATTCTGTTAAATGCACCCCTTTTTGCCTATTTTTATGCTTCCTAATTTAAGGGCAGTATACAATAAGGTCAGTGACCCTGATTCCAGTGCTGTTTCACCTACTAAGCTGCTTGCTGTAGTTTTGATATCATCATTGTTTTATCTGCTAGTTCTCTCAATGATGAGCTGTATGTAATCCCACTGATAATATTTATTAACGTAACTGCTTTTTGGCTACAATGTGATTTATAGAAAGCTAATAAACAGTGCTGGTGCGCAGGACAAGCCAGAACCATGAATATCAGGGCTACACAGCAGGAGCTGTTACTGAGAGGACTAGCAAAGCTGCAGCAGATAAAACAGTGATTTATTAAAACTACAGCAAGTGACTCCTTACTATAGTCAGGGTGTCTGACCCTACTTTATGCTGCTGTCAGGTGGCCAGGTGATAGATTCTCTTACAGATGGCCAGACATTATAGAGACATACAGTACGTTGACTGAACCAATTTTAGCAGGACAGGTGTACAAAATTGGGATTCTTGTTCTGAATATTGAAAACACATCCACGCTCGACTAAACTAAGTATTAATTAAAGCATATGGCCACCTTTTCTCAATCTGTGGCTGTCTATAGACTTAAACATATAAGCTTTTAGTTATCTATGCATTTCCATGTACAGAGAAGGCATGTTGTATGCTGCTTAGCGTTCTCCTTGTTCCACTTATTGGCAAACCCCTTCTTAAATACTATATCCTCTACTGTAAAATAAAAATAACACATTGTCTTCCAGCAGTGGCGCCACTGTAATGATGTCAGCACTGCGTCCTTCCTTGTTCACTTGACATTGTTAAGCCACATGAGCGCTGCAGCCAATCAATGGTCACTAATGGGTTGCAGTGCATTAACAACTGTTGATTGTCTGCAGTGCTCATGTGGCATAACAATGCCCTTTGTTTCAAGGACACCCAGCACCTACATCGTTGGAACATCACCGGTGTGGGAGGGGAGTATCTGTTTCCACTGGGGAATATAGTATTTAGGAAGGGTTTATCTGAGTAGTGTTCAACCCCTTAACGCACAGGGACGCCTAGTTATATGCATACAAAGTTTGCAGGCAATCATATCAGGTATATACGCGCATAAATTGCAGCTTGTGCAAAATATCATGCGAATGGACTGTGGGTTGGCGGTTCTTGGTTGCACGCCTTCACCTGTACTACATTAAAGCTTATTCAAGTTTTAAAATAATAGTTATGAATCTCAATACCAAATAAGTAATTCCTGTATAGCTCCCTTATAAATCAACTTATCTTACACTGCATCATGTATGATGGCTCCCGGATGTCCCCTGATCACACATTATCATTAGTAAGTGTCCGGAAAGTAACATACTTACCGATGCACGCCGGTCACACTCTCCTCCACAATACCGCGGATCTTTTTATAAACATTTGGGTATTTCTTATAGACCCAATGAGTTAAATCTCCTCCATCATCGAGGATCTAAGAAAAACAGAAGCTTGCAGTAATGTGAGGTTTAATAATTCTGCTTGTTACATGCATTACATAGTGATCTTTAAATGAAAGAAGAGCTTCCACGCACCATGTTTGGCTGCCAACTGTCACCATTCACTGAGCGATCAATGCACCACCAAAAATCATCTTCTGATTCTCCTTTCCACGCAAACACTGCGACACCTGAAAATATGGGGAAAAGAAGAGTAAAAAAATGCATTTTCACGTAGATTTTTTTGCACATCCTATTTCAAGCCAGCATGTACTTCACTTTAGTAGTTTTCTCCACTTATAGTAAAGTAACATATTTTTAAAGGAATCGTCCAGGCATTCTGAGCAACTCGATCTGACATTGCTGGGTTACTGCTTTTTATCCACACCGAGTGTCAGATCATGTGTAAGCCTGGGATCACACTTTAAAACCTAAATATGTTTTTTTTTTTAACTGAAAAAAATGCATTATTGATCCCATAAGGACTAGACTATTTTTGGATTTAAAGAAAATAATGTTTGTTTTTCGTTTATTTTGTTCTTATCATTCCAAATGATATAATGTTTTGGAGTTTTGTGTAGAGGTAATGAATGAGATCTAGGGATTTGCTAAATTAAGCATTTTTATATGAAGGTACAAGCATAAAAGATACAATTCCTAACAATATGCTGGCATACTTCTGCATGTTATCATATTGTAGCTATGCACAGAGATGACTAGCAGTATGCCCTAACAGGTAGACACATGAAACAGCCCCAGGAGCCTTTGCAAGACCTAAGACTGTCTGAGCGATGGTGCCAGCTGCTGGAACTGTAGTGATCATGGCTACAAGGTACTCCCTCCCATGTACAGTGCTGCCATCATGAGGTTCACTGCAGGGATTGGCGTCTTCTCTGATCCTGGCAGCTGTGCCAGTTTACACCAGTATACTGTGACTAAGGGGCTCAGTCAGACGGCTGACGATCGCATCGCGGTGCACGGACTGGCCAGTGCCTCTCCTGACCTGAGCGTGATGAAGGCATGTATTTCTATGCAGCTGTCACCCTCGGGTCAGGAGACTGATACTGCACTACACAGCATAAGTGATCAGACGATTCAGTTTTAAGTGTCCTTAAGGGATTAAAAAATAAAGGAGAGAAACAATTATAAAAAGTAAAAAAAAAAATATATAAGAATTGTTTCAAAAACATAGAATATTCAAATCACCCCATTTTCCCCATCATTAAAAATATAGAAACAATAAATATATGTATGTGGTGTTGCTGTGTTCGTAAAAGTCCAGTCCATCAAAACATAAAATTAATTCATCAATTCGGTAGACATTATAAAGAGAAAAAATATAAAAATTGCAAACTTGTAGTTTTACAAGCTCGACTGTTCCCTAAAAATGCAATAAAAAAAAGATCAAAACGTTGTTCAGTGAGGAAGATATTTGATACACTTCTGATGTTGCAAATTTTCCCACCTACATAGAATGGAGAGGTCTGTAATTTTTATTTTAGATACAATTCAACTGTGAGAGACAGAATCTTGAAAAAAAAATCCACATTGTATGATTTTTACATAATTAATTTGCATTTTATTACATGAAATAAGTATTTGATACTATAGAAAAACAGAACTTAATATTTGGTACAGAAACCTTTGCAATTACAGAGGTCAGACTTTCCTGTAGTTCTTGATCAAGTTTCCACACACTGCAGCAGGGATTTTGGCCCACTCCTCCATACAGATCTTCACCAGATATTTCAGGTTTCGGGCTGTCGCTGAGCATCATTGAGCTTCAGCTTCCTCCAAAGATTTTCTATTGGGTTCAGTTCAGTCTGTTTGAAACTGTGGTCCCAGCTCTTTTCAAGTCATTGACCAAGTTCTCACATGTAATTTTGGGCTGATTCGTGACCTTTCTCAGAGTCATCTTTACTCCACAAGATCTTGCATTGAGCCCCAGACCAAGGTAGATTGACAATCATCTTGTGTTTCTTCAATTTTCTAATAATTGTTGCCTTCTCACCAATCTGCTTGCCTATTGTCCTGTAGCCCATCCCAGCCTTTTGAAGGTCTACAATTTTGTCCGTGTTGTCCTTAGAAAGCTCTTTGGTCTTGGCCATGGTGGAGAGGTTGGAGTGTGATTGAGTGTGTGGAAAGGTGTCTTTTATACAGGTAACAAGTTCAAACAGGTCAATTAATACAGGTAATGAGTGGAGAGTAGGAGGGCTTCTTAAAAAACAAACAAACAAGACTGTGAGAGCCAGAATTCTTGCTGGTTCGTAGGTGATCAAATACTTACTTCATGCAATAAAATACAATTTAAATATGTAAAAATCTTACAATGTGATTTTCTGTTTTTTATTTTTAGATCCTGTCTCTCACAGTTGAAGTGTACCTACAATAAAAATTACAGACCTCTCCAAATTCTATGTAGGAAAACTTGTAAAATTGTCAGTGCATCAATTACTTATTTTCACCACTGTATGTAACCCAAATTGGTATCAATAAAACCATCAGCTTAACAACAATCACTCACACAACTCAATCGACAGAAAAAAATGTTATAGGTCTTGAAAAATGGCGACGCAAATCCAAATTTTATTTTATTTTTTACAAACTTCTGAATTAATTTTTAGCATGTAAAAGAAAAAAACATCTACGCAAACACAAGATCTCGTAATCGTATTAAGGATGAAGTCTCCAGGTCATTTTTAGTATACAGTGAACACCATAAATACAAAATTCAAAAAACAATGGCAGAATTTAGTTTTTGTCACCAACTAATTTAAACGTTTTCTTTTTTTCTTTTTCATTGTATAGTGAAATGGATGGCGATATACAAAACTACAACTCGTCCTATAACAAACTAACCATGGTATGGCTAAACAGACAGAAAAATAAGTTATGGCTCTTGGAAGAGAGGGAGATAAAAATGCAAGAGTAAAATGAAAATTGGCTGTGACAGCAAGGGGATAAAATAGAAACGTCAACTAATTTTCCAAAATACTTCAGATCCCAGAAACAATCTCTGTCTACCTAATCAGAGTTAATTGTTGATTAGTTTGAGAAAGCACAGAATAGAAAAGTATGCTAACAGAGAACGGATTAAGTGTTATTCTCACAATGCCTCATTAAGCACTCCTTTTGGCACGTCGATAAATTAAGGGAAAGTCAGGTTTTCCCCCAGCTAAAAACAATAGACGGTAATATCAAGCTATAAAAACAACATTCAGATGGTTACACAAGGCGGCCACTGTTCTGCTTAGCTTACATGGACATAGTTCAGGCAAGTACCTGGCATTCCTGGCAAGCTTACCCTACTATTAGGGAAGGACTTCAAGGTGACTGCAATACTGAGACCAAAAACAACTGTGCAACTTGCCAGTCACTTGCTAACCTACATTTTCAGAGCTGAGATTGGCTGTAAAAAACTGCCTGCAGAGTGCACAGGATTAAAATGAATTCCAAAAATGAAAAAGTGAATAAGGAAATTATGTAAGACTAGATGGTGGCCCGATTCTAACGCATCGGATATTCTAGAATATGTATGTAGTTTATTTATGAAGATTTAAGAATAATGCAATGAATACACAGGATTTTTCGAGTAATATATATACTGTGTATTACCTCATGTTACTGTGTATTTCCTCATATTACTGTGTATTACCTCATATCACTGTGTTTTACCTCAAGTTACCGTATATTACCACATATTACCTCATGTTACCTGTGTATTACCTCATATTACTGTATATTACCTCATTTTACTGTGTATTACCTTATGTTACTTATGTATTACCTCATGTCACCTTTGTATTACCTCATGTCACTGTGTATTACCCGTGTTCAGTAAACGTGACAGAAGTACATCAGACACTGTGACTGACAAAACATGTTCAGTACATCATGGGCAATTGGTGAGTCACATGACCACACGGGCGGAGTTAGCCCTGCGTCGCTGATGTTACTGTGTATTACCTCATATAACGGTGTATTACCTCATGTTACTGTATATTACCTCATGTTACCTGAGTATTACCTCATATTACTGTATATTACCTCATTTTACTGTGTATTACCTTATGTTACTTATGTATTACCTCATGTCACCTGTGTATTACCTCATGTCACTGTGTATTACCAGTGTTCAGTAAACGTGACAGAAGTACATCAGACACTGTAACTGACAAAACATGTTCAGAACATCATTAGCAGTTGGTGAGTCACATGACCACATGGGCAGTATTAGCCCTGCGTCGCTGATTGGCTGCGGCCTGACCAATCAGCGACGCGGGATTTCCTGGACAGACTGGATAAGATTATATAGTAGATAAGGTGTAAAGAAGAAAAAGTCAAGAAGGGTGCTAGTCATGGGGGGGCTAGTCCGGGTAAAGAAAAAAAAGTTTGAGTCTAGAGAGCCAAGAAAACTTGCCAATTTTGCCAAATTTGGGAAAACTTCCCTGAACATCCTCTACGAGTGATGTACTGAATATATTACCAATAGCTGAAGACTGTGTAATCTGGGTCTGCACGTCAGAGAAATGACCAGGTCAGCCACATCAATCTCTTTATGAATGAAAATCTACACAAAGTTTCGTATTCGCTTGTGGTATACATGTTAACTCGCTGCGTCATCGCAGATTTAGGTTGTCGCAATAGATTGCTGATTCTTGTCAAGTCACATTCATGAGCATCAAATATTTGACTCATCCTCAATGAGATAGTTCATAAAGGTTCTGAGTCAAGACCACAATTCTTTTAACTTATGTATTATTTATAGTGTGACTGGTGGTCGCGTGGAAAATGGGAGGTATATGTCACAGGATGGATACTCCCTGCGATGCAACCCGGAGTATTTTGTCTTTAGTGCACATGAGCACTAATATGTCGTTTAGTGCAACTGGGTCCGGATTGGGGTAGCTATGAGAGATGGGAGGATCTGGCTACCCATATTACCTCACCTCTGGGTGAGGGTGCTCACTGTACCCCTTTTTCCTGAGTTTGTGGTTGTGAGTTTGAGGACCTGAAGTGAGGTCATGACCATGTGACCAGCCCATGTGATCCATACCTCACCTGTGGGTGTGGTTACAGACTATGTAATCGAGGTGTGTTTAGCACATGGGAGTGAGTGTTTGGAAGTCTGCCGGTGTGGACAGATTTCCATGTGTCCAGGCTGGACATTACAGAGGGGTCTGTGTCTTGAGAGGAAGAAGCCTCCCTGTGTCTGTGGCTTCAGATAGAGCCTGAGTGCTGGACATTGCACAGCCTGTGCACCCACAGGCCTGAGAGAGCAGAGCTCTGCTATGGACATTGATGCTGTGTATGCCTGATGTAAAAACTGTTTACCTTTTTGTTCCTGACTTGATGGTTTATGAAGTAAATAAACCCACATGGACGTTGAAGAGAACATGTTTCCTGTCTCCTCCTATGCACCTGAGTGAGTACAATCCTTACATACTGTTCACAAACTATCTCCATCCAACCTCACTGAGCTCGAGCTGTTTGCCAAGGAAGAATGGGCAAGAAATTCAGTCTCTCAATGTACAAAACTGATAGAAATGTACCCCAAGTGACTTGCAGCTGTAATCACAGCAAAAGGTGGCGTAACAAAGTATTAAGTTAAAGGGGTAAAGGGGCCGAATAATATTGCATATCCCACTTTTCAGTTTTTGTATTTCCACAAAAACTTTAAAATAACCAAATTTCATTCAACTTCACAATTGTGTCCCACTTGTTGATTCTTCACCAAAAATTTACATTTGGTATCTTTATGTTTGAAGCATGATATGTGGGAAAAGGTTGAAAAGTTCCAGGGAGCCGAATACTTTCGCAAGGCACTGTAAGTACTGTGTGTGTGTGTGTATTGTAACCAGTTCAGGGGGTATATAGCTCCGGGATCGCCGTCTCGGGTAGATGGAGTGGCATAGAAAAGTTCAAGCACAGACAGCAGTACTGGTGTAAACTGGCGGCAACCAGTTTTATTAAAGTCCACAGTAACAAACATAAACCAAATCATAAACCAAAATCCTAAGCCTGTCAGGCTGCTAACTAGACACAGTTAGTTCCCTCACTACCGTGGTCTAGGCTCTAACAGCCTGGCCAAAACAACACATATATTGTAGTTACCAGAGCTTGGCTTCCAGGAGACTCCAGCAGTGTCTGAAGTCAGATTCAGACTGAGAGCCCTGTCTGTGTAACTCTACCACCTATTTCTGGCTGCTTAATTAGGCAGCTGTGTGCACTCAGGGTTGAGCTGCAAGCCTGTACTGGATGGGGAGTGGAGTGAACGTCGTACTGCCATCCTACCTTCACTCCTATATTCCTTATGCCACCCAGCTAAGAAACCTGGGCGAGATATACACCCCGTCCAGTACGCACCCCTTCACTTTCTCACATATCCCCCCCCCTCTTCTCCAGACCGGAGGGCTGGTTAACAACTCCAAAGAGACAGTGAACTCTGAACAAGGCATCGGCATTACCCTGTAACTTCCCAGGCCTATGCTCTACCGAGAAATTGAATTCTTGAAGCGAAAGGAACCACCTTGTCACCCTGGCATTCATTTCCTTGTTCTGCTGCATCCATGCCAGAGGAGCATGGTCTGACTGTAATTTAAATTTCCTGCCCAAGAGGTAATAACGTAGCAAGTCCAGCGCCCATTTGATTGCGAGGCACTTTCGCTCCAGAATGGCATAATTTTGTTCAGCCGGTGTCAGTTTCCGACTCAGATACATGACCGGGTGCTCTTCACCCTTCACAACCTGCAACGAAACCGCCCCTAACCCCACATTAGAGGCATCAGTTTGAACAAGAAACTCCTCGCTGAAATTAGGGGTGACCAGAACTGGGCTTTGACATAAAGCCATTTTCAAAGACTGAAATGCTTTTTCTGCCTCCGGATTCCAAACTACCATTTTTGACTTCCCACCCTTTGTCAGGTCGGTCAATGGGGCAGCAATGGAGGCAAAATTTTGTACAAATCTGTGATAGTACCCAGTGATGCCCAGAAACGCTTTGATCTGTCGTTTTGTGAGGGTGTAGGCCAGTTCTGAATCGCCTCTACCTTATTGTCTTGTGGCTTAATCAACCCCCTGCCAATGACGTAGCCCAGGTACTTGGCCTCTTCTAGGCCAATGGCACATTTCTCTGGGTTTATGTTCAGCCCAGCTCCGCCTATCGAGTCTAAGACGGCCTGCATCTTAGCGAGGTGGCTCTTCCAATCGGAACTGAAAATTACCACATCATCCAGGTAGGCAGCCGCATAGGCTTGATGCGGGCGCAGGATCAGATCCATAAGCCTCTGAAAGGTAGCCGGGGCTTCATGCAACCCGAATGTCATCACAAGATACTGAAACAAGCCGTCAGGGGTTGCAAGGGCCGTTTTTTCTTTTGCCTCATCAAACAGGGGTATCTGCCAGTACCCTTTTGTCAGATCGAGGGTTGTAATATAACGGGCGCCCCCTAACCTCTCGATTAGCTCGTCTACCCGTGGCATCGGGTATGCGTCAAACTTTGACACGTCGTTCAACTTTCTAAAATTATTGCAAAACCTCCAGGTTCCATTAGGTTTTGGGATCAGGACAATCGGGCTACACCACTCGCTTTGGGCCTCCTCAATGACGCCGAGGGCTAGCATCCGTTTGATCTCTCTGCGGGCTTCCGGTATCCTGTACGGCTTCAGCTTGACCTTAGTACCGGGCTCGGTCTCGATATGGTGCTTCACGAGAGAATTCCGGCCGGGCAAGTCTGAAAACCTCTGCTGATTTTTCTGCAGAAACTCCCGTACTTCCTGTTTTTGGTGTATGGACAATGTCTCACCAATTATCACAGGAGGTAGAGGTGGTTTTAACCCTTTCTCTACTTCACCCGAGGCCGACAATGACTCTCTGTCCCTCCAGGGCTTGATTAAGTTGATATGATAGACTTGGTAGGACTTCCGTCTCCCGGGTTGGTGTACTTTGTAGGTGAACTCGCTCACTTTCTGTACTATCTCGTATGGGCCATGCCATTTGGCCAAAAACTTACTTTCCACATTGGGAATTAGGATTAGGACTCGATCCCCGGGGTTGAAAGTCCTAATTTTTGCTGACCGATTATATATTCTGCTTTGAGCTTCTTGGGCTCTCTGCAGATGATCCTTAACCAATGGCATAATCTTAGCAATTCTATCTTGCATCTGGGCAATATGCTCTATAACACTCTTGTATGGGGTTGCCTCAGTCTCCCATACTTCCTTGGCTAAGTCTAGCAAGCCCCGCGGGTGCCGACCATATACCAACTCAAAGGGAGAAAACCCCGTAGAGACTTGGGGCACCTCTCTGACTGAAAACATTAGGTAGGGTAACAGGTAGTCCCAGTCCCGGCCATCTTTCTCCACTGCTTTCTTTAACATATGTTTTAACGTTTTATTAAAACGTTCAACCAGCCCATCCGTCTGGGGGTGATACACGGATGTTCGGATGTGCGAGATTTTAAGCAACTTACACAGCTCCTTCATCACCTTGGACATAAAAGGTGTGCCTTGGTCCGTGAGGATCTCTTTAGGGATTCCTGTCCTGGAAAACATATGAAAGAGTTCCCGTGCAATATTTTTGGACGCCATATTTCTTAAAGGGACAGCCTCGGGGTACCGGTTGCATAATCAAGTACCACTAGTATGTATTGGTGCCCCCTGGCTGATTTCACAATAGGACCTACCAAGTCCATCGCTACTCTTTCAAATGGTATCTCTATAACCGGAAGAGGGACTTATGGACTGCGGAAGTGAGAAACCGGAGCATTTATCTGACACGTGGGGCAGGTTTTGCAATAATCCTCCACATCTCGATAAACTGCTGGCCAGTAAAACCTCTGGAGGATTCTTTCCTGGGTCTTGTCCACCCCAGGTGCCCACCAAGCACGTGATTATGTGACAAACCTAGCACCATACCTCTATATGGCTTAGGTACCAGGAGCTGACTCACGACCTCTCCCTTGACCTTAGTGACCCTCATGGCAAAATGGGGAAATCTTTCATCAGAGCCGGGCTCTTGTGGGATCTCATTTAGAACAGTTATACTTTCCCTGGCATGTTTAAGAGTGGGGTCTCGCAACTGCTCACTCCCAAAATTGCCACGGGACACAGGTAGGTCAGGGACATTCTGTTCCAGAGAACCATTATCCCCCTCCCCCAACATAACTTGAAATGGAAATTCATCATTATCATCCCCTACGTTCAACAACACACTAGCATTGTGTTCCACCCCTATGGACCGCGCAACCTCAGTAGGAGCTTCATCACACTGTCCAGTAGAACCTTTTTCCCCCGCAGACCCCAAAACAGGGGAAAGTCACGACCCAATATGACGGGGTGCATCAGGTTCTTCACTACCCCCACTTCATACGAGATCTCCCCGAGTTTTGTGACGAAGTCCACGGAAGTCACCGGGTAGACTTTGGTATCTCCATGGATGCACACCACGCTCAGGTGTTTATCGGGGATGAAGTCCCTATCAGCCAGGCTGGCATGTATCAGTCACTCGACTCCCTGAGTCTAGGAGGGCTGGTACAGGGCAGCCATTTATAACCACCTGGGACACCTGTGGGCCATTCTCCTCGGCTGGGGTGGCCACGCACACTGGTTCCGCGAGGAGAGAGAGAGACCTTCCAGCATCACAGTCCATAGGTTCCCCCACTAGTGGACAGTTGGCTGAAATATGACCCCTTTCACGGCATCTCCAACACTGTCTCAGGTCTGGTGGTTCAGACGTGGAGACCTTTCTAGGCCTGGGCACTCCCGACAGGGAAGCATCGGCCCTTGCCTCACACATGTCCCCTCGGGCCTGGCCCCGTCTATCAGCAGCCCCCTGGCCCCACCAGCTGGAACCCTCTTACCGGGAGATGTCGGAGGCCGGGAACTCCGAAGTGACGACCGCTCGGACGGCTGGTCACGGAGGTAGTCTTTGGTGGCGGAGTACCTCTCTATCAGGCTGACCAATTGATTGGCGTCTTTGGGGTCTCCCTGTCCGACCCAGAGCTGCACCTCAGGAGGAAGGGCACAGATGTACCGGTCCACCACTATTTTTTCCACCATTTGGGCCAGGTTGCTGACGTAAGCTCCAGCCACTTCTTTACTAAATAAATGAGATCATACATTTGTGAGCGAGTAGGCTTGTCCCCACTGTATCTCCAGTTATGGACTCTCCTGGCACGGACTGCAATCGTAACACCCAGGCGGGCAAGAATCTCCGCTTTCAGCTTGGCATAGTCTCTGCTGTCCTGCTCGCTAAGGTCAAAATAGGGCTTTTGTGGTTCCCCAGTCAGATAGGGTGCGACCACCATGGCCCATTCAGATGGTGGCAGATTCTCCTTCTCTGCCAGTCTTTCAAATATAGCGACATATGCCTCCACATCATCATGAGACGTCATCTTCTGCAGGGTCTGTTTTACCGCCTTCTTTACCGCGGACAACGCAGGTGACCTTGCGTCATCACTCTGGGACGAGGTGCTGAGAGCCTGGCGTAGTGCTGCAACCTGCTCCAATAATAATCGGTTAGTCTCCTGCTGTTGCACACTAGCTCTCGCCATATGTATAAGCAGCTCCTCCATACTGTCAGACTTGTCTGTCCCGGCAACGGCAGCCTTTACCCAGGACATACACACTCCACAGTCTTTACCACAGCCAGTTCAGCTTTTCTCTGCAGACACTATTAAGGCTACTGTCTCTTTAAGGCTGCTTTGACAAACGTTTCTTTGCTGCTGTTTCTTAGCCACTGTGTTGCCCGCATTCGAGCACCAATTGTAACCAGTTCAGGGGTATATAGCTCTGGGATCGCCGTCTCGGGTAGACGGAGTGGCATAGAAAAGTTCAAGCACAGACAGCAGTACTGGTGTAAACTGGCGGCAACCAGTTTTATTAAAGTCCACAGTAACAAACATAAACCAAATCATAAACCAAAATCCTAAGCCTGTCAGGCTGCTAACTAGACACAGTTAGTTCCCTCACTACCGTGGTCTAGGCTCTAACAGCTTGGCCAAAACAACACATATATTGTAGTTACCAGAGCTTGGCTTCCAGGAGACTCCAGCAGCGTCTGAAGTCAGATTCAGACTGAGAGCCCTGTCTGTGTAACTCTACCACCTATTTCTGGCTGCTTAATTAGGCAGCTGTGTGCACTCAGGGTTGAGCTGCAAGCCTGTACTGGATGGGGAGTGGAGTGAACGTCGTACTGCCATCCTACCTTCACTACTATATTCCTTATGCCACCCAGCTAAGAAACCTGGGCGAGATATACACCCCGTCCAGTACGCACCCCTTCACTGTCTATATACATATATACAGTATATATATATATATTGTGAGGCAGTGACCGGGATTGTTTACGAGGGACGTTATATTTCTCCCAGAATGTGTACAGAGACCTATTAAAGCCATTGGAGTGCATTGCAGTCACACACACAGCAGCGGCTGCAATGCAGGAATGAAGGTGAGCAATGACCTAGTCAGACTACCTGGCTAAGGCAGATTAAGTAAAATCCGTCAGGGCCTTCATTTCTTGGAGGAGGTCACAGGAGGCAGTGGGGCGGCCTCCTCCCTCCAACCCGGGTTTTCCAGTGGCTTTTGCCACAGGTCTTTAAAACTCCTGCACTAAAGATTAGTGGGGTTCTATGTTGGGATCCTGCAAGGAGCATAGCAGGAAAGCTCCACAGGACTGTGTGTAGCTGAACCCAGGCCTGGGATGGCTCTGCACCAGTCAGGCTCTGTTCGGCCCGGCGCGGCCGTTGTCCCCGGCAACCAGTGTTTATGGACTGATGTTAACCCGGCTGCAGTCGGGAGGACTTTTCCTGTTTTACCCGTGAGTTGCTGAATAAAAGCTGTTTACTTTGGACTTGCTTGGGTCACTGCCTCAGTTACTGCACGGTGTGAACACCGCCGTCTTACAATTGGTTGGAGAATGCGGGCATTGTGACTGAGGTATACCCCACCGGCAGCTTCATGACCTCAATCCGGCCGGCCACTTTTCAGCCTCAACCCGTGGACAAAATGGAGGAGCTGGTAAAGCAGCTGGTAATTACACAACAGCAGCAGCTGCAGTTCCAGCGGCAACAGCAGGAGCGGGAGCAACGGCACAATGAGCAACAGCAGCTATTGTACCAGCAGCAGCAAAAAACAAACGAACTGTTGCTGCAACAGATTTCTGCACTGCGGGAGACCTCGACGGCACCAGCCCCTGAACGTCGCGAGGCCCGAGACAGGGTTCGCTCAGCGTTGAGGAAGATGGGACCGGAGGACAACGTGGAAGCTTTCATGACAGTTTATGAGCGCACAGCGGAGCGGGAAAACCTACCCGCCGGCCAGTGGGCAGAAGTAGTAGCTCCGTTTCTGGTCAGCGATGCACAAAAGGCCTACTTCGATCTCAGTCGGAGGACGCCCAGGACTACCAGAGGTTCAAAGGTGAGATCCTTGCCCGACTGGGGGTTAATACATACGTGAGGGCTCAGCGTGTATTTTCATGGGCCTATGTGGAGACACGACCCGCGCGATCTCAGGCTTATGACCTCCTGCAGCTGGTAAAGAAGTGGCTCCAGCCAGCGACTTTGTCTCCAGCCCAGATGGTGGAGAGGGTGGTGGTTGACCGGCTGGTAAGGACTCTGCCGGCTGCTATCCAACGTTGGGTGGGGCAAGGCGACCCCGGCACACTCGACCAGGTAGTCAGTTTGATCGAGCGCTACTCGGCCACTCAAGACTTTATTCGAGACTCCGCCCCCTCTCGGCTGTCACGCCGATCCCTGCCAACCCCGGAATCGGGAAAGGGGTCGCGTCCCTCTGCTGGGGACAGTCAGCACCGTACCCGTGCTGAAGGGGAACCCCGGAGTGAGAGTGGCAGGAGACCGGTTCCCTCCCAGGCTGTCATAAGACCTAACAGTACTTCCACCCTTAGGTGCTGGCGGTGTCAGGGACCGGGACATGTGATGGCTAATTGTCCCCTGACTACGGAACCCATGGACTGCGGATATAGCCGCCGGGTCTCAATGTATGCCCAGACCGTCTGCACAGCAACCCTCGACCCCCAGGACACTGAACTCCAACTATGCCAGGTACTGGTTAATGGGTACCCTACGGAGGCTCTCCTGGACTCAGGGAGCCTCGTGACTCTGGTACATGGGTCACTGGTGGCAGGAGATAACCCCAGCGGACGGCAGGTCGGGGTTGTATGTATCCATGGGGATCTCCGAGACTATCCAACTACGGAGGTAGTTTTGTCCACGCCATGTGGAGACATAAAACATGTGGTGGGAGTGGTAAAAAAATCTTCCCTATGGGTCTGTGTTGGGAAGAGACTTGCCCTGTTCTGGACTCTGTGGAAAAACAAAATCCATTCTCCCCCGGTAAGATGTATTACAGATGCTGTACCGACGAACCTGCCGTAGGGGTGTCCCATATAGGGATAGAGTGTGACCCCGATAGGTTTCCCTTAGAGGTGCTGGCAGGAGAGGTGGAGGAGACCGCATCGATTCCCGAGCTGGAAGTGTCCAGGGCCACGTTTGGGACAGCTCAGCTACAAGATCCCACTCTGACTCAGGCGCGGGAAAGGGTGCTAGAGGTAAACGGCGTAGCCCAACGCAGATACGGTATTCCCACGCATGGTAGTCAGTGGAGAGTTGCTTTATAGGGTAGATAAAATCAGGGACGAGGTTGTGGAACAGTTGGTTGCACCTCAGTCGTATCGTAGGGTGATTCTAGATTTGGCACACTCACACTTGCTGGGGGGCCACTTAGGGGAAAAAAAAACTCTAGAATGTATCTTGCAGCGGTTCTTTTGGCCGGGAGTCTACGCGGAGGTCAAAAGGTACTGCGAATCCTGCCCCGAATGTCAGTTGACCTCACCCACTGCAAGTTTCCGTAGTCCATTGGTACCCCTGCCAATAATAGAGGTACCTTTTGAACGGATTGCAATGGATTTGGTACGGCCCATTGTAAAATCCGCCCGTGGCCACCAACACATACTGGTGGTCGTCGACTATGCCACCCGGTACCCGGAGGCTATACCACTACGCCACACCTCGGCAAAACTTATTGCCCAAGAACTGTTTGCCATGTTCTGTCGCCTGGGACTACCTAAGGAGATCCTGACGGATCAGGGGACCCCCTTTATGTCCAAGGTGACAAGAGAACTGTGCAAACTGCTAAAAATTAAACAATTGCGCACCTCGGTGTACCACCCTCAAACCGACGGGTTAGTAGAACGGTTCAATAGAACCCTCAAGTCCATGTTAAAAAAGGTGATTTCTAAGGATGGAAGGGATTGGGACATATTGCTACCCTATTTGATGTTCGCTGTCCGTGAGGTACCCCAGGCTTCCACAGGGTTCTCTCCCTTTGAGTTATTGTACGGCAGACACCCTAGGGGTCTGTTGGACGTAGCCAAAGAGACATGGGAACAAGAGCCGACTCCACATAAGAGTATAATTGAACACGTGGCTAGTATGCAGGACCGGATCGCTGTGGTCAGGCCCATCGTGAAAGAACATCTGTTAGATGCCCAGGCAACCCAGAGGCGCACATATAATAAAAGAGCCAGAGTCAGGTCTTTTAACAAGGGCGATCGGGTATTAGTACTGGTACCCACAGCCGAGAGTAAGCTCATGGCCAAGTGGCAAGGGCCATATGAGATTCGAGAAAAGGTGGGGGAGGTAAATTACCGGGTGTATCAGCCCGGAAGGAGGAAACCTGAGCAGATTTACCATATAAACCTGCTAAAACCTTGGAAAGATCGAGAGTGTTTAGTTACAGACATCACCCCGGGCATATCACCAGAGAGTTCTCTACCTTCAGCCAGGGAAGCGTCCAAGGGGGAGGTCAGGATAGGTGATGCCCTCACTAAACAGCAGCGACGGGAGGCTCGCTCCCTGGTACAAAACAATACCGACGTGTTCTCAGAGCTACCAGGTAGGACTACGGTTATCCAACATGACATTGTCACCGAACCTGGGGTAAGGGTGCGAATAAGACCGTACCGGGTGCCCGAAGCCCGGAGGCAAGCAATTTCGGCTGAGGTAAAACAAATGCTTCAGTTAGGCGTCATAGAGGAATCACGGAGTGAGTGGGCTAGCCCCATTGTACTGATTCCAAAGCCAGACGGATCATTACGCTTCTGTAATGATTTCCGAAAATTGAATGAAGTGTCAAAGTTCGACCTTTATCCAATGCCCCGGGTGGACGAGCTGATTGAGAGACTGGGGCAGGCCCAGTACTTTACCACGCTCGATCTCACCAAGGGTTATTGGCAGGTACCTCTTACAGATTCGGCAAAGGAGAAGACCGCCTTCGTAACTCCGGAGGGTCTATTTCACTATGTGGTCTTACCTTTTGGGTTACATGGGGCCCCGGCTACATTTCAGAGATTGATGGACATAGTGCTCAAGCCTCATCAGGAATACGCGTCCGCGTATCTAGATGATATCATCATATTTAGCACTGACTGGCAAACGCATCTAACACATGTACAAGCGGTGCTGGATTCTCTCAGAGCTGCGGGGTTAACGGCAAACCCAAAAAAATGTGCGATAGGGCTGGAGGAAGCTCGATATTTGGGGTATGTGATAGGCCGAGGAGCTATCAAGCCCCAAATAAGTAAAATTGAGACCATAAAAAACTGGCCTAAACCATCGAGTACAAAACAGGTGAGGGCGTTCCTTGGCATCCTTGGGTATTACCGCCGGTTTATACCTAATTTTGCCGGGCGAACGGCGGCCCTAACCGATCTCTTGAAAGGAAAGAAAACGGTAATGGTTCGGTGGAACCCTCAGGCAGAAGAAGCCTTCCAGTCCATGAAGTTGGCCCTGTGTGGACAGCCGGTCCTCATCAGCCCCAACTTCAATGAAACCTTCATTGTACAGACAGATGCCTCGGAGGTAGGACTAGGGGCGGTGTTATCACAAAAAGTGAATGGTGAAGAGCACCCGGTCACCTACTTGAGTAGAAAACTGGTCCCGGCGGAGAAAAACTATAGCGTAGTAGAAAAGGAGTGTTTGGCTATTAAGTGGGCCTTGGAATCACTACGTTATTATTTACTCGGGCGTCAGTTCCGCTTGGTGACGGACCACTCACCCTTGGTATGGATGAGGAATGCAAAAGAGAGGAATGCGCGAGTCACCAGGTGGTTCCTGTCACTGCAAAATTTCAGTTTCTCTGTAGAACATCGCCCTGGGAAGTTGCAAGCAAACGCGGATGCCCTGTCCCGGCACCCTGTATGGTGGCAAATGTTCAACCCCCACAAGTTTGAACAGAGGGGGGGGATATGTGAGGCAGTGACCGGGATCGTTTACGAGGGACGTTATATTTCTCCCAGAATGTGTACAGAGACCTATTAAAGCCATTGGAGTGCATTGCAGTCACACACACAGCTGCGGCTGCAATGCAGGAATGAAGGTGAGCAATGACCTAGTCAGACTACCTGGCTAAGGCAGATTAAGTAAAATCTGGCATCGCCTTCATTTCTTGGAGGAGGTCACAGGAGGCAGTGGGGCGGCCTCCTCCCTCCAACCCGGGTTTTCCAGTGGCTTTTGCCACAGGTCTTTAAAACTCCTGCACTAAAAATTAGTGGGGTTCTATGTTGGGATCCTGCAAGGAGCATAGCAGGAAAGCTCCACAGGACTGTGTGTAGCTGAACCCAGGCCTGGGACGGCTCTGCACCAGTCAGGCTCTGTTCGGCCCGGCGCGGCCGTTGTCCCCGGCAACCAGTGTTTATGGACTGATGTTAACCCGGCTGCAGTCGGGAGGACTTTTCCTGTTTTACCCGTGAGTTGCTGAATAAAAGCTGTTTACTTTGGACTTGCTTGGGTCACTGCCTCAGTTACTGCACGGTGTGAACACCGCCGTCTTACAATATATATATACACACACTGCTCAAAAAAATAAAGGGAACACTCAAACACTCAAATAACACATCCTATATCTGAATGAATGAAATATTCTCATTGACTACTTTGTTCTGTACAAAGTTGAATGTGCTGACAACAAAATCACACTCTCCACGGCGTCTCCAGACTCTGTCTCGACTGTCACATGTGCTCAGTGTGAACCTGCTTTCATCTGTGAAGAGCACAGGGCACCAGTGGCGAATTTGCCAATCCTGGTGTTCTGTGGCAAATGCCAAGCGTCCAGCACAGTGTTGGGCTGAGAGCACAACCCCCATCTGTGGACGTCAGGCACTCAGATCATCCTCATTGAGTCGGTTTCTAACCATTTGTGCAGACACATGCACATTTGTGGCCTGCTGGAGGTCATTTTGCAGGGCTCTGGCAGTGCTTCTCCTGTTCCTCCTTGCACAAAGACAGAGGTAACATTCCTGCTGCTGGGTTGTTGCCCTCCTATGGCCCCCTCCACGTCTCCTGTTGTACTGGCCTATCTCCTTGTAGCGCCTCCAGCCTCTGGACACTACGCTAACAGACACAGCAAACCTTTTGCAACAGCTGGCATTGATGTGCCATCCTGGATGAGCTGCACTACCTGAGCCACTTTTGTGGGTTGCAGAGTCCGTCTCATGCTACTACGAGTGTGAAAGCACAATCAACATTCAAAAGTGACGAAAACATCAGCCAGAAAGCATTGGTACTGAGATGTGGTCTGTGGTTCCCACCTGCAGAACCACTCCTTTATTGAGTGTGTCTTGATAATTGCCAACAATTTCCATCTTTTGTCTATTCCATTTGCACAGCAGCATGTGAAATTGATTGTCAATCAGTGATGCTTCCTAAGTGGACAGTTTGATTTCACAGAAGTTTGATTTACTTGGAGTTATATTCTGTTGTTTAAGTGTTCCCTTTATTTTTTTGAGCAGTGTACAGTCATGGACAAAAGTTTTGAGAATGACACAAATATTAATTTTTACAAAGTCTACTGCTTCACTTTTTCTAATGGCAATTTGCATATACTCCAGAATGTTATAAAGAGTGATCAGCTTAACAGCAATTACTTGCAAAGTCAATATTTGTCTTGAAAATGAACTTTGTCCCCAAAACACATTTCAACATCATTGCAGCCCTGCCTTAAAATGACCAGCTAACCTCTTTTCAGTGATTGCTCCATTAACACAGGTGTGGGTGTTGATGAGGACATGGCTGGAGATCAATCTGTTATGATTAAGTAAGAATGACACCACTGGACACTTTAAAAGGAGGCTGGTGCTTGGCATCATTGTTTCTCTTCTGTTAATCATGGTTATCTCTAAAGAAACACGTGCAGTCATCATTGCAATGCACAAAAATGGCCTAACAGGGAAGAGTATCGCAGCTAAGAAGATTGCACCTCAGTCAACAATCTATCGCATCATCAAGAACTTCAAGGAGAGAGGTTCCATTGTTGCCAAAAAGGCTCCAGGGCGCCCAAGAAAGACCAGCAAGCGCCAGGACTGTCTCTTAAAAGTGTTTCAGCTGCGGGATCGGGCTACCAGCAGTGCAGAGCTTGCTCAGGAATGGCAGCAGGCAGGTGTGAGTGCATCTGCACGCACTGTGAGGCGTAGACTCTTGGAGCAAGGCCTGGTCTCAAGGAGGGCAGCAAAGAAGCCACTTCTCTCCAGAAAAAACATCGTGGACAGATTGCTATTCTGCAAAAGGTACAGGCAGTGGACTGCTGAGGACTGGGGTAAAGTTATTTTCTCTGATGAATCCCCTTTTCGATTGTTTGGGACATCAGGAAAACGCCTCATTCGGAGAAGACAAGGTGAGCGCTACCACCAGTCTTGTCTCATGCCAACTGTTAAGCATCCTGAAACCATTCATGTGTGGGGTTGCTTCTCAGCCAAGGGAATCGGCTCTCTCACAGTCTTGCCTAAAAACACAGCCATGAATAAAGAATGGTACCAGAATGTCCTCCAAGAGCAACTTCTCCCAACCCTCCAAGAGCAGTTTGGCGATCAACAATGCCTTTTCCAGCATGATGGAGCACCTTGCCATAAAGCAAAGGTGATAACTAAATGGCTCAGGGAACAAAACATAGAGATTTTGGGTCCATGGCCTGGAAACTCCCCAGATGTTAATCCCACTGAGAACTTGTGGTCAATTATCAAGAGACGGGTGGACAAACAAAAACCTAAAAATTCTAACAAAATGAAAGCATTGATTGTGCAAGAATGGACTGCT
Source organism: Oophaga sylvatica (assembly GCA_033576555.1). Classification (NCBI taxonomy): domain Eukaryota; kingdom Metazoa; phylum Chordata; class Amphibia; order Anura; family Dendrobatidae; genus Oophaga; species Oophaga sylvatica. The sequence goes on along the minus strand of JARQOD010000002.1, from coordinate 461,294,755 downwards.
ATCAGTCAGGATTTGGTCCAGAAGTTGATTGAGAGCATGCCAGGGAGAATTTTGGCCATGACTGTAAGTTGACGAATATAGGAATAAATTTAATTTATTGGATAAAATAAGTAAATTTGGGATGTGCATAAGTATTCACCCCTTTTGGGATGAAGTCCCTAAAAATTTCTTGTTTTTAGAATGGTGTCACTTTTGGGTATTTTCTATCATATAGACCCCTCAAAGTGACTTCAAATGTGATGTGGTCCCTAAAAAAACAAATCGTGTTGTAAAAATGAGAAATCGCTGGTCAACTTTTAACCCTTATAACTTCTTAACAAAAAAAAATTTTGGTTCCAAACTTGTGCTGATGTAAAGTAGACATGAGGGAAATGTTATGTATTAAGAAATTTGTGTGACATAACTCTCTGATTTAAGGGCATAAAAATTAAAAGTTTGAAAATGGCAAAATTTTCCAAATTTTTGCCATATTTCCGTTTTTTTTCATAAATAAACGCAAGTCATATAAATTTTTTTTACCACTAACGTAAAGTAAAATATGTCACGAAAAAACAATCTCAGAATCAGTGGGATTCATTAAAGCGTTCCAGAGTTCCGATCCCCCCTGTACCTCCCGGTGTCCCCAGACCCTCCTGCCTCCTCCGGTGGGTGCCGCCATCTTGTTCCGGGAAGAAAATGGCGGGCGCACGAGCAGATTAATTCATTCAGTGAAGGTACATTTTGATCACTGTGATAAACGCTATCACAGTGATCAAAATAAAAAAAATAGTAAATAAATCCCCCCTTTATCACTCCCTTAGGTAAATATAATAAAATAAAGAAAATATATTTATTTTCATTTTTCCATTAGGGTTATAATTAGGGTTAGGGTTATAATAAGGGTTATAATTAGGGTTAGAGTTACAATTAGGGTTAGGGTTGCAATTAGGGTTGGAATTAGGGTTAGGGTTGGGATCAGGGTTAGGGGTGTGTTGGGGTTAGGGTTGGAGCTAAGGCCCCGTCTCACATAGCGAATATTGCTAGCGAGATCGCTGCTAAACAGCGATCTCAGCAGCGATCTCGCTATGTCTGACACGTACCAGCGATCAGGCCCCTGCTGTGAATCGCTGGTCGTGTCAGAAATGCCTGGACTTTTTTTTGATTGCTGGTCTCCCGCTGGCCAGCACGCATCGCTGCGTGTGACAGGCAGGAGACCAGCGGTCAGCTGGTAACTAAGGTACACTTCGGGTTTCCAGGTGCGGGGCTGTGCTTGGAAACCCGATGTGTACGTTGGATACCAGCGCGCTGCTGCAGGGGAGCTGGTAACCAAGGTACACATCGGGTTTCCAGGCACCGCGCAGCGCCTGGAAACCCGAAGTGTACCTTGGATACCAGCTCCCTGCATCAGCGCGCTGGTATCCAACGTACACTGTGGGTAACTAGGCGACGTTACCTGCAGTGTCGCTGTCCTGATCGCTGCCTGAGCTGCCTATTTGGCAGCTCAGCAGCGATCATGTAGCGACACACCAGCGATCCTGATCGTTGTCAGGATCGCTGGTGTGTCACTATGTGAGACGGGGCCCCTAAAATTGAGGGGTTTCCACTATTTAGGCACATCAGTGAGTCTCCAAACACGACATGGCATTCAAAACGTCAAATGGTGCTCCCTCCCTTCCGAGCCCTGCATATGGGGTATCAGCGTACTCAGGACAAATTGCACAACAATTTTGGGGTTTTAATTACCCTTGGGAAGATAAAAAAAATACCTGGCTAAAAAATCATTTTTGAGGAAAACATGATTTTTATTTTCACGGCTCTAGGTTATAAACTTCTGTGAAGCAGTTGGAGGTTCAAAGTGCTCAACACATCTAGATAAGTTCCGTAAGGGGTCTAGTTTCCAAAATGGGGTCACTTGTTGGGGGTTTTCACTGTTTAGGCACATCAGGGGCTCTCCAAACGCGACATGGCGTCCAGCCAATTCTGCGTTGAAAAAGTCAAACGGTGCTCCTTCCCTTGCGACCTCTGCCGTGCGCCCAAAAAGTGGTTTACTCCCACATATGGGATATTGGTGTATTCAGGAGAATTTGCACAACAAATTTTGTGGTTCATTTTCTCTTTTAACATTTGTGAAAATAAAAAAAATTGGTTCTGAAGTAAATTTTTTGCAAAAAAAGTTAAATCTTAATTTTTTCCTTCCACATTGCTTCAGTTCCTGTGAAGCACGTAAAGGGTTAATAAACTTTTTGAATGTGGTTTTGAGTAGCTTGAGGGGTGCAGTTTTTATAATGGTGTCACTTTTGGGTATTTTCTTTCATATAGACCCCTCAAAGTGACTTCAAATGTGATGTGGTCCCTAAAAAACAAATGGTGTTGTAAAAATGAGAAATCGCTGGTCAACTTTTAACCCTTATAACTTCGTAACAAAAAAACATTTTGTTTCCAAACTTGTGCTGATGTAAAGTAGACATGAGGGAAATGTTATTTATTAAGAAATATGTGTGACAAATCTCTCTGATTTAAGGGCATAAAAATTTAAAGTTTGAAAATTGCAAAACTTTCCAAATTTTTGCCATATTTCTGTTTTTTTCATAAATAAACGCAAGTCATATAAATTTTTTTTACCACTAACGTAAAGTACAATATGTCACGAAAAAACAATCTCAGAATCAGTGGGATTCATTAAAGCGTTCCAGAGTTATAATCTCATAAAGTGGCAGTGGTCAGAATTGTAAAAATTGGCCCGGTCATTAAGCTGCAAATTGGCTCTGTCACTAAGGGGTTAAGCAAGAGGCACCTCTACCCAAACACCATGAAGACCAAGGAGATCTCCAAACAAGTCAGGGACAAAGGAAATGTGCAATCTTTAACTTTAGGCCTTTTAAAGTTCAATTCATCTTCAACTTGTACATCTGTTCACAATAACATTAATTTTGACCAGGGGTGCCCAAACTTTTACATGCCACTGTAATTGTTTTGGAGTGGCCTAGTCAAAGCCCAGACCTTAATCCAATTGACAATCTGTGGGCAGACTGAAGATTGCTGTTCACCAGTGGAAAACATCTAACTTGAAGGAGCTGGAGCAGTTTTGCCATGAGGAATAGGCAAAAATGCCAGTGGTAAGATGTGGAAAACTCAGGGACTTATCCAAAGTGATTTACTGCTCTAATTGCGGAGGGGGAGGGAAGAGGTTCTACAAAGTGCTGACTTTAGAGAGTGAATAATTATGCACAGTGAAGTTTTGAGTTAAGGGTATGCCACACTAAACAATATCGCTAACGGGATCGCTAAAAAACGTCACTATTTAGCGATCCTGTTAGCGATGTTGTTGTGTGCGGCAGCTTCCAGCGACGAGCTTCCTGCTGTGATCTCGCTCGTCGCTGGAATCGTTCCGGACCCTATTTTCTCGTCGGCGCTCCCGCTGGGTAAGTATCTAATCGCTGTGTGGCACCTTTTCTTAGCGATTTAGCGGTACTTTTGTACCGCTAAAGTCGTTAAGAAGATCGCTAACGGCGATAGCGTCGTTAACTATATCGCTAAATGTGGCCGCATTTAGCGATATAGAAACAATCCCGCTAGCGATCGCATTAGTATGCGTCGTTATCGTGATCGCTAGCGGGATTGTTTAGTGTGGCAGTACCTTAACTTTGTCCTATTTGTTGTTTGCTTCACAAAAAAAATGTTCCCGGATAGTGGGGAGTGGGTGTGTGAATACTATTGCAAGCCACTGTATATAATACTTATTTATATAATAGATAATTAAAAGAATTAGTAGTTTACACAGTGCAAAGATTTTAGGCAGGTGAGGAAAACAAGATGCAAAGTTAGAGTGCCTTCAAAACTAGACGTATTCATTGTTTATTTTTATCAATAAAAAAATGCTAAGTGAAAGAAAAAAAGAGAAATCTATCAGATCAACGTTTGATGTGATCATTTGCACAAAGTTTTTGAAGTATCCCAGCAGGGAGGTCTTCCAAACATCTTGTAGAGGTAACCACAGATCTTCAGTGTATGTAGGTTTGCACAAATCCTTCTGCTTTTTCATGTAAGACCACACAGACTTGATAATGTTGATATCAGGGCTTTGCTGATGCCATGTCATCACTTCCAGGAATCCTTGTTCTTCTTTAGCCTGAAGAAAGTTTTTAATGACACTAGCTGTATGTTTGGGGTTGATGTCCTGCTGCGCAAGAAATATAAAGCGAATAATACGTCTCCTTGATGATATCACATGATGGATAAATATCTGTCTGTATTTATCAGCATTGAGGACGCCATTAATCTTGAACAAAAATCCAGAATGTCATTTGCTAAAATGCATCCACAAATTTGTAATGAACCTCCACTATGCTTCACTGTTGCCATGTTTCACTGTTGCCTCCTGACACTCATTATTGTACTTGATCTCTCCAGTCCCGCAGGGAACAAACTGCCTTCTGTTACAACCACGTTTTACATTTTTACTCATCAGCTCAGAGCACCTACTGCCATTTTTCTGCAATGTAGTGCCCTATAATTTTTTGCATAATTGAGTCACAGGACCTTGTTTCCATGTTGGATGAAAGGTTTTTAACAGCAATTCTACCATAAAGTCAACTTCTGGTCTAACTTCACAGAACAGTACTTGGGTGTAACTGAGCACAACTGCTGCTGCCAGTTCTGAGCTGATGGCTCTTGTGGACATCTTCCAATTTCAAAGAGGAGTAAGCATGATGTGCCTTCATCTGCTGCACTAAGTTTCTTTGATCACCCCTGCATCTACAGTCCTCAATGTTAACCATTTCTTGGTGCTTTATACAAATAGTCTCTTCAGAGAGGAAGAGGACTAGAACACTGGTGCCACCTGTAGGAAGTAGAAATACGGATTTTTGTGTTACTCACCGTAAAATCCTTTTCTCCGAGACGCTCATTGGGGGACACAGGACTGTGGGTGTATGCTACTGCCGCTAGGAGGCTGACACTAAGTAAATATAAAAAAAGGTTAGCTCCTCCTCCGCCGTATACACCTCAGCACTGGCCGCAGGCAAACCCAGTTTAGTGCAAAAAGCAGTAGGAGGCTAAAGAATAAATCAGTGTTAATACAGGTACAATATATCCAGAAGTAAATCTACTGATATAGACCCAAACAAATAGAATTAACTTAGAAAACGAAGCCGTCCGGCTATAAGGGAGGGTGCTGTGTCCCCCAATGAGCGTCTCGGAGAAAAGGATTTTACGGTGAGTAACACAAAAATCCGTATTTCTCCTTCGTCTCATTGGGGGACACAGGACTGTGGGACGTCCCAAAGCAGTCCCTTGGGTGGGAAACCGACTCCACAGTGTAATTTATAACCAAGCATTGCTTATAGGAGCGCAACCGCGCCCTGAAGAATCCTTCTACCCAGACTGGCATCCGCAGAAGCCTGAGTATGGACATTATAATGCTTGGAAAAGGTATGCAGACTGGACCAGGTTGCCGCCTTACAAACCTGTTCCACCGAAGCCTGATGCCGAAGGGCCCAGGAGGCACCCACCGCTCTGGTGGAGTGAGCCCTGATTCCTGCGGGAACCACTGCTCCTCTAATGCGGTAAGCCTCCTGAATGGCTAACCGAATCCACCTAGCCAAGGTTGATTTAGAGGCAGCGAGTCCCTTCCTGCGACCCTCAGGGAGAACAAACAGCGTGTCCGTTTGCCGAAAGGACGCCGTCCGAGATACATATCTCCTGAGCGCTCTCACCAGATCTAGCGTATGGAGAGTCTTCTCAACCCGGTGCGTAGGAGCTGGGCAAAAAGAAGGTAGAACAATATCCTCATTGATATGAAAAGAGGACACGACTTTAGGCAAAAAAGGTGGTGTTGGCCTGAGCACCACCTTATCCTGATGGAAAAGCAAGTACGGAGCCCGACAAGACAGTGCTGCCAGCTCCGAAACCCGCCTAATGGATGTTATGGCTACCAAAAACACCACTTTCCATGAAAGAAATGCCAGAGAAACCTCCTGCAGAGGTTCAAATGGAGATTCCTGCAGGACTCCCAGGACTAGATTGAGATCCCAAACATCTAAGGGAGCCTTGTAGGGGGGAACTATATGGACAACCCCCTGAATAAAGGTCCTAACCTGAAAATTAGACGCAATCCTTCGCTGAAAAAGCACTGACAAGGCTGATATCTGCCGTCTAAGCGTACTTGGCGCTAAACCTGAATCTAGGCCTGCCTGGAGAAATGACAGAATGTTTGGAATTGAAAACCGAAGCGGGGAACAACCATGTTCCCTGCACCAAGCAAAAAAGACCTTCCAAGTCCCGTGGTAGATGCGAGCCGAGACGGGCTTTCGGGCGCTAGCCATCGTCGCGGCGACCTTTTTAGAGAATCCAGCCCTGGTCAGGATCCAAGATTCAACGGCCAGGCCGTCAAACACAGGACCACTGAGTTCTGGTGGTAAACTGGGCCCTGGGAGAGAAGGTCCGCGCGCTCTGGCAGTCGCCAGGGTATGTCGGCGAGCAACTGTACCAGCTCCGCGTATCAAGAGCGACGCGGCCAATCCGGAGCGATTAATATCGCTGGAACCCCCTCTATCCTGATCTTTCTGATCACCCTTGGGAGAAGAGCTATTGGTGGAAATAAGTATGGAAGATGGAATTGATTCCACGGTAGAACCAGGGCGTCCACCGCAATTGCCTGCGGATCCCGGTACCGGGAGACGAAGTTGGGCACCTTGGCATTCATCCTGGAAGCCATCAGGTCCACATCTGGGGTTCCCCAGCGTCGGCATATCTGCTGAAAAATCTCGGGATGTAGTGACCATTCCCCTGAAGCTATGCCGTGACGGCTGAGAAAATCCGCTGCCCAGTTTTCCTCGCCCGGAATGTGGACTGCTGAAATCACGGAGTGATTTACCTCTGCCCAGGACAGAATCTGTTTTACCTCGTGCATAGCCGCCCGGCTGCGGGTACCTCCCTGATGGTTTATGTATGCCACCGCCGTGGCATTGTCTGATTGTATTCGGACTGGGCGGCCCGCCAGATGCTGGTGAAAATGCCTCAGAGCCAGCCGAATAGCTCGGATCTCTAAAATATTGATCGGGAGGATCGACTCCTGCTGCAACCAAGTCCCCTGGGCTGTGTGGTGACGAAACACTGCTCCCCATCCGAGCAGGCTGGCATCCGTTGTGACTACCATCCAGAAATTTGGAGGAAACAAACGGCCCTGTTGAAGAGTGGAGCTCCTCGTCCACCACATAAGAGTCTGTCTGACCTGCAGGGACAGACGGCACCGAAGATTGAGGGAATAAGGGCTCCCGTCCCATACTGCCAAGAGTGCATGCTGAAGGGGGCGAAGATGAAACTGGGCAAATGGAATTGCCTCGATTGCTGCCACCATCCTTCCTAGGACCCTCATGCAAAACCGGATGGTATGAGGAATCGGTTTGCGAAGGATCCGTACCTCTTGACAGAGAACTAAGGCCTTGTCCTGAGGAAGGAATATCAACCCTTGAGCGGTGTCGAAATTCATCCCTAAGAAGGTGATCTTTCGAGATGGCACGGGAGATGACTTCTTCATATTCACCAGCCACCCCAGGCGAACAAGGGTGCCTAGGGTAATGCTGACACTTTCCTCGCATGTTTGGAAAGACGGACCCTTGATGAGAAGGTCGTCTAGATAAGGCAAGATGACTATCCCCCTGGAGTGCAGAATGGATACAACAGCAGCCATGACCTTTGTGAACACTCTGGGAGCTGTGGCTAGCCCGAATGGCAAGGCAGCGAACTGAAAGTGAAGTTTGCCGATGGCAAACCGAAGAAACCTTTGATGAGGGGGAAATATGGGGATGTGAAGATAGGCATCCTGGATGTCTATTGATGCTAGAAATTCCCCTTTTTCCATGGCAGCAATGACCGAGCGGAGAGACTCCATTCGGAAATGTCGAATTCTGACAAACCGGTTCAGTCTCTTTAGATCCAGAATGGGCCTTACGGTACCGTCCTTTTTGGGTACAATGAACAGATTGGAATAAAACCCCCGACCTCTTTCGACCTCTGGTACAGGTACGACAACCCCGCTGTGTCGAAGAGATTCGACCGCCTTGAATAAGGCGCGAACCCGAGACTCCTCCTTGGGAAGGCGTGAGGGAAAAAAACGATTTGAGGGAAGGCTGGTAAATTCTATCTTGTACCCCGAGGTGACTAATTCCCTGACCCATTCGTCTTGAGTAATCGATAGCCAAGTGGGGCGAAACCAGAGTAGACGGCCGCCTACTCTGGATGAATCGACCGGATTCTGCCTCCAGTCATTTATCCGAAAATCTTTGGGCCTAGACCCTCTAGATCTCGGTTGTTGAGACCGCATTCTTCCCAATGGGTTGGTTTTGTAAGAGACCTGACGATCTCTGGCCTGATTAGGTCGACCTGAGCCGCTGGAACTGGCTGTTGCGGCCCAACCTGGGTTGCGAAAGGCTCTAAAACGAGGCTGAAGCTGTCGGCGAAAGGGCTGTTTGACTTTCTGCTGAGGCAAAAAAGAACTCTTCCCTCCTGTCGCATCAGATATAAGCTGATCCAGCTTTTCACCAAATAAACGACCGCTTTGATACGGCAAGGACGTAAGTGACTTCTTTGAAGTTGAGTCTGCTCGCCAAGTCCTCAACCACAAGGATCTCCTAATGGCAATCGCATTAGCAGCAGCTAATGCCGCGCAATTTGCCGCATCCATGGAAGTGTTGATCAAAAAATCACCTGCGAGAGCCATCTGATTAGATATCTCAAAAACCACAGGTGGCACTTCTACACCGTGGAGAGCTCTGTTCAGAGACTCCGACCAGGAAATCATTGCCTTGGCAACCCAAGTCGCTGCGAAGGAAGGAGAGAGAGATGACCCAGATGCTTCAAACACCGAGCGAGCCAGGCTTTCAATCAGACGATCCGTTGGATCCTTAATCGAGGAACCATCAGGAAGGGAGAGAAGCGTCTTAGATGCCAAGCGAGACACCGGAGGATCGACCACTGGGGATTCCGCCCACTTCTTAAGAAGTTCAGGAGCAAAAGGATACCTGGTATTGAGGGCCCTCTGTCCTGCAAAGCGCTTATCCGGTTTTTCTCGGTGGCGCTGCACAAGCTCCTCAAATTCAGGATGAGCACCAAAGACCTTATGAGTCTGTCTGGCTCTTTTGAAGGACACCTTATGACCCGAAGTCAAAGTGGATTCGTCGTCCACTCCCAGGGATTGATTGACAGCTTCTATAAGACTGTCAATTGTCTCCTGACAATTCGGGGCCTCTAGATTGAGGGACCCTTCAGACTCAGAATCCGAATATTGATCACTCGCTTCCGAAGGTGAGGGAGAGCGAGAAACGGAACTGATAGATGCCGAGGCCCCGGTCGGCAAAGGCGACGCAGTATGGGTTCGTTTCCCCTGCGTCTGCCTGGTGAGAGCGCGGCCCCTGCAGGCCGGAGGTTCCTGAGGCGTAGTCAAGCCAGGTGAACCACTGTCCCTGCTCCTATCGGGAGCTTGAAGGGACTCGATTGCTCTGGTTAATGATGCCACAGATTGAGACAGAGACAAGGCCCATTCTGGAGGACCTGACGCACTGGGCTCGACTATAGGTGAGGGCTCCTGCGCCCGTTCGGAGTTACAGGCTTCGCAGACCCGATTAGTCTGGGCGTGCGGAAAAGGGGACCTACAGGCAATGCATGCGGTATACAGCACCGTATGAGACTTGGCCCTTTTGGACATACTGAATCTGTCGCAGATTGCCTGCCGCAATGATTTGGATGTGGCGGTACGGTCAGTGGAGCGGAGTGCAGAGGAGCGCAGTGGAGAGGAACAACCAGGCTGGAGGTAGTAGCACTTACCCCAGTCCTGTACCCCCAGCGTCCTTAAACAGCGTAATAGAGCGTAAACAAGAAAATGCCCGAGCTCCAGATTTCAAAAAGAGCGCTCCCCTGTCAGGGGGGCGTCTTCATATAGCCGAGCCTCAGGGGGAAGGGTCGAGGGGCGCGGCCAAATCCACTTCCGGCCGCGGCCTAGTCTCCGGCAAAAGCCGGGGACTAAATTTTGCGGCCCGGCCTAGAGCCGGCCGAAGCCGCGGCCTAAATTTTCGGCGGTGGCCGCCCGAGAGTCGGGGGGCGGGCCCGCCGGGAGATGACGCTGCCGGGGGCGGAGTCCTGAGACCGCGGCCTACCTTTCGGTCGAAGCCGGGTACTAATTTACTGGCCGCGGCCTAGTCCCGGCCAAAGCCGGGGACTAAATTTTCGCCCGAGGCCTAGCGCCGGCCGAAGCCGGGAGCTAAATTTTTGGCGGCGGCCACCCAGGAGTCGGGGGGCGGGCCGCCGGAAGCAGATGCACCCTTAGGGGGCGGACTTGAGCCGGGGACTTGCCTGTTCCTGGCTGAAGCCAGGCTGCCCGACCACCTCACAAACGCCGGCTCCCAGCTTCCAGCAACTTCCTGGCCCCCTCCATGTTCTATTCCGGTATGTTTATCCGTCTTCGTCCGTAGATTTGTCCCATGCAGAATATTATGCTTGCAGGGATGTGAAGATTAGAGGGGGACTTGCAGGAAAAAAAGTAGGACGGTGCAGGCACCCTAACTCCATCACCCCTTCAGGGGGTGAGGAGAGGGACCGTCCGCCTCCTTGCAGCACCGCAGTCTAGCATTGGTGGTGCAGTGGGGGCCGCACGGACTATAACATGCCACTGTACAACCTGAGGTTTCAGTACCCCAGGGTGGTCAGGGCTGAGTCCGGCATCATGTCCCACGTAGCGGGAGAGGATACGTGGAGGCTTTACTCCACGTGCTCGCCCGTTGATGGTTTGGGGAGATCGGACCCCTTCAAAAGGGTCCGTCGCCCCTGTCACATCTTCGTGGGAAAGTAGAGAAAAAAAAAAAAATGGTCTGGAAGAAACCAGACATGTGCCTCCATCAGACACTAAGCATGAACTGGGTTTGCCTGCGGCCAGTGCTGAGGTGTATACGGCGGAGGAGGAGCTAACTTTTTTTATATTTACTTAGTGTCAGCCTCCTAGCGGCAGTAGCATACACCCACAGTCCTGTGTCCCCCAATGAGACGAAGGAGAAATCCTAAAAGTCAATGTCGACCCTTTAACGAGCCTTGTCTCATGACTTAGGATAAAAGCCAAACCAGAATCTCAATTTGCAGACACTGTGTTTCCTGGTACTGCCCCTCGTCAGTGCAAAGTGTGAGATCTGGTTTGGCTTTGTGAGAGGCGTCTGACCATGATCCAAGTAGTAACGTTTCTCCTTGCGGAGAGTGACATGTTAAGCATGCCGAGATGAGGAGACTTAAAGCCACAATGCCCCTCTGGGAAGTATGCAAATAGTCTCTTCAGAGAGGAAGAAGACTAGAACTCTATTGTATGTGTATTATAAATGAGAAATAGTTCCATACTCACCTTTGAAATCCCCCATCACTCCAGCAGAAATCCATCTTTCTATACTAAGCTGTAACGATGAAGTCATGTCCACAACATACTGATCACTGCAGCGGTGACGTACAATCCATAATGACATCATACTGTGTCACGTGTCAATTGCAGCATGTCATCACACTGCAGTCACGTATACAAAGACTGGCACTGTGCCATACCCAGATGGTTTCAAAATAATGAAATACGGAGGCTCTGGGTTTGGGCTGACTTCTAAAGGACACACTTTAGTAATACTGTGAACAGGCTTATGTATTATTTCCCCATAAAATAGTTGAGTCTTAGGAAAATTTGCATTAAAGAGGGCATTCCTATGATGTTTTGTGGAAATTCATAGTCACATCAAGATGAGGAATTAACACCTTCCACGAATGGGGATGCAATAACATTCTCAGAAACCCTACTTAAAGGATATCTGTCAGCAGAGAAAACCAGGACGTAGCACAGCTACACTACAGAAGAGAAAACCAGGATGTAGCACAGCTACACTACAGCAGAGAAAACCAGGATGTAGCATTGCTACACTACGGCTGAGAAAACCAGGATGTAGCATTGCTACACTATGACAGAGAAAACCAGGATGTAGCACAGCTACACTACAGCAGAGAAAACCAGGATGTAGCACTGCTACACTACAGCAGAGAAAACCAGGATGTAGAATTGCTACACTACAGCAGACAAAACCAGGATGTAGCACAGCTACACTACGGCAGAGAAAACCAGGATGTAGCACAGCTACACTACAGCACAGCTACATTACAGCAGAGAAAACCAGGATGTAGCACAGCTACGCTACAGCAGAGAAAACCAGGATGTAGCATTGCTACACTACAGCAGAGAAAACCAGGATGTAGCACAGCTACACAACGGCAGATAAAAACCGAGATGTAGCACTTCTACACTACAGCAGAGAAAATCAGGATGTAGCACAGCTACACAACAGCAGAAAAAAACAGGATGTACCACTGCTACACTACAGCAGAGAAAACCAGGATGCAGAACTGCTACACTACAGCAGAGAAAACCAGTATGTAGCATTGCTACACTAAGGCAGAGAAAACCAGGATGCAGAACTGTTACATTACAGCAGAGAAAACCAGAATGTAGCATTGCTACACTACAGCAGAGAAAACCAGCATGTAGCACTGGTACACCACAGCAGAGAAAGCCAGGCCAGGAAGTAGCACTGGTACAGTACAGCAGAGAAAACCAGGATGTAGCACAGCTACACAACGGCAGATAAAAATCGAGATGTAGCACTTCTACACTACAGCAGAGAAAACCAGGATGTTGCACAGCTACACTACAGCAGAGAAAACCAGGATGTAGCACTGCTACACTACAGCACAGAAAACCAGGATGTAGCATTGCTACACTACAGCAGAGAAAACCAGGATGTAGCACTGTTACACTACAGCAGAGAAAACAGGATGTAGCACTGCTACACTACAGCAGATAAAAACCGAGATGTAGCACTTCTACACTACAGCAGAGAAAACCAGGATGTAACACTGGTACACTACAGCAGAGAAAACCAGGATGTAGCACTGCTACACTACAGCACAGAAAACCAGGATGTAGCATTGCTACACTACAGCAGAGAAAACCAGGATGTAGCACTGTTACATTACAGCAGAGAAAACTAGGATGTAGCACTGCTACACTACGGCAGAGAAAACCAGGATGTAGCACTGGTACACTACAGCAGAGAAAACCAGAATGTAGCACTGCTACACTACAGCAGAGAAAACCAGGATGTAGCAATGCTACACTACAGCAGAAAAAAACCAGGATGTAGCACTGCTACACTACAGCAGAGAAAACCAGGATGCAGCACTGGTTCACCACAGCAGAGAAAACCAGGATGCAGCACTGGTACACCACAGCAGAGAAAAACAGGATGCAGCACTGGTACACCACAGCAGAGAAAAACAGGATGTAGCACTGCTACACTACAGCAGAGAAAACCAGGATGTAGCACTGCTACACTACAGCAGAGAAAACCAGGATTTTATCAAACCTACACCAAGCCGTCCAGTAAGTGATACATTGCTGGAATCAGACATTCAACCCCTACATCATGCTGTGATCAGATTCCAAAGCAAAATCTGGTGACAGATTCCCTTTAGGACACATATCGCAGACTCTTACCTGATTCCGCCAGAGCAGCAGCCACTTCATTTTGAGTTGAATAGATATTACAAGCAGACCAGCGACATTGGGCCCCAAGTGCACATAAAGTCTCGATAAGAACCTAACAATAAAGAAAAGTATAACTGCCACACACATATAGAAGGAGGCTACTATTAATATTACCAGGACTTCAGAAACTCAGGAACGAAAATCAAATCTACCGTAGACAAGCGGTTAAAGTATAGAATTCCAAAATGACATTAGAAGCACATTTTCTGAAAGTGGATAACTACGCTGTTATTACTAGTTGTATATTAATAAAATGAATCTTTACCAGCATGGTCTTAAGTTGTAAATTACTATGTACAATTTTTTAGTTTTAGACAAATATAAATGAATAAATGCACAAATAAACCCAACTGAAATAAGGCATTTATGTTGCTGGAACAATGGATCCGTCCGTAAGCAATAAACCTGCCTCCGCAGCTTTCGAATCAGTGCACTCACCCCCGTCTGTGCGGTAATGTGTGTACAGCCGACTATCTTCGCTCCTGCTAGTGGTTTCTCCCCTTGTGCCCTTTTTCTCAGGGAGATCAGGGCGGTCATTTCTGTAGATGAGAAATAGATGAATACTGACAGATTTCTCCTAATGATAAACTGTATTCTGTGTAAACTACGCCGCTTCCGCCCCGCTCCTCCATGAACGTCAGCAGTCACCTTGCTCGGCAATTTCAATCTCTCTCCGTCCAAACTCCGCCTGCTTGACGTTCTTGACGCAGAAGTCGCTGCTGCCTTTCGAGGTGGTTTGCTGCTTGTCACGAGGAGACGTCTCGTCATCTGAACTGTCTGTGTAGGAAGCGACTAACAGAAGAAAAAATAAATCTAGTACACGCCATATTTATTGTCAGGACTATATTGTATCTGTGTGCCTTAGGAAACAAAGTGTCGTAGTAATAGAAAAGACTTTAGTCATGGTGTTCAGGGAACAGTTCAGGCCTACATTTTATGGATGTGCTGTGCCTGATGGATGATTAACACTTTGAAGAAGAGAAACTCCAAAAACTTCAGAGCCTAAGTTAAAGAAGTTTTTTGGTTTAAGAAAGAAACTGTCCCCAGGCACACATTGTTAAAAAAAAAAAATGCCTTACTCACCCTCCCCTGGTCAAGCATTGAGTACCGATGTCTGTAAATGTTACATCAACAGAGCTGCAGCCAATCACCAAACTCAGCAGCTCTTAGCGTCTTGAGCCGACTACTCAGGCAAAGCCACTGATCTCAGCGATTGGCTGCAGTGCTGCCAATGTGACGTCAGTGATGTACACAATAAGATACCGGAAGCAGTGGCAGAGTCTCAATGCTGGACCTGGGGAGGGTGAGCAAAAGATAATTTTTTAAGCAAACTGTGCTTGGGGAAAACCCCCTCAGAATGTCATCTCCTGAATATAATATAAGCTAATGATTAGTGTATATTAGGTCTTTATTCTTGTTTAACAAAAAGTTCATTATCAAAGTGGTAATAAGAAATGAACAGTGCACATGACTTGCAGTAGCTTTGCTTCCTTGTTTCTGTCATTAATGACTGGTGTCTTACTGAATCAGTGTTGGCAGATAACGACACCATAAAGATGTTTTCTCATCTGCAGATTTTTCTACGTTACCTCTGTCTGTGTATAAAAGCGTTGAACGCTTTCTTTAGGTTTACAGCACACACGCACTATTTTGTGGCTTTTCTTGTTGATCTTGGTCAAACACTTTTTACATTTGTTTTTTTGGGGCTATGTTAGAACTAATGAAAGCATAAAAACACAAACAAATAAAAAAAAGAATGTTTTAGTGTGCTTCATACTTCCCTATTTACATAGCTATCACCAGGTGCTGTGCTCTGTTCTGTAAAAGCGTGAAAAAGGGCTTGGAAAATGGCATTCTGTAAAGCCAACCTAAAGGAGATTCAAAATAAGGCAAGCTGGTGGTGGTCTGAGAAATGAGACAGCCATCAAGGCCATGGGCTTCATTTTGACTGTAGTTTTCTGCAACTTGAGTGAATAGTAAAATGTTCTATAATATATATACCGTATTTTGCAGATTATAAGACGCATCAGTTTATAAGACGCACCCAAAATTTGGGGGAGGAAAATAGGGGGGGGGGGCAGCAGTGGTGAAGCAGGGTCCCAACTGCCAGGGAGGCTGCTGGAGGAGGCAGGGGGCGTTGCGGGCTCCAGGATGGTAGGATGGGCTGTTTGGCGGTGGAAGGATTTGGGCCATGGCTGTGGCCCACAAACTGGCACAACAAGGTGTTCAGTGGTGCGGCTGATCCGCCCACATTTTTTGACAGCCCGGAAGGCAGACGTGCACAATTGAGATGTCGGGAGCTGAAATCCTGGGACATGAGAACTCAGTGTCGAGATCTCAATTAGTGCATGCGCCGCCTCCAGTGGCCATTTTCCCATAGTACACCACATAGAGTATGGAAACTGCGGGGCTCAGGGCTTTCACAAAATGTGGGTAGAGCCCCCGCAGCACAGAACACTTCGTCGTTCCAGCCTAGGGCCCGCAGCCATCACCCTACTACTCCTGCCTCCGCCGATAGAAGCTTCTGGCAGCAGCTACTCTGCTCCACAGCAACCGGAAAGCTTCACCGCAAACTACAATTTGAATTGAAAGACGCACCCTCATTTTCCCTCAAATTTTGGAGAAAAAAGTGAGTCTTAAAATCTGAAAAATACAGTATACACACACACTGCAGGTGAAATTAGTATTGAACACGTCACCAACTGGCTAAAGTTGCTATTGACATGAAATTCTCACCCGATATCTGTAACAATTCATCCAATCTACACAAGCAAAGACATAATAAAGAAATCAAACCACAGATGACCATAAATTAAGTTATGTGTAATAATGTGAAATGACACAAGGAAAAAGGATTGAATACACTTACGGAAATTTACTTAATACTTCATACAAAAGCCTTTATTGGTGATGAGAGTTGAGTACGCCTCCTGTATGGAGAAACCAGTCGCATGTATTGCTCAGGTGTGATTTTAGCCCATTTTTCCACATAAACACTCATCAAATCCTTAAGGTTCTGTGTGCTTCTTTTATGAACTCTGAGATTTAGTTCCATCCATAAATTTTTTATTGGATTCAGGTCTGAAGATTTGCTGGGCCATTCTAGCAACTTTATTTTCTTTCCTTGAAACCAATTGAGAGCTTCCTTGGCTGAGTGTTTGGGATCATTGTCTTGCTAAAATGTCTAAACTTGTTTCATCTTCATCATCCCGGTAGATGACAGCAGATTTTTATCACTAATGTTTCGGTGCATTTGTCCATTCATCCTTCCTTCAATTATATGAAGTTTGCCAGTGTCTTATGGTGAAAAACAGCCCCACACCATGTTGCCACCTGCAAACTTCACTGTTGGTTTGGTGTTTTGGGGTAACATGTTGTGTATTATGGCATCCAAAGAATTCAATTTTGGTCTCATATGACCAGACTATATTTTCCCAGTATTTGACAGGCTTTTTTACATGTTGTTGAACAAACTTTAAAAGCGCTTGGACATGCTTTTTGTTCAGCAATGTAGTAATGCGTGGTGACCAAGAATACAGATCATGGAGGATGAGTGCATTAATTATTGTTTTCTTTGAAACAATTGTACTTGCTGATTTCAGGTCTTTCTGTAGCTCTCCAAAGGTGGTCCTTGGCAACTCTTCTTTTTACTCCTCTGTCTGAAATCTTGCAGGGAGTACATGGCTGTGGCTGGTATATGGCCCCAACAGTGCTCACTACAACCTTCAATAGTTTAGAAATTCTTTGGTAACCAATGCCATCAGTATGTTTTGCAACAATTATGTTGTAAAGGTCTTGAGATAACTCACTGATTTTACCCATCATGAGATGTTTCTTGTGTGGCACCATGGTAATAAGACACCTTTTTATAGGCCATCAGTTGATATTATTTTTCATTAAGAGGCAAAGTTGTTTTCCAATTACTGATAGGTTTCAGCTGGTGTCATGACTTTCTATGGCATTTGCAACTCTCTTTCGTCATGTGTTCAATATGTTTGTCATTTCTCATTATTATGCATATCTTAATTTATGGATATATCTCGTTTGATTTATTTGACTGAGTAGATTGGATAAGTTGTTACCGACATCTGGTGAGAATTTCATGTCAATAACACTTTTAGGAATATATTTAAATAGAAAATTGAGTACATGTTCAATACTAATTTCACATGTTGTATATACACTGCTCAAAAAAATAAAGGGAACACTCAAATAACACATCCTAGATCTGAATGAATGAAATATTCTCTTTATTTTGTACAAAGTTGAATGTGCTGACAACAAAATCACACAAAAATCATCAATGGAAATAAAATTCAGTAGTGTGTGTGGCCTCCACGTGCCAGTATGACCTCCCTGTGCCTGTATGACCTCCCTACAACGAACGACTGGGCATGCTCCTGATGAGGCGGCAGGATGGTCTCCTGAGGGATCTCCTCCCAGACCTGGACTAAAGCCTCTGCCAACTCCTGGACAGTCTGTGGTGCAACGTGACGTTGGTGGATAGAGCGAGACATGATGTCCCAGATGTGCTCAATCGGATTCAGGTCTGGGGAACGGGCGGGCCAGTCCATAGCTTCGATGCCTTCATCTTGCAGGAACTGCTGACACACTCGAGCCACATGAGGTCTGGCATTGTCCTGCATTAGGAGGAACTTAGGCCAACCGCACCAGTATATGGTCTCACAAGGGGTCTGAGGATCTCATCTCAGTATCTAAAGGCAGTCAGGCTACCTCTGGCCAGCACATGGAGGGCTGTGCGGCCCTCCAAAGAAATGCCACCCCACACCATTACTGACCCACTGCCAAACCGGTGATACAGAAGGATGTTGCAGGCAGCAGATCGCTCTCCACGGCGTCTCCAGACTCTGTCACGTCTGTCACATGTGCTCAGTGTGAACTGCTTTTATTTGTGAAGAGCACAGGGCGCCAGTGGCGAATTTGCCAATCCTGGTGTTCTATGGTAAATGCAAAGCGTCCTGCACGGTGTTGGGCTGTGAGCACAAACCCCATCTGTGGATGTTGGGCACTCAGACCATCCTCATGGAGTCGGTTTCTAACAGTTTGTGCAGACACATGCACATTTGTTGTCACTATCCACTTTTGGATCTGTGGCAGATCTCTCTTTGCATATTAAAACCTTTTTCCTTTCAGGCCATCGGCGGTTAATGTCAGTCTTTTCCCCCGGGGGACGCTGGTGAAATTGTGTAGCCCTGGTACACAATACCAGGAGGATGAGTGGAGAGGTAACAGTTAAGGGCTCTTCATAACATCACGTACACTTCTGACACACCCAGCAGGGGTGTAGAAGGGAGTGATTTAGTCAGTCAGATTCCTGTCCTTGGACAGAGTAGACGTGTCCAGTCTGAGCCTGTTAGCAGTTCAGAAAGTGGAGGCTAGTACAGGTGGTCTAGTTCACCTCAGCCTAGTCAGAGCTGTGCCCCACTGGAAGACAGACTGAGCTATCTATTAAGAGTCGAGCAAATCGAAGGGCAAAGTGGAAGGAAGATTATTGGAAAAGTGCTTTTGGCTTGGAAAAGTCCTGCACATTGCAACCGGTCACTGGGGACCGAAGGATCACTATTAGCTTCAAGCATAGTGGTAAGAAAACCAGGGATTTACCGGACCCTAGGTCGCGGCAAACAGCCCCATATAGTCAGTACGTAACCGGAGTCAGGTGGAATAGGGACTTTGAGTCAAGCGCAGACAAAAGCAAGAACCTAGTTTCATCAATTGGAAGGCTTCACCACAAATCTGACTGGGCGGTACAGTTATGGAATAGCTGGAGTTATAGAGGGAACTACGCTGCAAGCTGGTTGTACTCATCATTATTGGACAGTACAGGAGGCCCCTAACTTGCTTAGCCGTTGCCTCAAAGCTCATCCTCCATCAACCCCATCAGCCTCCCTGGGAACTGCCTTACCATCTTGCAAGTAAAGGTATGGAAAGACGCTGACCGTGTGAGACTGAGTTATTGATTTGCATGCCTGCACAACCCTGCTTTAACTACCGACCTGAGGGAAGAGTCCCACCTGTAGGGGACCCGACATCTAGCTGAATCACCATCCCCTCAGAGATCTACAGCAGCGCTGGTATAAATTACCAGAAGACTACAGGTGGCGTCACGAACTGTATATAAATCTATCCCCTGTAAATATTCCCCCAACATACGCCAGACCGCTAGGGCCACAGACCGAGCCACCGCTACCTGTGACAATCCCATAGACTTCTACGGGCTCGGCTCTGAGTACCCCATTGCCCTGGTAATCCACAATTGTGGTGGCGGGTCGAGACAAATTGGCGTCACGAACAGGATACGAAACTTGCAGCATTGCGAGCCCTGTGTGCCTGTGGAGTGTTTTGGCGAAAAAGACTGTTGCTGTTGTTTGGCGCCAAATACCGCCATATTTGCCGCCAGATTCGCGCCCTAAGGCGCTGGAGAAGAAGGTGGGCGTACCTGAAAGAGCGCGCAAAGTCTTGGACACGCCCCCGGCTCTGACTCAGCGGCAGGTCCTGCAACAGGAAGTGAACGCTCTGACATCAGAGCGCCTGCGACGAAGGTCCTGTTCCCACTGCGGTGCCTGGGAATAGCAGCGTCTGAAACCGGTAGGCTCCGTTTAACCAAGGGGGCGCTAAGATGTCACAACAACCGGCTGACAGTGCGGCCCCGGCCGGAGGCCCCAATCCCGCACCGTCTGGTATTGTAGCGCCAGATGGGGGCGCAGGCCCTGCACCCAGTCCGGTAGTCCCGATCATGCCACTAACGCTCCCATATATGCCTGGGGCGAAATGGCTTCCCCAGTACAGCGGTGAGCCAGGCACATTAGCAGGCTTCAAGCGGAAGTTATGCAGCATCCTAGAAATGTACTCCATGCCTGAGAGACAAAAAGCTGCTGTGCTAATAGGGCAGCTAACTGGCGCTGCTGAGAGGGAAGTGGAGACTTGGGATACCGTTGATCAGGAGTCGGTACCTGCGATCTTCCTTAAGCTGCATGCCATATTTGAAGACCGCACAGAAACGGATCTCCGGATGGCCTTCTATCACTGTTCACAACAGCCAGGTGACAGCATCCGGGACTACGCTTGCCGACTACAAGGAGCCCTGAGAGCCCTCAAGCAAATTAACAATTTAAATGCTATCGACGAGAATAGAATGCTGAAAGAACAATTTATACAGGGATTGAGATCCCAAGAGGAACGCAGAACTGTAAATTGGTGGTCCTTAGATCATCCGGATGCTACCTTTGATGCCCTAAAGGACATGGCAATAAAAGGGCTGCGGCCCCTGGGCAAACCTGAGGTGGCCACCCAACATCATCAGGGTGAAGTCACTCTGGAACCGGCAGTAACCCCCTGTTCCCCGTTAGTGGCCGAAGACCAAAGCGCAGATGACACCTCCTAGTGAATTGGACTGTCTGCGCTCAGAGGTGCGCCAGCTGACTAAAAATCTGGCCGCTGTGATGAGTGCCCTACAGCTGCGGAAAGAGGAGGAAGGGAAGATCTTGTTAGCTGACTGCCCAGAGGACGTTCCGTGGATGCACCGGAGAAGAAAGAAGACGTCGCCCCCCCGGAGGAGGACAACGCCACCGCCAGGAGCAACCTCTGATCAACACCCTCCTCGTCGAGAGATCATCTGTTATCGCTGCAACCGGAAAGGTCATCTGTCTCCACAGTGTCCTTTAAACGGGCAGAACCTGGGTCCAAGGGCCAACACCCAGGAGAATACCCGTCAGGCCCCCTAGACTGGAACCGCAGGTATGTGGGCGGGCGACCCTACCTGTCTATTATTCTAGATGGTATTGCTGTTCCAGCATTGTTAGACACTGGGTCGCAGGTGACCCTAATACCTGATGCCTATATACCAAGTACTGGTCAATGGACAGTCTTAAACCTCCGAGCCTTGACTTTACTGTGTATGCTTCTAATGGTCTTCCTGTAGAAGTACTCGGAACAAAATGTGTAGATGTAAAGGTGGGCAGAGAGGAGTTGAAAGACCAGGGGCTTCTGGTAGTAAAGACTGTAAATGAGGAGAACGGTTTAAATATAATTTTGGGTACTAACATTATCGGTAATTGTTTGGGAGAAGTTGTGTTCTTGCTCCAACAGCTCGCTGAGATTGCCCGACCAAGGCAGAAAGGAGTAATCCAAAGAGAGATCCGGGCCCTGGTGTGTCAGCAGCAAGCGAAGCTTACCGACGGCGAAATTGGTAATGTACGGGTCACTGACTCGGATCCTATTGTGATACCCCAATGAGTGAAATGATCATTTGGTGCAGGGCGGCCATAGGTCTGAGAGGACAGAATTACCAAGCTGTAGTAGAACCCCATCATTCAGAACATAGACCTACACTTATGACTGCTAGAGGAGTAGTAGAAGTGGTGAATGGAAGAGTACCGGTACGGCTTCTCAATTGGGGAGATGATGAGGTAAATTTACCCCGTTATGCAACCATTGCTAAACTTCATGCTGTTGATAATAATTCTATTCTCCCGGCTGAGTCCTTAGACTCCTGTCAAATAGCGGAGGACAATGACCCAGCAACTCAGGTGGCGAATGGTGTCAGCAACTCCATGTTGGGACGGACACCACTCCCGCTCACCAGAAGCAAGGGTATTACGGGTGGTGCAAGAGTACGCCCAAGTGTTTAGCAAAAATCCACTTGATTTTGGGATAATTAAGGGAGTACAACATCATATCCCTACAGGCAGTCATCCTCCCATCAAAGAGCGGTATAGGCCCATACCTCCAGCTCATTATCAGAAGGCTAAAGAAATGTTGAATGATATGAAGAAAGCCGGGGTGATAAGGGATAGTTGTAGCCCCTGGGCAGCCCCTCTAGTTCTGGTTAAAAAGAAAGATGGTAGTATGAGAATGTGTGTGGATTACAGGCAGGTGAACCGCATAACACACAAGGATGCATACCCGTTACCACGTATAGAGGAATCATTAGCTGCTCTGAAAACGGCTAACTACTTTTCTACCCTTGATCTGACTAGTGGTTACTGGCAAGTGGCTGTGGCTGAGGAGGATCGTGAGAAAACGGCTTTCACCACCCCAATGGGGCTCTGTGAGTTCGACAGAATGCCGTTTGGGCTCAGCAGTGCCCCAGGAACATTTCAGAGAGTGATGGAAAATTGTCTGGGACATCTCAATTTTGAAACCGTGCTGCTATACCTAGACGACGTTATCGTGTATTCCAAGACATATGAGGACCATCTGAAACACCTGGCAGAAGTGTTTGAGTCCCTGTCCAGGTACGGGATGAAATTAAAACCCTCAAAATGCCATCTACTCAAACAGAAGGTACAATACTTGGGGCACATCGTTAGTTCGGAAGGAGTAGCGCCGGACCCAGAGAAAGTCACTGCCATCCAGAAGTGGCCGGAGCCGAAGAACCTTAAGGAAGTGCGACAGTTCCTGGGACTAACGGGTTACTACAGAAGGTTCATGAAAGATTACACGAAGAAGGCAGCTCCTTTACAGGACCTCCTGGTAGGACAATCCTTAAAGAGCAGAAACCCTCCCTTTAATTGGGGTAAAGAACAGGCTGAAGCATTCCAAAAGATGAAAGAAATCCTGACAGGTGATGAGATCTTAACCTATCCTGATTACAGCCAACCGTTCCTGTTGTACACCGACGCCAGTAATGAAGGTTTGGGAGCAGTTCTCAGTCAGAAGCAGAATGGCCAAGAAAAAGTCATCGCATATGCCAGCAGAAAACTCAGGCCAACTGAAAGGAATCCGGAAAATTATAGCAGCTTCAAGCTGGAGTTTCTGGCGCTGGTCTGGGCCATTACTGAAAGATTTAAGCACTATCTGGCCTCCAATAAGTTCACGGCGTACACAGACAACAACCCGTTAACGCACCTGGAAACCGCCAAGCTGGGCGCCATGGAGCAGCGTTGGATGGCTCGGTTGTCCAATTACCAGTTTACTATCAAGTACCGGGCAGGTCGAAAGAATGCTAATGCTGATGCGTTGTCCCGAATGCCGCATGACTCTGATACGGAAGAAGAATCGGATGACCTGGAAGAAATTGAGCTACCTGCGTTCCATCGAAATGGGGTAGTCCACGAGCATCGAGTCCACAGAAAACAGTATGGTGCAACATTAAATCCTTTACCCCATCACAGTTGGAAAGAGACTCAGGACAGTGATCCAGTGGTCAGCCGCATCAAGGAGTTGTTAAGACAGGAAGGCTCCTCTTTGGAAAAGGAAGCACCTATGTCAGCCAAGCTCCTGTGGAACGAGAAAAGCAGGTTGTTCCTATACCGTGAGAAGTTGTGCAGGAGATACGTCAACCCCAGAACCCATGAAATGGTCTGGCAAATAGTGGTCCCCAAGGCAGACGTCCCAATGGTGTTGGAAGCGTACCACGATCAAGCAGGACACTTTGGCTGGAGAAAGCTGGAGACCCTGTTGAGATGCCGGTTCTACTGGGTAGGGATGCGCAGCTCCATCGAGAGGTGGTGTCGGAACTGTGGACCCTGTGGTCTCAGAAGAAAGGACTATGGTAGTCAGAAGGCACCCCTGCAACCTATCCGGACGACTCGTCCCCTGGAGATTGTGGCCCTGGACCACGTCAAACTGTCGCCAAGTAGAACTGGATACTCATACGCCTTGACCATGGTGGACCATTACTCCAGATTTCTGGTAGTTGTTCCAGTTAAGGACCAGACCGCAGTGACGGCAGCGAAAACCTTTCAAGCAAGCTTCTGCAGACCGCATGGGTATCCCGAGCAAGTATTAACCGATCAGGGACCTGCTTTCGAAGCTGATTTATTCAAGGAATTCTGTCACATGTACGGGTGCAAGAAAATTAGAACAACCCCATATCACCCTCAAACCAACGGTCTTTGCGAAAAAATGAACCATATTGTCCTTGATTTGTTGAGATCCATACCGTTGGAAGACAGGAATCGATGGCCGGATTTACTACCTGATTTGGTTGATTTGTATAACCATATACCTGTAAGCTCAACTAACTGCACTCCAGCCTATCTTATGAGAGCAAGGCCCGGAAGACTACCAATGGATCTAGAATTTGGAGTGGTAGAACCGGAGGCAGACGACGCCGTTGAAAACTGGGACATCAATCGGCAAGAGCAGTACAGAAGAGTGCAAATCTGTGTGGAGGAAAGTCTCAATAAGGCACGGGAGAAACAGGAAGATGTTTACAACCGAAATGCTCCTGCCAAGCCTTTGATGCCTGGAGAGGTAGTATTAAAAAGAAAAAGGAAGATGCACAAATTGGATAACCAGTGGGAGCAAGAACCCTACGTCATACAAGATTCTAAATATGACAACAGAAAAGTTTGTGTCGTCAGTAAGGACGGAGGAAGAACAACAACCACTGTGTCCAGAGACCATTTGAAATTGTGTCCAGAACCCTTAAAGCGTTGTGAAAAGAACCCTGTCATCAATCAAGGAGAAAGAAAGGAAGAGGTCATACACACAGATCTGGGAGATTTTCCTGCGGATTGGCCCCGACTGGGAGATGCTGTAATAGTTCCGGTGTTGCAGTTTTACCAGCCACAAGAGGAAGTTTTACCTCCAGTTGTGCCCGTGGTGCCAGTTGAGCCCGTTCAGGAGTTACCCATCCCAGCAACACCTCAACCTATGGAATCTCAAGAAGGATCATCTGAAGCAGCGCCCCATACTATGGGATCCCCTGGTGAAGCTGACTCACACCGCCCAGCCATCAGTACGCTTGCCAGATCCATAGAAAGATTGAGGCAGTTCTATAGTTTGCCGTTACGCAGTGCAGACAGATCACAACTTGATATACCTGAAGCTACACCACGTAGATCAGAGCGAATCACCAAAGGGAAGTTACCCATTAGATATCAGCAGTGATTATAACGAATTGATGTGAATATTGTAAAAAGTCTATATATATATATGTGTTTTTCCCTATTATGTCTTATAATGGACTCAGAGGCTGAGGACTGAGCCAGCCCAAAAACTGTATCCTGTAAATAGTTGCACTAAGGTGCCTTTTTAATGGTTTCACATGAAGCCTTGACTTACCTCTGAACAGAAAACCCGTGTGGTGTGGCACTGAGTGAGGTCTGCATTCGGATGTCCTGCAGCCCGCCCAGGACCCACGTTGAAGGTTTGGTGCGGGTCCTTCACAAGTATATTGTCTATTTTTATGAACATGTTTATTTAATATTTGTATTTCTCTATAATGTTATTGTTCGCAACGTTTAAGACATCCTTACCTCCCGGATGGGACGAATTAATGTTTAATGTTAAATGCATAAACAAAAATGTCTCTTTATATTTTACAGCCCGGGAGTGCTGTCGTTTACCATGGGGGAATGTGTAGCCCTGGTACACAATACCAGGAGGATGAGTGGAGAGGTAACAGTTAAGGGCTCTTCATAACATCACGTACACTTCTGACACACCCAGCAGGGGTGTAGAAGGGAGTGATTTAGTCAGTCAGATTCCTGTCCTTGGACAGAGTAGACGTGTCCAGTCTGAGCCTGTTAGCAGTTCAGAAAGTGGAGGCTAGTACAGGTGGTCTAGTTCACCTCAGCCTAGTCAGAGCTGTGCCCCACTGGAAGACAGACTGAGCTATCTATTAAGAGTCGAGCAAATCGAAGGGCAAAGTGGAAGGAAGATTATTGGAAAAGTGCTTTTGGCTTGGAAAAGTCCTGCACATTGCAACCGGTCACTGGGGACCGAAGGATCACTATTAGCTTCAAGCATAGTGGTAAGAAAACCAGGGATTTACCGGACCCTAGGTCGCGGCAAACAGCCCCATATAGTCAGTACGTAACCGGAGTCAGGTGGAATAGGGACTTTGAGTCAAGCGCAGACAAAAGCAAGAACCTAGTTTCATCAATTGGAAGGCTTCACCACAAATCTGACTGGGCGGTACAGTTATGGAATAGCTGGAGTTATAGAGGGAACTACGCTGCAAGCTGGTTGTACTCATCATTATTGGACAGTACAGGAGGCCCCTAACTTGCTTAGCCGTTGCCTCAAAGCTCATCCTCCATCAACCCCATCAGCCTCCCTGGGAACTGCTCTACCATCTTGCAAGTAAAGGTATGGAAAGACGCTGACCGTGTGAGACTGAGTTATTGATTTGCATGCCTGCACAACCCTGCTTTAACTACCGACCTGAGGGAAGAGTCCCACCTGTAGGGGACCCGACATCTAGCTGCATCACCATCCCCTCAGAGATCTACAGCAGCGCTGGTATAAATTACCAGAAGACTACAGGTGGCGTCACGAACTGTATATAAATCTATCCCCTGTAAATATTCCCCCAACATACGCCAGACCGCTAGGGCCACAAACCGAGCCACCGCTACCTGTGACAATCCCATAGACTTCTACGGGCTCGGCTCTGAGTACCCCATTGCCCTGGTAATCCACAATTGTGGTGGCGGGTCGAGACATAATTACATTGCTGCTGACTTGTCAGGAGAAGGCGGTGACCACTCCCACCATCCCTTAAAAGGTCACCTGAGGCATCAGCTGACGTTTGGTGATACACTTGCTTTGTGGAGATCAACCAAGCTGCAGTTTGGAGCTTGCTGAGCGCAGATGTACTTCTGCTGTTTCACTGATCTGGTGCCTTACTATGCTGTGCTGAGCATTGCAGCAGAGAAAGCTAAGTGTTTGTTGTTTAGCTGACTTAACCCTAGGTGTCTGTCCTTACCTTTTGTTGTTTCGGTGCAGTTCTCTTTATTCCCCGTCTCACCTCCTGGGGAGGGGGTTGGGGGTTTAGCTCAGGGCTAAACAGGAGATAGGGACAGGTCGGTTGTGACGTCCACTCACTGCAGGTCTGAATTGCATGTAAGATAGAACCCCGAGAAACCCTGAGACCCTTTACCCCTATACAGGGATCTGGAATTATAGCGAAGCCCAGGGGGTAGCTGCCTATGAGAGCAGTGGGCCGGAGTAGGAAGGGAATAAAAAGCGAGACCAAATGCGTAGTCAGAAGTCCAAAGGTCAAAACCGGGAGGGCGGCAAAGTTACAAAATCGGCAGGCTAAAGAAGGGTCAAAATCCAGGCAAAAGTCAGAGTCAAAACCAAGCGGGCAACAGAGGTACAAAATCGGCAGGCAGTAGAAGGGTCAGAAATTCAGGCAAAGGTCAGAGATACAATAGCAAAACAAACTAGCACACTGGGGAAACCAAGTCTATATCTGGCGGCTTGCAAGCCAGGCTCCAAGGCATTTGAAGGGCATGGCTACCTCTCACAGGCTCACAGTCTGATGATCTCATCTGGATCGCCCCAGAACCAGGCCAGATGGTGATGCATGACTAACACCAACTACTTCACCTCTGACAGAAGAGCGAAGCCTACGCCCACCAGATGCCTGCACAGGGACCCGTTCTCTGTCACCAACATTACCCACAGGCGAAACATGGGGATGCACAGCGACAGAGGCCGGCATCAAAGGAGCGGAACCATATGAGGATACCGCTCTCCTGTCACCGGCACCACCAGCCGACGGAGTCCGGCACCTCCCAGCGGCCGAGGCAGGAACACCAGCCACTGAATCCAACGGCGACGTAACATCGGTGACTTGGGCCTCACTACCTTCAAGTGTACCCCCAAGTTAAGGAAAGACAGGTCTCCCCTTAGCCATAGGGGCAGTTCAGGGGCCCAGGTTCTTCGTCCCCTGTATTCCCAACATTCCCGTGACATTTGTGGCCTGCTGGAGTTCATTTTGCAGGGCTCTGGCAGTGCTCCTCCTGTTCCTCCTTGCACAAAGGCAAAGGTAGCGGTCCTGCTGCTGGGTTGTTGCCCTCCTACGTCCCCCTCCACGTCTCCTGGTGTACTGGCCTGTCTCCTGGTAGCGCCTCCAGCCTCTGGACACTACGCTGACAGACACAGCAAACCTTCTTGCCACAGCTCGCATTGATATGTTATCCTGGATGAGCTGCACTACCTGAGCCACTTGTGTGGGTTTTAGTGTCCGTCTCATGCTACCACGAGTGTGAAAGCACAACCAACATTCAAAAGTGACCAAAACATCAGCCAGAAAGCATTGGTACTGAGATGTGGTCTGTGGTCCCCACCTGCAAAACCACTCCTTTATTAAGTGTGTCTTGATAATTGCCAATAATTTCCATCTGTTGTCTATTCCATTTGCACAACAGCATGTGAAATTGATTGTCAATCAGTGTTGCTTCCTAAGTGGACAGTTTGATTTCACAGAAGTTTGATTTACTTGGAGTTATATTCTGTTGTTTAAGTGTTCCCTTTATTTTTTTGAGCAGTGTATAAACACACATATAGATATACACATGTATACATACACCCACATACATACCAGAACTATAGCTGTCAGTGGATGATTGAGAGATGGAACGTGACAAAGATCTGCGTCCTGTCTTAGTTGGAAACTTGGTAAACTCTTGCATGTCATCTGCAAACTGGATCTGCTTCAGAAAAGAAACAAACAAACAGACACATATTTATTATATAGTGGCTCTCTGATATACACAGATGATAAATAGATACATAAATAGACAGATGTGCATGCGTTATAGGTACAGTAGGTACAAAAAGTATTCAGACCCCTTTAAATTTTTCACTCTGTTTCATTGCAGCCATTTAGTAAATTCAAAAAAGGTCATTTTTTTTATTCTCATTAATGTACACTCTGCACCCCATCTTGACTGAAAAAAAACAGAAATGTAGACATTTTTGCAAACTTATTCAAAAAGAAAAACTGAAATATCACATGGTCATAAGTATTCAGACCCTTTGCTCAGACACTCATATTTAAGTCACATGCTGTCCAATTCCTTGCAATCCTTCTTGAGATGGTTTTAATCCTTCATTGGAGTCCAGCTGTGTTTAATTAAACTGATAGGACTTGATTTGTAAAGGCACACACCTGTCTATAAAAGCCTGGGTCTCACATAGCGATACACCAGCGATCCCGACAACGATATGCACTTGTCAGGATCGCTGGTGTATCGCTACATGATCGCTGCTGAGCTGCCAAACAGGCAGCTCAGGCAGCGATCAGCACAGTGACACTGCGGGTAAACATCGCTTAGTTACCCGCAGTGTACCTTGGATACCAGCGCCCTGATGCAGGGAGCTGGTAACCAAGGTACACATCGGGTTTCCAGGCGCTGCGCGGTGCCTGGAAACCCGCTGTGTACCTTGGTTACCAGCTCCCTGCATCAGGGCGCTGGTATCCAAGCTACACATCGGGTTTCTAGGCACAGCCCCGCGCCTGGAAACCCGCTGTGTACCTTGGTTACCAGCGGATCGCTGGTCTCCCGCATGTCACACGCAGCGATGCGAGCCTGTCAGCGGGAGACCAGCGATCAAAAAAATGTCCAGGACATTCAGCGACGATCAGCGATACCTGGCAGGGGGGCTGATCGTCGCTGAATGTCACACACAGCGATATCGCTGGGGAGATCGCTGCTGCGTCACAAAACTATCGCTAGCGAGATCGCTGTGTGAGACGGGGGCTTAAGACCTCACAGTGCATGTCAGACCAAATTAGAATCATGAGGTCAAAGGAACTGGCCAAGGAGATCAGAGACAGATTTGTGGCAAAGCATAGATCTGGCCAAGGTTACAAAAGAATTTCTGCTGTACTCAAGGTTCCTAAGAGCACAGTGGCCTCCATAATCCTTAAATGGAAGAAGTTTGGGACCATCAGAAGTCTTCCTAGACCTCGCCATCCAGCCAAACTGAGCAATTGTGGGAGAAAAGCCTTGGTGAGAGAGGTAAAGAAGAACCCCAAGATCACTGTGTCTGAGCTCTACAGATGCAGTAGAGAGATGAGAGAAAGTTCCACAAAGTCAACTATCACTGCAGCCCTCCACCAGTCGGGCCTTTATGGCAGAGTGGCCCAACGGAAGCCTCCTCAGTGCAAGACATATGAAAGCCCGCATAGAGTTTGCTAAAAAACACATGAAGTACTCCCAGACTATGAGAAATAAGATTCTCTGGTCTGATGAGATGAAGATAGACCTTTTTGGAGATAATTCTATGTGTGAAGAAAACCAGGCACTGCTCATCACCTGCCCAATACAATCCCAACAGTGAAACATGGTGGTGGCAGCATCATGCTATGGGGGTGTTTTTCAGCTGCAGGGACAGGACAACTGGTTGAAATTGAAGGAAACATGAATGCGGCCAAGTACAGAAATATCCTGGATGAAAACCTCTTCCAGAGCGCTCTGGACCTCAGACTTGGCTGAAGGTTCACCTTCCAACAAGATAATGACCCTAAGCACACAGCTAAAATAACAAAGGAGTGCTTCAGAACAACTCTGTGACCATTCTTGACTGGCCCAGCCAGAGCCCTGACCTAAACCCAATTGAGCATCTCTGGAGAGACCTGATAATGGCTGTCCACCAACGTTCACCATCCAACCTGATGGAACTGGAGAGGATCTGCAAGGAAGAATGGCAGAGGATCCCCAAATCCAGGTGTGAAAAACTTGTTGCATCATTCCCAAGAAGACTCATGGCTGTACTAGCTCAAAAGGGTACTTCTACTTAATACAGAGCAAAGGGTCTGAATACTTATGACTAGGGTTGAGCATTCCGATACCGAAACCCGAGTCCGATACCTGAAATCCAATGTAAGTCTATGGGAACAAAATATCGGAATATTTTAAATTCCGATATTTTGTTCCCATAGACTTACATTGGATTTCAGCTATCGGACTCGGGTTTCGGTATCGGAATGCTCAACCCTACTTATGACATGTGATATTTCAGTTTTTCTTTTTTTAATAAATTTGCAAAAATGTCTACATTTCTGTTTTTTTTTCAGTCAAGATGGGGTGCAGAGTGTACATTAATGAGAAAAAATGAGCTGTTTTGAATTTACCAAATGGCTGCAATGAAATAAAGAGTGAAAAATTTAAAGGGGTCTGATTACTTTTCGTACCCACTGTATATAAGATCGTCAGATGCCATATTGTAAATATTACATATTGCATAATCAACAATAAAATAAATATTGTATACATAAATATTTGTATACAAACTTTGCTTGAAAATCGTTCTTACTAATAAATTCCTCTAATGTTATCACAATTGTTAACCCTTTAAGGGGACACAATCTACTTGTACTATATATAAGACACAGGTCTATGGAACACAATACGTGTATGTCCCCTTTAAATGTGTACTTGAGGTAAATTTAAATGGTATGAATCTTTTAAGTATTTTGGGCGACAGCAAGATATGTAATATAATTTGGGGTTGAGTAGTGGGCATGCGGCCTGTGACTTCCGGAATGCCGAAAGCGGTGCTGATATGTTTCTATATGGTTTGCATATTATTAATGGTGGGGTGCGTCAGAAAAATTACTAACAGCATGCACGAGACGATTTCTTGCAATTCAGATGTACCGTGTCTGCACTATTGTCTTTAATGTTAATTAATTATGAGTCCCTTGAGATACTATGTACAATTGAACACATGTGGGTTGCACAATGCACCTTTTTGCACATATGCACGGATATGTATGGATCTACACTATACATTAATTGTTGTTTAATTGAAACACTTATTTATATATCAATTGTATAACATTGCACTGCTTGAAAAAGTTTCACACTTGGAAGCAAATGTTTCCCTGCTATGATAAGTGAATAAACCTCTGAAAATTGGACTATGGAGTGCTGCCTTCATCTTTTTTGATAGATATGATGATAGATAGATAGATAGATAGATAGATAGATAGATAGATAGATAGATAGATAGATAGATAGATAGATAGATAAGATAGATAAGATAGATAGATAGATAGATAGATAGATAGATAGATAGATAGATAGATAGATAGATGATAGATAGATAGATAGATAGATATAGATATATAGATAGATAGATAGATAAGATAGATAAATAGATAGATTAGATAGATAGATAGATAGATGAGATAGATAGATAGATAGATAGATGATAGATATATAGATAGATAGATAAGATAGATAAATAGATAGATTAGATAGATAGATAGATAGATGAGATAGATAGATAGATAATAGATAGATGAGATAGATAGATAGATAGATAGATAGATAGATAGATAGATAGATAGATAGATAGAATAGATAGATAGATAGACAGATAGATAGAATTTGTCATTATTTCTGGATGGACATTGCTCTTTCATTTTTAGACTTGACCAACAGTTGTACATTTGAAGGTGTTGCAGAGATTAGCGCAGAGATGACAACTGCTCTCTGCAGTACTTTCAGGATATTGTTTGAACCATTTGGCCATATATGTATACTCGGTGTCAATAAAACATAAACCTGTAGCACCTGCTAGAACTCGTAAGTAAGAGGTCTACGTGTCACTGCTGCCCTCTATCACCATGTTCTGTGTCCTATCCCAGTCTACATCGTGTCCTTCATGATGTACACCAGCAATCTGCACTTATGTTCATATCATGCCGGTGACCCCATTTCTTAGTATCCAATACCAGCACTCAGCAGTTTATGGAACTACAATTCTCAGCACTCCCTAATAGCCACGGACGGTCATGCAGCTGTCCGGGCATGTTGGGCGCTGTACTGTAACAAGACCTGACATGCCATTTCTGATGTCTCGCCGACACACCTGATTTGAGTAAACAGTAACATAACAATTCTTTCCAGAAATGTGCCCACCTGATGGGGCTTCTGAGGCTGTGAAATAGCCAGAATTAGGACTTTCACCGAGCTCTAGGTCTGACAATCAAAGCTGCAGTTTTTGGAGTGCAGATACCTGCCACTAGTATGTGAACATACCTCAAAGGGAACTCATTACCTCGAAAATGTAATTTACCTGTAGATATACAGTTAAGAGTTACAAAGCTGCCTGACCTGCTACTGGGAAAAAATGGACTTGTTTCCTCCCGGGAGCCACTGGCTCTCAGTCATGGGAGAGTGCCCGGAGTGTCTACAGTCACCGCTCACTATACTATGAGCGTTGGCTATAAAAAGGCCCTGACGCTTTGATTGACAGCTCGCTATGCAGTGCCAGGGTGGGCTTGTAGCCGCTCCTCACAGTATACTGAGTGGTGACTGCAGACTGAAAGCTGGCGGCTCAAGGGAGGAAATAAATGTATTTTCTCCCAGTAGCCACACTTTCAGTAAGGTGGCCAGACAGCATTGTAACGCTATTTATCTGCAGATTAACCCTACATCTGCAGGTAAATAACGATTTCTGAGGTGACAGGTTTCCTTCAAGTCGAAGGAGCTCAGAAAGCACCTGGCGGGTATTATGCAGGTGAGATGTGGCTGCCTAATCTAAGAGCAAATATACTCAAAACTTGCCCATAAAAAAACATGGCTGCTTCTCAGTCATACTAAATCACTTCCTAATAGGCATATATTAATATACCCAAAAATGAGAGCAGATAATAATATATATTAAATTATTTTATTTGTCAAAAAACAAAATTAAATTTTAATGCGTAGCAAAAATCAGACAATATTAATTCAAGTAACGGTGCAAGATAAAAGGGGACAATTTGCATCCATAGACTATATGTGCTGCATGGTAACGGATCATAGATTCCTCATATCTATAATGAAAAAATGTCCAACAACACGTGGCTGCATAAGGATATAATGATAGTCTGTGCCTATTTGTACTTGACAACCATTTAACAAAGTGAACATAGTCACTAACATTCAAGGTGTAAAACAAAGCGGCCAGGCATATACACAACTATATGAGGAAAATCGAAGCCATTACCTGTGTATCAGCAATCAGAGAGAGTAGTTGGAGCTCCTGTCCCTCAGCCCCGACATGCACGTTTCGCCCAGCTTCTTCGGGGGCGTGTATTAGAGGCACAAGTACGTGAGGTTAAAAAGGAGCTCCAACCAATCAAACCGATGGGTTACTAATGTTAGGTTGCTGTCACCTGTGAATATGCTCGGCGCGTGTCTCGTTGTTGCCCTTCCCCATCTCAAACATGGCAATTAGGGGGCGGCCTCGGTGAGTCAGCAGGAGCTGGTCATCAGTCCAATGACCGCCCACTGCATCATCAGCGTCACTAGCCGCCCGCGTCATGCCAGGGGCGGGCTCCAACTCGCACATGCGCACTAAACACTGCGGCAGCAAAGTAAAAGTGTACGCAATGTGATCAGTGTCATTGTCGGATAACTTTACCCTAAACACGGAGGTAACTCGCGCATGCGTACTAAACATTTTAGATAGTGAATAGAAGCGAAATTCAATACAATGATATAAATAGCAGCCCATATAATTAATCAGAATATTAAGACGTATGAATATAAGGTATACCTCATTATCTGAATCATATTAACAAAAAGTATTCAATCATCAAGAACCATGAAAAAAGAGAGAAAATAAAATAAAAAAAAATAATAAAAAAAAAAAAAAAAAAAGAGATATAAGGATGAATGGGCATTAGTCCAGAAATCCGTTATATCAAAATCCAAAAGCCTATATTCTGATATCTCCATTTAATTACCTCAATGTGAGATCATGCCAAAGAACAAATATATATATATATATGAAGATATATTTCTGTATAATCAATTGAAGAATCAACGAGACACGCGCCGAGCATATTCACAGGTGACAGCAACCTAACATTAGTAACCCATCGGTTTGATTGGTTGGAGCTCCTTTTTAACCTCACGTACTTGTGCCTCTAATACACGCCCCCCGAAGAAGCTGGGCGAAACGTGCATGTCGGGGCTGAGGGACAGGAGCTCCAACTACTCTCTCTGATTGCTGATACACAGGTAATGGCTTCGATTTTCCTCATATAGTTGTGTATATGCCTGGCCGCTTTGTTTTACACCTTGAATATTAGTGACTATGTTCACTTTGTTAAATGGTTGTCAAGTACAAATAGGCACAGACTATCATTATATCCTTATGCAGCCACGTGTTGTTGGACATTTTTTCATTATAGATATGAGGAATCTATGATCCGTTACCATGCAGCACATATAGTCTATGGATGCAAATTGTCCCCTTTTATCTTGCACCGTTACTTGAATTAATATTGTCTGATTTTTGCTACGCATTAAAATTTAATTTTGTTTTTTGACAAATAAAATAATTTAATATATATTATTATCTGCTCTCATTTTTGGGTATATTAATATATGCCTATTAGGAACTAATCTAAGAGCAGTAGTATTCACAGCCTGGTGTCAGTGAAGGCATCTGGTGGGGCTTTCATAAGAAGAAGTCAGAGAGCGGGCACTGCTTTGAGAGACAAGCAGTTACACACAGCAGGTATGCCTAGAATGTGTACGACCCCCTTCAGTATATTTGATCATATCCCAATACTCTACCCCTGAACTATTTTATTAGAAACCATGAGAGCAAACAATCACATCAGGGAACATTTGTGCCAATACCCTACATGACCCAATACATGAGAATAAAGGGAGGAAAGTCAGCAAACACAGCTCAGCAAACACTGAAATCACGCAGGCCCATAAATCTGTGAAATGTCAGTGAACGTCACAGTAAAATTCCTCCTGTGATTCTTCAGTGGTTGATACCTTTTAATGGCTAACTGAAAAGATGGTAACAAATTGCAAGCTTTCGAGACTACTCAGGTCTCTTCATCAGGCTGAACTAATACAAAATCTGAAGAATCACATATTTATACACAAAAACACAGAAAAAATGCAATAGGTAAGACAAGTGACGTGAAGCAGAATAGTCATTATGGCAGAGGAATGAGCATAAATATTGGAACAATTCATAGATAAGGAGAGAAAGTTTTATTACCCTCTGATTGGGGTCTGGTAATGTTTTGTTATGACAACAAGATCTATTTACAGGAGACTGGCACAGCGATGGGAAGTAAAATGGCTCCACAGTATGCAAATCTTTTCATGGCCAAGCTTGAAAGCGACTTTCTGTCCTCATGTCCAACCAGGCCTCGGGCCTACTACCGCTACATTGATGACATTTTAATCATCTGGACGGAGTCTGAGCAACAGCTAAAGACGTTCCACGAACAGTTCAATCAATTTCATCCCACCATCAACTTAACACTTAACTACTCCAGCACTGAAATTAACTTTTTGGACACCATCATTAAACTGAAGGACAATGAAATAGAGACATCCCTGTATCAGAAGCCAATCGACCGTCCAACATACCTTAAATGGGACAGTTTCCATCCAAAACACATAAAAAACTCTATTGTCTACAGCCAAGCCATCAGATACAACCGTATATGTTCCAACCCCATGGTAGAGATGAACACCTTGGTCGCCTTTTGAAAGCCTTTTTAAATCAGGGGACCCAAGAACAATTTTAAAACCCAAATTTCAAACCACCGAATATAAGGGGTACCTGCTACATTACAAACTAAAGAAGAAAATAAAGGGTGCCTTTAGTGGTCACCTACAATCCAAATCGGAGTGTAAGGGGGGGCTGCCGGAAAAAAAAAACCTTTACTACAAAAAGTTCCCCGGTTTTAATCTATTTTAGACCCCCCATACTGTGTTTTAGGCAGCCCCCCAAAACTAAGAAGCATATTGTCAAAGTTCCCCTTTCCCCCCCAAAAGCGCAGGAACTTTCTGCAATAGAAGAAAGCAAAACCTGTCCCATTTTAATGACCCCGGACAAGATAAAGCCCCCAATCACATCAGGACACAAGTACCCGGCTTTTAGCTGCTAATCTAATGTGGGGTACTA